>JANBPO010008917.1:1272305-1425077 GCA_024336825.1 Amorphophallus titanum
CCCACCGTGATCGCCAAAAAATGGGGTGTAGACATGTTTTCTTTCCTTTGTACCTCTTATACCTTTCCAGTATGAAGAATGAAAAGTGATGCTAAAGGGGTAGAAGGATGTGTGTGGATGTGATCACCACCAAGGCATGCGTATGCCACAAGATGGCACAACGTACCTTGGAAAAGGGAGGACACTCACCTGGAAGAAGTAACGCAGGTACACGGTCTAGGATGGGCCGCTCTATGGATGGCACGGCCACTCGATACACCGTTCCAACGCTGAAAAGGGAAGCGGGACGAAGCTTGACTAGCGACGAAGCGATTTAGGAAAGACTGTTGACTGGACAAGAAGGGTTTGTGGACGACCGCTCTCCTATGCAGATGGACAGATGAAGCCCGCGCAGTGCCGCCAACCTTCAAGTCATGGGACTTTATCCTCCACCCCTTCCGGCCGGCCAGAGGGGATGGGCCTCGTGCTGTGCTGATGCTGACCTGCAAAATAACGTGGAAAATAGAAAAAATACAACCCAATTTAGAACTGGAAAGCGTAGCAACTATAAACAGGCGTGAAAAATGGTGAAGAATGTATTAGAATAGTAATTCATTACTCTTAGGATAGCAGAGACTATAACGGATCAGAGCTACCCTGTTATAGCACATAACAGATCAGCTCGGCCCCGTCACAGAGCATAACGGATAAGGTGGGGTGCGTTATATTACATGGCGCGCCTCCTCTGGTCCGTCGTTCTCATCTACTCCAATCCCGGACTCAGCGGCCATGACGGATCAGTGATGGTGCATTATGTGGCATAACGCGCCTCCACTGGTCTGCTATAACTACATGAGTGATTTTTATTAAACTTAACGACCCAGAAACTATAACGGACCAATGGAGCTCCGTTAAGGCCACCTGAACGTGGAAAATCCACAGTTTCCCCATGACTATAACGGTCATGGAAGGGGGCGTTATACTAACGACCTATCTAAGACATGCATGAGCATAATGGACCGGTTGTGGTCCGCCATGGGGGCATAACGCGCCAGAGGCAGTGCGTTAAACATATAACGGTCACTAGAGTGACCGCCATGTGAGCTGGGCGGCAAATGGGTTCGGTTTGAAACCGAACCACTCCCCGATCGATCAAAATCGACGGGTTCGCTTACAAAAACCTGTAAAAACCTGTAACATGCCATGCCACACATCCATTCCACCCAATAGAAGCTTGAAAACATAAATACAATGCCCATAAATGATTAAAAACACTAAATACCACATTTTAGAGAAAAACTAAAAACACACATTAACTAGGCCAAACGGCCGTGGATCGGCATGCATGTGGTGTGGAAATGATCCTAGCGCAAAAATGGTTCCATCCCCTTTCCTCAATCATTCTGAAACAGGCATTTTGGCCGCATGTAGGCGAGGTGGAAGCGGTTCCCCTCTCGCCCCATCTCGTCCAATCGTCCCTCGTATCGTGCGATGGAGGGATTCAACGCGTTCCTCTCGTCGCACTAGTTCCGATGGTGTCCCCCACGTCTCGGTCTGACCCTGAAATCAACAAAACCGAGAAGGAGAGAGAAAGAGAGAAACGGATCTATGTAATTTTTTCTTTTAATGATGTAAGTGTTTGTAAAGTCCACAAGGTGTCAGTTGTAATAAGTACATTTCATCATTGCTATAAATAAAGTTTTATTATTTACATTTTTAAGTGCTGGTCTTGATGTGTGGTCTCTTGTGGCAATATATGCTCTGATTGACATGAATGTTATAACTGTTGCATTTCAACATTCCCCATCGGGGCATGACAGTTTTTGTGTCATCAGAGACTAGGTTTTCTTTAGACCCTTGGTTTCTAGAAGTGTCATAAAACCCGTAACATTGGTAAAGTCAAGAATCCGACCTAGTGAGATGGGGTGGAGGCTCGAGTTAAGTTAATTAACTAACCCTAAGAATGTAGATTTTGTAGAGCATTCTCAACTACTCCTCTCTATATTGTAGGAATCTCACAATGGCAGCTGAGCATGCATAGTGGCGAGATTTGCAACGCACCATTCAGGGCCTGACCCAGGCCTTAAAGTAAGTAGCGCAACGAGGCATGTAGCACGGAGCCAGTGATCTCCATCGAAACTTTCATGGTTTGAATCCCCCACAATTTGAAGGTTCTGTAGACCCAGATGACGCCGAGCATTGGCTGAAGGAGATAGAGTGAATCTTTAGAGTAATGTAATGTGGCGATCAGGACCGAGTCCTCTTGGTGACTTTCCAATTAGAACGAGATGCATGTTCTTGGTGGGAAGTCGTGGAAGCAACGCTTGGCAATAGGCGTGCGATGTGGGATGAGTTTAAGAAGCATTTCAACAAGTATTTTTCAGATCGTGTGCGAGAGAAGAAAGTAGTGGAGTTCGCTACACTAAAGTAGAGAAATTTATCTGTTGAAGAGTACGAGGCACAGTTTGCTAGATTGTCTCTATATGTACGATATCTGGTATCTATAGAGAAGATGAAGGCCAAACGATTTTTGAATGGATTGAAGCTACAGTACATTAACCAATTGGCACCTTTGGAGATACACGTTTATGTTGAAATTGTAAGGAACACCCAAGTTCTTCTCTCGTAGGAGGCCTTGTCAGGCGAGTTCTCCGGGACTCTGCTGAGTTTTGTCAAGTGAGTCCTTCTGAACTCATCTGGAATCTGTCAGGTGAGATCTCAAGGTCTCCCCTGAAATCATCTTCTTTATCTCCTCTCTTGTTCAGCATCCTCCAATGTCTATCATTTTCATAAGTCTTTTGGTGCAAAATTTCTTTGAAGGTCACTCCCTTCTTGTTCCCAACCCCAGTTGTTAACCCCCTTTGAAGCATCCCGTCTCTCCCTTCTTCTTCATCAAACTCCCCCGACTAGCTAATCTTCATATATTTGCCTGTCGATTTCTTTTCACAGCACTGGCCGTATATTTAGGACTTCGACAAAGCATGGGACAATATCTTGTTCGTGGAGTAGGTAACGCGTTTCTGCCCTCGACCTTAAGGGAGCTCGGAGATCCAGCACTTATCTCTCTTGCATCTAACTGGATGCTTACTATCTGAGTGTCCCCCCCACACTGCCATTTGTATGAGTTGTTCGACAGTCTCATGCTCCTCGAGGAAGGAACCCGTAAATTTCAGTTCAGAATATCTTTTCCTCGGCACTTCCAGGAACTTCCAGCCACTTTGGGCGTTGCATTTGATCTCTACAGTTCATGTTGTATCTTTTTTTATCATGATGGGATAGTTGACGGTATGGGTTTGGGAATGGTTCTTTCCGTATGAGTTAGTTTCAAGGTCTCCCCTGTACTATGGTTTACATATGATATGAAATGAAAACATCTTTTATGTCAAAACAAAAACATAAACTCTCTTTCTGACCAAAGAGAATTTGACCCAACGGTAGTTAGGCCTTCTTTGTACGATGAAGGTCGTAGCTCAAATCCTATCTCACATTGTTGTGTCGTGTGAGAGGAAATTTAGGCTACATTTGATATCACTTTTTAAAATAGATTTCAATCATTGAAGAATTTAAAATGGGAAAAACATTGGAGAGACAATTGTATTCTATGTAAATTTTCAAAATTTAATCTTCAAATTTTCTTCAGAACTCGCGGTAGGCGGCACCGTCGCGCTCCCTCGGCTCGACGAACATGCTGTGGTGCTTGCCCGTGATCTCGGTCAGCGAATAGCCCACCGTGCCGAGGAAGTTGGCATTCGCTGTGATGATCGTGCCGTCCATGTTGAACTCGATGACCCCTTGCGATTTGCCTATGGCTTCGATCTGCCCCTGATAGTCGTAGGCTTTGACTTTTGCCGCATAAAGATTGCCTTGCACATTCTTTAAGGCATCCAGCACCTTACCCAATTCGTCGTTCGCATCTATGCGGATATCGTTTTTCAGGTTGCCTTGGCCTATGCTGTCGAAATACCCGAGTATCCTGTTCAGCGGATTGATGACTGCGCGCAGGGTGAGCAAGCCCACTCCCAGGGCCAGCAACACGCCGATCACTATACTGGCGGCAGACACATTACGTACTACGCCGTAGTTGTCCACCGCTTTCTCGTGCTCGGCCTTGGCGACATCCATTTGCAGTTGCTTCAATTTGCCCAAAGTGGTGGAAGCCTGCGCGTACAGCGGCATCAATTTTTCGCTGGCCAGGCGTATCGCATCGCTGTGATTGCCTGCGGCAATGGCGCTGAGCACGGGTTGCAACCCATCGTTCAGGTAATGGCCGCGTTCGGTGGCAAATTCGTCCGCCAGCGCTTTCTCGTCGGCTGTCGCATAGGTGCTGGTATATGCCGTCCATAGCTTGTCGTTGGCCTCGATGGTGTTCTTGCTTTCCTCCTGAAGCTTGGCGACTTGCGCGGGATTGAATTTATAGTTGAGGACATTTTTTTCGCCTGCCTGTGTAGTTGCTTCGGCAAGCGTGTTGTTGACTAGCGTGTTGAGTTGCGCCAGACGGATCTCTATTTCCGACAATTGGCCCATGCATACCAGCCTGTCCTCATATACCGTGCGCAGCGATTCATTGCTGGCAGCCATGCCGCGCAGGCCGTAAATGCCCACAGCGATGAGCAGCAGCGACAGGGAGGTAATAAGAAAAATGAGGCGGGATTTTGTCAGTTCTTTCACTTGAGGGTGAGTCCCTTTTATAGAAGACAGAGGCTCCGCAAATCCAAGTGGATAAAAGATTTAATTTATCTAAAATCCCACTGGTCCACTTGTCAAATAAGAGTATTCTTCTCCAGAAATTATCTGAAAATGCGCCAGGTGTATTAGAATCAATTTCCAACCAATGGAGTTCGAGGTCACCTGATTCTGTAAGTTCATAACGTGCCTCGTAGAAAATGCTTGGTGCTTCGGCGTGCTGGGAAGACCGGTCGAGACAACTCAACTGTTGCATGTCTTGAATATATTGGTGCATCGATGCATTGAAGGATAGGTCGACGTACCCCTTCCCAACTTTGAGTTTAGACAGCTATTGAGGCTTCATAGCTTTGACACTGAGCCCTTGGACGTCGATGTGTTGTAGAAGAAAAGAAGACCGAGCTAGAAAGACAAGTTGAGGCAGCTCTTGATGCTTCGACCTTGCAGGCTTCCAAATATTGGTTCTGAGCTTGATGCGTCGAGGCGGCTTCTTGATGCATCGAGGTATTTCTTTTGCAAAACAGATTTGAGCTTTGGTGCATCGAGGTATTTCTTTTGCAAATCAGATTTGAGCTTGATGCATCGAGGTAGTACTCTGCTGCATCAAGGCATGGCTTTTGGAGTTCGGTGCTTTGGGTGTCACTGCGTTGAGGCCATTCTTGTTACATCGATGCAGTACTCTTGAAAAGCCTTCCTTGAACATAACTGCATTGGTGTAGTAGTGAAGATAAAATCTTTCAGATAATTCAAATGACTTGTGTGTCGATGCAGTCCTTCGGTTGTGTCGGTGCAACTAGTGAATGAATGCTTCTGAAGTTGTCTTCTGCGTGGATGCACCACGAATGTGAACCTGTTCAATATGTTCAGGACTTAGAGTTCATGTGATTTCATCATGATTCATAGTGTGTCATTATGATGTGACACAAGCTAGGACCTACTAGCAAGCACAATAGCGAACCGAAACGGGCCGTATTTGGCGGCCGACTCACAGCTCCACAGCCCGCCCCGGCGAGATTCACCCAGAGCTCTCTTCACGAGAGTTCTGCTTCTCCGAAGCGCCTGTGGCTAGATTAGAGGTAGTAAGAATCCTTCTTGCTTATGCTTGTCACAGGAACATCAAGCTTTTCCAAATGGATGTAAAGAGTGCCTTCCTCAACGGAGTCATCAAGGAAGGTGTATACGTGGAGCAACCATTAGGCTTTGAGGATGAAAACTTTTCAGACCACGTCTACAAATTGGATAAGGTGCTGTATGGGATAAAACAAGCTCCCCGGGCATAGTATGATTGTTTAAGTTCATTTTTAATTGACAATGGCTTCAAACGAGGTAATATAGACCAAACATTATTTACGTGCTGAGGAAGCCTTGAGCAGATCTCTAGAGGTAGCATATTACAGTGGTAGGGTGGAGTGGTTTTTAGGTCCTAGAGGTTGCCCATAAATATCTCATCTCCTCTTTGCTGATGACCCACTGATATTTAGCAAAGGCAATATTCGTTCTGTTAGGAACCTGGTGACAGTTCTTAGTGACTATGAAAGGGCTTCGGGAAAGCAGATCAATGTTGCTAAAAGTGGGTTCTTTATCCATTCCATGGGTATTTGTAATGTGGCCAAGAGAATCAAAGATAACACTAGTTATACTTAGCACTCTTTCCCGCACAAATACCTTGGATTTCCACTGGTTCATGGCAGATCCAAGAAGATTCACTTTGTTGGCATTATTAACTCTATTCAAAAAAGGATCATTGGATGGAAAGCAAGGTTTCTTTCTCAGGGAGCTAAGTTGATTTTAATCAAGCATGTGTTAACCTCATTGCCTATTTACACTTTAACTTCTTCTCCTTTGCACAGTGGGACACATCATAAGTTAGAGAAGTCATTTGCCAACTTTTTTTGGGGATCTTCAACTCATGGTCAAAAAAGATATTGGAGATCCTGGTAGTCTATTTGTATGCCCATCCCCCATGGTGGTCTTGGCATCATGTCTTTAAGACACATGGAAATAGGAATGGAGGCGGCTATGGTGACCCAGGATCTGAGTACCGGAAAGGAACCGATGTGACTCGAACCTCTGCCCATCGCCCACGAGCTTAAGGACTCGGAAGGGCTAAAAAGATAGGTGTCGTGTACATAGAAATAGGAAATGAAAGAGGACAACAGATATAATAACAGAAATAAATAACTAACTACAACAGAGTCCAGTCCAATAGAAGGTACAGTCTAAAACAGTAAAACGTACCACACGCCAAGTGAACACTCGGCTCGACAGGCTGGCAACTAGGAACCTCCACGCAACGCCCTCGAGCCTCGAGGGAGGACGACCGCACCTGAAAATCAGGGGTGAGTCTCCTATCACTGGCTCAGTAGGGATCCCGCGGAATCCCAATCGAGAAACAACAGCGGCATGAAAAGTAGGAACTACGAAAGCAGGAAGTAATTACGGTGGCCGATAAAACCTCAGCTCTACAGCTACTCCTACTATACTAGAAAATATGACCCAGTCTCCCGTCGGGGGACAACCAAGTCACGCACCCGACAACTCGATTCCACAATCGAGAGACCACCAGACACGAACCATTCTAACCACGCTACCAGAAAAATACCACGACGCCTCAGTCATGAAAACCGGCCCTCATAGTAGGGCCCAAGCTGAAACCACGCTGTCCGAAAACACAGTCACGACCTCGCCTTCGTGAACTCAACACCGTCTAGGGAAAGCTCTCGGTGACGCTCACCAGAAATCCCAGACCTCGACTATGGGAATGCTCCCAAAAATGACACCCGAAACTCCATCTTGCAGACGAGAAACGGAAACCCGGGACACGACAACTCACGTCACGTGATGGGAGCACCGTCCACTAGAAGAACGACCGGATGGGTCCACTGACGTCTTACACCATGTCACAAGTGTCTATCTACAATGGCCCAGGACCGAGACTCAGACACACTCAGTAACCAGAAGTACCACAAACAAGGACTAGCCGAGGTCGCGCTCGTCAGCGCGGGTCTGAACCCTCAGCCTCGCATCCCCTCGACAAACTCCTCCAACCCTTACGGGGCCTCATCAGCCTCTTGGGTGGCTTCCCCAGTTCTTGGTATCAGTATATCGATGTTATCGATATATCGGTATCCGGATCTTTGGGTCATTACACTTGGATTGTCGGAGGTTGCTCTTCCAGAACCTTTTCTATCCTTGGTTCTTCCTGAAACTATTCTACCCTCTGCTCTTCCTATATTTCTTTGGCCCTCTGCTCTTCCTGAATCTCTTCTGCCTGCTGCTCTTCCTGAATTTCTTCTACCCTCTGCTTTTCAACTCTTTGTACATCTTGGTTATCATATATCTGCTGCTGCTGCTGTTGTCCTATGCTTTCAATTAGAACATCAATATGTTGGACCAATTGTTCTAAGAACTGATCATCATCTAATAGCAGTTCCTGTTCTTCTTGTGTATCCACTCCCATTTCTACACCAACATCTTCTTGGTGCTCGAAAACTGCTTGAACATCTTGTTCTGCCACTGCTGCCACTACCTGCTCAACTTCTAGTGGCAATTCCTCCACCTGACCATGTTCTTCCAACTGAGGATGTTCAGTTTGACTTTCAACTTGCTGTTGTTGTTGTTGAATCTGTTCAGCAAGGATACCTTGTAACTCTAGTTGCTGCTGCAGTTCAGGCACAGATGGTTCCTTTTCTTGAACGGCCGAAGATGGTTTCAGTTTCATGAACTTGGAGATGAAATCCATATTGTAGATATTTACTCTAGGGATCTCCTTAGACACTTCATTCTCTAATGAAATATGATTTTTCTAAAAAAATGCTCAAATGGGCTGCATAGGGTAAACTTCTCCTTGACTCTTTGCATCTACCCATAATCAGAATCATTAGTTCAGGTAAACATACCCTGATCCGTTTGAACAAATAAAATAGTATAAATCTCTATAACTCGGTTAGTCTTCCTCTTCCTCCAATTTGTGTGGTGATCCTAGTTGTAAGAATGTGATGCATTAACCTCCTTAGTGGGGGAAACTTATATGCATTAAAAATAGCTCTCTCTCAACTCCCCCCCCCCACGTGACGTCGTTCATAGGCGTGTGAAGAAGAAACTGAGACTCGAATAGGGGTACATGTATTCAACTGGTTTCATGATGCATGAGAGCCATGTGGGCTTTACAAATAGGCCGAGGGGGCCAAAGTACAATGGGCGCAAGCCACGGGACAATTCCGACACGTGGGTCGATCCCCAGGTCAATGCATAACAAGGCGTATATCCGCGTGTTTTATAGAGGCTTTCCTCGGGGAGCTAGGGGTAGGCCTGAGTCGCCGAGGAAGGGCTAGACTGGATGGCAGGGGCAGACGAAAACGGGCGCCTGAGGGAGGCCAGACGTGACTCAAAAATGAGCGGTCAGGTACGGGATTCCGGAGGGCGAGTGTCATCATGCTGGGGAGTCGAGGCCGGCCCCGGGAAATATTACTCCCGGGCCAGTGGTCCGGTTAACTCGAATCATCAGTCTGAGCAATCAGCGGCCAGCTTGGGACGAGCAGTAGGCACGTGATTCTGTGATGAAAGTAGGCGCGGCATCATGGCGTATGCGTAGCCACCGCAGGTTGTTATATGCGGGCAGACTCGGAATACAGGTGTGTTTGTCGTTATCATAACGCCTTATGTGCGTCGGGAGTGGACATGTGTACAATGACTAGACGCCGCGTGAGGGGAGTACGTGTGACATATCCTCGATGTGTACAAGTCGATCAACAAGCCAACCACGCGCACACGTAGCTCCTCGCATGCTCGACCCTTGCTGGATGCCTGTGGAAGTCCGAGGGTGCAGTAGTTAGGTCATAGGTTCTTCCTCTTCTCTTATTGATCCCCTAGGGGTGGGGTTTTATAGGGGAAGGTGAAGAGTCAGGGGTGTTTAGGCGGACCAGTCCAAAGGGGCTGGTCTGGTCCGCCAAAACCCCTCATGGAGGAGTTTTTCGATTAAAAAAAACTCCTTTTTTTTGGTTTCTGGATGGGTTTAGGCAGACCAGCACCTGGAGGGTCCAGGCTGGTCCGCCTAAGGTGTAGGTTAGGCCTTTGGTATCAGAGGTAGGTTCGATCCTAGCAAAATATTTACTTCCATCTTAAAAGGGAATATCACTTAGCCATTTATTCATTGGAAGAATAATATTCCTGAATTCTTATTTATTAAACATTATCAACTTATTTATAGGAATATGTAATTATCATCATGTATAGGTTCTTCCTTCTTTTCCAAACCTAAACATATGTATATATATTCATTCCCATTTCAAAATTGCCAAGTGTTACAGTTGCATCGACACATCAATAACAAAACTAGCTTTGAAGTCACACCACGTCGAAGCATCAGAATAGTGCATCGATGCACTAAGCTTCAGTGTTCAACTAAAGCATCGACGTATCAGAATAGTGCATCGACGCACTAAGCCTAGGATCTGAATTTGAATGTTACTACGTCGAAGCATCAAGAGACTATCTCGACGCACCAAGTCAAAAGCTAGAGTACGAAGTCTGTTGTTCAAAAGCCTCTGTCTTCACACTGCATTGACGCAGCATGAAGGCACGTCAATGCATCTCTTTCCAACCTTCAATACAAAAGTACGGGTGATAGACTTAAGAGGATAAAGGCTAATAACAAAAGATTAAGGATGAAAGTCAGACTGCTTTTCCTAAGAAATGGATCCGAAAGATTGAAGTATGTCTAAGCTCGTGACACCGTAAGAGGATCACGTGAGAGCTATCTCAAGCCTCGGCATGAAAATTTCAGCCCACGTGGCTGAGTTACTAGAAGACTCAAACTGACAGAATATTCCTTTTGGCACTTGGACCAATGATTTATTTCGGCTATGGATCAGCTTTTTATTTTTAGTGAAGGATGATTTTTCTGCTATAAATATCAGCCAATTGAAACGAGAAGTTCTGCTACATTTTTTTTGTTGTGAACTCAAGAGAGAGAGCTCCTCCAGAAGAAAAAGAGAGAACTCCACCTCTGAAAGAGAAGTGCGTCCCTGAGAGCAGCCTATTTCATCTCCTATGGAGAATGCTTCAATTTGAAGTCCTCGGTGTTCCCTTAGGTCTCCGCATGTCGTTTCTTTCGATAGCGTCATTTTCTCTGGCTTAGGATTGGACCGATTGGCGGCTTGTTCCGCTATCAGTGACGATCTTACCTCCGAGTCGTCTGACTTAAGGATTGTTACGTGAGTAGGTCTAGTTGCCTTGTCCTAAGTTTGTTAGCAGTGGCTCTGCTGCCATTGGTGCTTTGTAGTATGGGTGATAGTGCATGAGTAGCCTGTCTGTGCTTCAGCACTCGTGTTTTGAGTCTCTGTGTCTTGTGAGCCTCCGCTAGTCGTAGCCTTACGGCACGCTTTGACGTGATGGCTTTTACAGCAGGGCACTTTCTGGTTTACAGTTTGTAAGCTAGTCTCCGTCGGCTCCTGCGGTTGCCGTAGTGTCCTACGGGGGGAGAAAACTAGCTAGAGGCCTAGCTTAGGCAAAAGCCAGTGTGTGCACACGTGGTCCGGGACTTTGGACCTGCGTCGTCAGATGTGACCCTGACTAGTCACTCACGACTGTTGTATTGTTCTGGTTTTGATAGTGTCTTGGTCTCAGCCTAGACCTTGCGATAGGTTACGCAGACAAGACACTAGTAGGCGTAGCATAAGATGTCAGTGGATGCAGCTGACTGTTCTTCTGGTGAGGGGTGCTCTAGTCACGTGGCACGTGACTCTTCGCGGTTCTCTTCGCACTTCTCATGCATCGTGACCTCCCGGGTTAGCCCTCTCGTGGCTGTACTCAAGGTCAGTGTCCTATCATATGCATCACGTTCTAGTCATGTGTGGGACAGTGCGCACAACATCCTAGTCATGTCGTCTAGGTCTACATCTGTCTAGGTTTTTCCTAGGTTTCTTTTTTCATTTTTGCAGGCCCCTTGTAGTGTCAACAGATCGGCAACTCCTGACTTCGTCAGCTCATAGTCGCCTTCCTGTTACTGCTTGGAGTAGTTTGTGGTGCCGAGGTTAGTTCGGCAGCCGCTCGTCTGGTACAGGTTCTCCCCCTCTTCCTAGACTGTTCCAAAACACCATGATGTCCTAGTTGCAGAAACCTGCCCTCACAGCAGGGCCTGAGCCGAAACCACATGGTCTGGAAACACAGTCACGACCTCGCTGTCGTGAACTCTACATCGTCTATGAAAAACTCTCAGTGACACTCACTGGAAACCCCATACCTCGGCAATGGGAACACTCCTGAAAATAACACCCGAAACTCTGTCTCGCAGACAAGAAATGGAAACCCCAGACATGACAACTCACATCACGTGATGGGAGCACCACCTGCTAGAAGAACGATCGGATGCGTCCCCTGACGTCTTACACTGCATCACAAGTGTCTAGCTACAATGTCCCAGGAGCGAGACTCAGACACACTTAGTAACCAGAAGTACCATGAAACAAGGACTAGCTGAGGTTGCGCTCGTCAGCGCGGGTCTGAACCCTCAGCCTCATGTGCACCCTCAGACCATGCGCCCTAGGTCTGTCCTCTAGCTTGTTATTCCCCGACCAGCCCAGACTTGGCGGTACATGGGGGCCCTATGGTAACTAGCCTACTCACCATCTCTCTCGGATATGTCACTTCACCACTTTCGGGTGGGTCAGCATGCGCGTGCCGTAAGAAGGCTGCGTCTAGTGGAGGGTCACTGACATGAACACAGAAAATCATGCACGCACCCATCACGAGTAACGTGAAGTAACCGGTGGCTCGAGGCCACCAAACTCTGGATAGCCCACTAGACCTATTAACCCAATGGTTCTTGAGTCGCGAGACTCGAGGTCAAGACCATTGAATGTGATGACACAACACCGTCAATCTAGCCTAGTCCCTAGGTCTGAAACTATGATAACACGGAACCCACGGTCACCTCAAAACACAGACGTGAAACCTTCGGGGTGTCCGGGACACTCACGAGATCGAAAGTCGACCACTGGGTCACAACTGGGTCAACCGGAGGCCAACACGACACTCAAACGATCACGGGACAAGCCACTAAGGCAAACTGACAACACACAGGGATGAGCGGCTCTGGGAGGACCGCATAAACAAAAAATCAAATGGGCCGGGACGTGCATGTTGAAGAGTGGAGCCTGAACTCGATTGGAAGACTCTGTTGGAAGACCCAGTTGGAGAGTCGGATCCCACTTCGAGTGGGCCGTCGTTGCAACGCTGCTATTTAAGAATATTACTGTAATTGGCGAGGCGAGGGACGTGAGAGAGGGCCACGTTCTCAACAATGCCAAGGTGGGCCAGGCCCATGAGAGATTGAAGCAGAGATGAGCCGACTTGTGGCCACCTCACCTCACCTCCTCGCCTAGGCGATCGCCTCCATCACCTTTGATAACATAGACTTGGGTTTTGGAGAACAGTACACGTCTATCATCTTGATAGATATGTTCTGTACTTTTCTTGGTGGTTGTTTGTACTCACTTTTTACTTTTGCTCTATAATGAATTGTGACCTTTTGGCTACCTTCCAAAAAAGTCTTCATGATCTTCAGAAAATGACAAAAAAGTTTGTCCCAAATTTCATCTCAACAGGAACCCAATCTGCACTTCTAAGTTCTAATAAAGGCTAGCTTACATTCCCAACTCCACATCTTCTCCTTTTTCTTTTGTACTGTTGACCAACCTTCTATTTCAATGTCTACCACACATGTGTTGATTTATCACCAGATCTTCTACCACTAATTCAGCCTCATCACGTGATTCTTTTCCAAGACCCATGTCACCAGAAAAAAAAAATGAAAGAGACCTCCTGATGTCAATTATTAAAAGTCACATATGTTGGTTTTGATTCAGATGTGCTCGAGTAAGATCTTTCAGAATAGGGGCATTCCTATCATCAAAGATGGCAGGAGTACTAGTACCCTAATCTCTATACAAGTCGTCAACTACTCCAGGCTGCTCATGAAAAGTAAACATCATTCTCACAATCTACCATAGCTGGGCGGGATGTACAAGTTTAAAGGTTAGTCACATTCTCTATTGGCAAAAATATTGAAGAATCTATCTTATGCAATGTGCAAGCAACAACTATGTAAATTTGTTTAGAAGACATCCGAGGTTACATTCAGAATCTGTGGTTTGTTGCATGCTGAGCAATGGGATTGCCTCCTGTTATTGTTTTTTGGGAAATTGGTCGCTAGACAACCGTACAGTGAATAAAAACAGTAAGCAGAGATGGCCTCTAGCTCCGAAGGCGAGGACTTGCATCCGGACAAATTATATAGTGTAATAACTGCAGTCAACAGATGAAGAAGTATGTAGAACACTTTACTCCATCAAACATTGCCATCCTTACAACAGTGGCAGCCAGTGGCAGCCATTTGATTGCTCAATTGATAAACTTATGGTGAACTATTTGCCAGTTCGGAAGATGCATTATTGACCATTTGATGATATAGCTCTTGGAATGAACTTTCTTTGAATTCTTTTGTGTTTTCTTTCTCTGGCTATAGACTGTGCTGTGGCAGGTATGCAGCAGATGGGATGATTTTCTTCTCCTTAACAGGACAATTCTGCAATTTATAGATACGTTGTTATGATGTTCTGGGTTACAACATTCCAATGGTAAGGATCTGTGCAGCAGTTTCTGAAACACATAAGTAATTACTCAATGAAAAGAACATGTGCTCCATGCAGTACATTTGCAACACATTGTATTCAGGGATGCTGGACAGAATGGTTCCACACTTTTGGCTTTCCAAGAAAAGAATGGTTCAACACTATGAGGCCTGTAATTTAGGGGAATGGGAAATTATGTGCTGTTTCCTCCATCTTATTGGAAAGCTTTTTGGCAATAGTGAATTGCAAAGTCATTCAACAGTTAACATGAGGATGATGTGTTAGGGTCTTACTGAATCTTTGCTATGGAATCCATTGTATTGTCGAGTTCCTCAATTTGGTTCCTTTCATCTTATATTTTGTTTCCAAATGTTCAGGTTTACAGTGGTATTAAGTGAAACAAGACTTTTTTTTATAAATAGTTTGACAAGACCATATGATGCGATCCTTACAAGGAGCATGACAAATTCTTGTCATCTATTACAGGCATGTGATTTGTCTAAATCATGTTGAGAGAGCTTTCTGTTCTACTGCGTCCACGCTAGAACTTGCAGCGTTGACGCATTGGCTCAAAAAGCACTCAAAATGACAACAATAGAACCCTCAAAACTATCCACCTGAACTCTCAAACAAACTCAAACCAAACAAGCTCTCTGAAGGACTCAAAAGAACAACAACTCCAACCCCACACAGTATCCACCGGATCCTCCAAAAACTCTCCAAAAGCCACCCCCAAAAAGCACTCTCAAGAAGATATCAAAATAGCAACCACCAAACTCCCTAGAACTCTCCCTCCGTAACCCCCTCTCTTGCCATCCGGGGGCCCCTTTTATAGGGCCAACCTAAGCCTTTTGCTTCTCATGTGAACATCTTCAATTATCATTTTTGACTTTGAAAAGGGAAACAACCATGTGTTGCACACCTTATATTTTTTATGTATTTTTCTTTCCTCATTTTCTTCTTCTTCTCTTTTTTATTTTATTTCTCTCCTCTCTCCTCTTTTTCTCTCTTTCTCTCTCTTCCCACGTCGGCCACGACACAAAAGTGCCTTCTCTTTTCTCTCTCCTCTCTCTTTCTTCTCCACCACCCGCGTGTGAAGCCGCCTTGGCTCACCTCCGCTTCGCCCGCGTAGCACACATGGCTAGCCTTCGTGCCCCCCTTGCCATCGTCGCCTGTGTCGTGTTTGCTGACCCTGTGCGAAGGAGCCGCGGCATGGAGAGACCACCAGCGTTGACCGTGCGCCCGAGTGCGCCAAAGGCCGCTCGCCTTCACGTCTGCCTTGGCCTGTCGACCGCGCGCTCTCTCTCCTCTATCATGTCGTGCTCCCTGCCAGCGCTGACCCCGTGTTCGAGTGAGCCTCGCCTGCATCTATTACTGACTTCCCGCGTTCGCGTGAGCCTCACCCGCGCTTTGACCTGCGAAGAAGCCCGCCTCGCCTATCGACGTGCGAAGCTGGCCGCCCATGTCGCCAGCGTGAAGCCTCCACTGATCGCTGCGTTGGCCTTTGTCTTGACCAGCTGAAGCCTGCCCCCTCCCAGACCCCCTAACAGCCAAGGGTTACCTCCGCACCCATCCACCCCCTTTCCCCTCCCATTTACCTCATCTCCCACCTCCCATCTCCAACCTACACTTTCTAGTTCACAGATAGTAGAGTACTAGCATCTTGAAGATTCAGCCACGACCTCATCCAGGTGTCCCTGGAAGCCCAAGTGGCACTGTTGAAGCGTCTCCCTGTCCTCTTCGCAACGGCGGTGGTCTCATCCCAGTCTGAGTTGGTGGCTTCCGGAAGGAGCCGATCTCCCCGAACTGTGCTTCTTCTTCCTGACAGTCAACCTGAAGCTGCTTGCAGAGGCTCCCACGACCAACCCTTTGAAGTTATATAGACGAGACTTGGCTGAGAGCTTCTACGGCAAGTCTTCTTCCAGTGTCAAGAAGTGGCACCCCATTCGGCATGTGGACCATTGAGTTCTCAATTTTCTCTCCCGGGTGCGCCATCCTATCCCCTCTAGGACAGAGAAGACCCCCGTTCACTGTTTGGGTCCTCGCCGACGGCTCTGACCTCCGCTGGCAACGTCGTGCATCTCTATTCGAAGAGGACTCAATAACGAATCCATCGACACCAGCCACGCCCGAATCGGAACTCAGGGGCGCCCGTGGTGACCCCATCTTCCAGCTGCAGTGGTGCTGAGACAGTCCGAACCAGAGAACCGTGTCCCTGTTCACAGCCCTGCCCCGACCAATCCGGCCACCAGAACTCCTACCAAAATTCAGACGTCCTCCTGGGCCAACCCAGGAGGTTTTTCCACTAGTCTCGTCAATAAAGGAGCTCGGGAGCGACCGCAGCAGTGGCAACATCAACCATCTATCCCCTGTTCCAGAGAGCGGGTAGAACCGACGTCTTCCACCCGTTTAGTCTCTAGTTCAGCTCTTCCCTTCCCCGCCTGGCTAGCTTACAGCCCCTCCCTATGGGAGGTAGTGTTTGAATGTAATTTTGACTTCCCTTCCCCAAGTTCAACCCCCTTGCATGGGGCGTAGTGATGTAAACACCCCGATGCGGGTGCATAAAGAAATCAGCCCTGCAGTCAGAAGGCTCCAAGCCATCATCGATGGGCTTGAAGATTATGAACAGCCCGAGATCCAGCCCGTGGAGCTGAAGGAGTATGTCCCTTGGGAGGAGTTCGAATCCCTCAAACTGGTTCCAGAAGTAGAAGCTGGGGCGAAGGAAGAACCTCTTTTATAGGGTGAACCCCCTAAAGAGAAGCCACCAACCACCGAAGAAAAGAAGAAAAGAAGGTTAAGAAACAAAAAGAATAGTGGGGTCGTCGTCTCATGCAACACCCTCTCAACACTGTTTAACACTGCTCTCTCCCTGGGAGGGGAAGAGGTATCCCTTGCGCCGGCAGAGGCAAACCAAACTGAAGCATCTACTTCCCAACATGCCACCAGGTCAGGAAGGAAGTGGGGATGTCCTCCTCAGGCCAACCACAACATCCTGCTCAGGGGGGAGCAGCCATATCAGGTTTCCGAACCCAAGGTCCAGGGCGTGGAGATTCCCCCTCCAACAGCCCTCTACCTGGAAGAACCAAGTGTCCAAAGCACCCCCTCATTTGATGAATTCCTATCGGCTCAAAGAGGGGGACAATCGTGCCCTCGGGAGTCCCGGCAGACCAAAGGAGCAGGTGGCCCTTCGGCTTCGCCGGCAGTAGTTCCTCCTCGGGCAAGAGAAGAATTCGACAACGTCCAGAGCCTGGCTGAGCTTATGCAAGAGAAAGGGGCTGGACGCACTTTTTGTATATATATTGGTCTATTCATTTATTAGTTTGTTAAGTGCGTGGGCGTGCCAGTCACCGAAGTGACGATTTATTCAGGCCTCGTGGAAGCCCATGGTGCGCTCTATCTGACTTCGTCAGGTGATTGTATGGTTCGGGTCGGGACCAAATCCCGTCGCTCCGTAAAGGTCACGATGTCATTTACATCCCCCATACGAGGGAACACCCTTGATTAATTGTTGAAATTAGGGGCCTTGCGGCCGAAAGAATTAATACTAATTATGCGAGAAAGGCTCCTAAGGAGCCGACTCGGAGTAGAAAGCAAAATCCCAGGAGCAAACTAATCCCACCTTAAAAACAAAGTCCACTTTTTCTCAAGAGGCGACGCGCCAAAAGAAGAAAGAGAAGAATCGTAGGAAGAATTTGAAGAGGAGGTTGAAGAGGCGAGCTGAGCAAGCCGCAGCCATGGAAGCCCCTAAGGAGCCAACCCCTTTGCAAAGGCTACAAAAGCTCATAGATGAGCTGGAGGAGTACACTCCCCATCGTCCCACCAGGGTCGTCACGCTAAACGAATATATTCCCTGGGACAAGTTTAGGCATAAAGCTCACCTTCTTCAGTGGCTCCGGGAGATGGTTCACTGTCTCGAAGAATGTGAGGAGTTTTCAATCCCGAAAGAGCTCTCCATATTTTACAAGGATGAGGAACTCACTGTCGAGATGCTCGAGGAAATGCTGCAAGAGCTCTCCTGCAACATGGTGGCGATCCCGCTGTCCGACAATATCAACTCTCCTTCGGGGTGAGGCACTATAACTGATAGCATCGGGGGCAAGGCTCCCATGGCGACATATCAGCGCCGCCCAACAAAAAATAGCTGAGGTCGTGGACGAGGATGAGGACGCAAGCGTGAAGGTCCCCTAACTCTCGACTGGGTCATATTGTTCAGAGGGGAGGAATCGGGTCCTATCCCGGAAATCCAAGTTTGGAGAATCATTTTTATCCTCAATTCCTTAGAGGGTTCAAGCCCCAGCTTAGAAGCTAAATTAGGTGGCGTCCCTTTTATAATCGTCTCTTCTGATGAAGAAGAAAATCCAGCCAAACCGTCGCTACAGGATGAGGCGTCGAAGCAGGCTGGCCCCTCCGGCAGGGTTGCGCCTACAAGTCAGACAGGTCCTTCTAATGAGGGCCAACATGATGAACCCTTGCCACCTCCGAAGGAGTCTCTGGCACCGCTGTTCCAAGAAGACGTGTGTGGCCATAATGGGGAGAAACGTCCTTCTAAACGGGAGAAGTCTCATGGGGCCCAGAAGACTCTGGCAGAGATCATCCTGCCATTTGACAAGACCCGTACTCAGGCGGACCGCAAAATCATTCATAATATGAAGCGGTTTCCAACAAATGTCACCATTTGAGAAGCCATCGGTTGAAGCAAAGATCTCAGGGAGGCTCTTGTCAAGATACTTCAAGACCCAGAGGCCTATGAAGCCCATGTTGTAGAGTTGAAAGTCCAGGCATATGAGGCATTTGCAGCCAACATCTCCTTTATAGATAAAGACATGTTGTTGTCCTCTCTGTGCCACAATTGCCCTTTATATATGTGAGGGACGATCAACGGGCATGACGTAAATCGAATTCTAGTTGACGCTGGAGCAGCCATTAACATCATGCCTTTGAAGACTTTCAAGTCTTTATACTTGGCACCTTATTTACAAAAGGTGAGTGCAATCAGAATTTCGGGATTCAATCAGGATTCCGAGGAGACGCTTGGTCGGGTTGAGGTGAAGCTAGCCTTGGATGATTTTGTCACCCAAGTGACATTTTATATCATCAACGCCGACACATCTTATAAGGTGCTGCTTGGGAGGCCTTGGCTTCACGAAAACTGGGTTGTCCCATCAACTCTACACCAATACATTAAGTATGCCACGGGAGGGGAGCAACATATTGTCTTCGCAGATCAGGCTCCATTCAACCCCAATGAGTGTCATCTGGCAGATACTTCCTTATATTTTGGGGAGCCTACTCTAGCAATCCCCGAGCCTGTAGAAGACAAAGGGAAGTAAAAAGTTGACTACGAAACTGAGGAAGGGCAGTTGTTTACTGTCAACCAAGACTTAGCAAGACTATACAAGCTAAGCCTTAAGGCTGCCTCAAAGTCGACTCAACCAGAGAGGCGAAACGTTGACTTCAAAGCCAACCTCATAAGTCGGGTTATTAACCGGAGCATCTCCTTACCGCCCAAATGCGTTCAGCTCTCATTTCAACAGAAGAGCACGAGGTGGAGCAGCTGAAGACCTTCGCGGTCTCCTATCAGCGGAGGAGAAAGAGCAACAAGGGCAAGGGAGACAGGTTGATCATCTTTTACAAAGGTGATTTAGTCCCACCAGGCCCTCCCGAGGATGATTTTGGCTGGAATACTCCCGCCGACACTGCAACAAAGCTAATCCAGGAGATGGACGATATGCTAGAACGCATCGGGGAAATGTGTAGAAAGCAACATATCTCGCAGGCTCAAGACCCCACATGAGCGGCATATTTCTACCAGCTGTGGAACCCTCTGCAAATCCGTGGGCAACCTCCCTTCTCCCGCAAAGACACGCGGGGACTCAGCTATGACCAGGAGAGGGACTTCGAGGTCCACTATGCAGTCAACACCATAGGACTGCTACCTCCTCCTTATGGGTAAGCAGAAGTTGAGTCCAAGATTGACGACTCTGTAAGGGAGTCCGATGAGACGTCAATGACACCATCACCCTCATCGGAAGTCAACAATGATTACCTCCCCAAGGGAAGGGCAACTCAGCCTGTTAATCATCAACAAGACGGAACAAGTCCTTCGACTTCAAGCCACGAGCAAGAGAGCTTCGAAGAATTTGAAGTCTACAAAGCAAATACTGATGATGAGGGAGACTTTGTCGACCTCTAACCAGCTCCACCAAAGCTCGAAGACGGTGGCCAAGCAACTGTAGACGAGTTGATTGAGATCAATCTCGGAAGCAAAGAAGATTATCGGCCAACCTTCGTAAGTGCTCTCCTCAATGAGAAAGAAAGATAGGCGTACCTGCAGCTCCTAGAAGAGTTCAAAGATTGTTTTGCATGGACCTACAAAGAAATGTTTGGGCTTGATCCTTCTGTGGCTGAACATGAGCTGGCAATACTTCCAACAGTCAAGTCAGTCAAGCAAGCTCAAAGGTGTATGCGCCACGAGCTGGAGTTGAAAGTCGATGCTGAGGTCGACAAGATGCTTGACGTGGACTTCATAGAGCCCTGCATGTACCCTGTGTGGCTCGCCAATATAGTACCCGTCAAGAAGAAGAATGGCCAAGTTTGAGTCTGCACCGACTTCAGGGATTTGAATAAGACATGCTCGAAGGATGACTTCCTTGTTCTAATCACTGAGACAATGGTTGGCATGACCACTGGTCACGAAGCCTTGTCCTTGATGGACGGGTCTGATTTCCTGTTAGATTTTTAATTTCGCATTTGGATCCATTCACCCCCCTCTGGATCCACACTCTGCTGGTAGATTGTGTCTGTTCAGCGAACACAACAGTTGGTATCAGAGCAATTCTGATTCCAACATGGGGATCAACAAGCCGCCCAAATTTGACAAGTTCAACAGGAAGGGGTCCCCGAAAGAACATGTTGCATACTACATGACCGTCATGGGTGACCTTGCCACAGATGAGTCATATCTGCTGACTGACGGGGCTCACATTTGAATAGTACTCTAGCCTCTCGATCGGGTCGATCAGTGACTGGCCGGACATGCAGAAGAAATTTAGAGAAAGATTTCATGTCACTGAGAGGGAGGTCACAGTGGCTGAACTATACTCGACATGACAAAGGTCGGATGAAATGACCCTTGAATATATTAAGAGGTGGAGGAACCTTAGGGTGAGATGCAATCGGCCCCCGCATCAGGAGGATGTTGTACAGATTTGCAAGCAGAACCTCAGGAGGGAGGTACTTGAGAAGATGATTGGCATGGAGATCCGGTCGTTTGACTGCCTGAACAATGTGGTGGCCGAAATTGAAGCTTTCCTAGCAAGGCCTGCCCCTATATCAGCCACTGCCCCCACACGGAAGGCGAAGGTAGCGGATTGGCACCCAGTGCCTAAGGAAGCGAACACCCTTGACATCAAGGCATTTAAACAATAGAGAGAGAAGAGCAAGAAGGCATACGTACCTTAGCCCAACAGAATAGAAGAAAAGAAGGAGGGCCCCTCACTCATGGATAAAATGAAAAAGGCCTATTCTTTTCCAAAGGAGAAGACCAAAGTTCTGTTTGACTGGGTCACCCAGCACAACAAGGTCACCCTGCCCGAGCCAAAAAGGCTAGAGGACCTGAAGAGAAGAGGCAGTCCAAGATTCTGCCCTTACTATCAGATGCTAGGGCACTCAATTGAAGAATTCTATGAGTTCAAAGATGTCATCAAAAGCATGATCAAGAAAGAGAAAGCAGAACCTCCTTTTTGCCGGGAAGATAAGGATACATTCCGAATGCAGGAACCGTATTTCCCCAGACGCTGACGATTGGAATGCCGAAAGCCGAGGCAATGTGCATCAGTCCGGTATCGCCGGTCAGAAGGACGGATGCTTTGCTCAATACGAATGCCGATTGTCGCAGGGTGATTTTTCCGCAGAAATCGATCATTTTATGCGTAGTCAGCAAGTTTTTCAATGCTTCTGAGCGTTCAATATCTGTTGGTCCGCCAAGCAGCACGACCGGAACAGTCATTACGGAAAGCACTTCGGCCATCAATGGAACCGTTATTTGTTTCGTGGCGAATTGCGCACCCATTGCAACAGCAACGAACGGTTGGTCCAATCCTTCCGAAGCCAGATCGACGCTGTCATTTTTATCTAAAAACAAATCGCATGGAAGCAAGTCGTTGTTCACACCAAGCGGCTTGACGGTTTCAAAATACCGGTCAACGACATGAACATCAGGCATGCGGTTCAGCTTGAATTGCGTCAGCAGGAATTTCTGAATGTTCTTTTTCGGAAAAGCATATGAGGGCTTGCCGAGCGCACGTTTCAGGCTTAGTGTACGGACGTTGCGGTGCAAATCGATGACATAATCGTAGTTCTCGGCCTTCAGCTCGGGAATTTTTTCCTTTACCGAAGACTGGATCGTAATAATCTTATCGATAAACGGATTTCCTTCGAGCACCGGAACGAATGCTTTTTTGGCCATATCATTCATGATGTGTTGTCTCATGCATGGTAAGGTCTGTGCATGTTAGGCCTATGGCATATAAGGTCCGTGCCTCTTCAGCATCATGCACATTCGAAGTCCATGCATATCTTTGAACCAAGTCAGTGCATACTTGCACATTCCATGAGTAAGGTCAGTGCACATTTCATTTGTGCACATTGAAGGTTTGTGCATATCTTGCTGAACACATTACAGGGTCGGTGCACATCTCCCTTATGCACACTGAGGGTCTGAGCACATTTTGCCTTATGCATGGTCAAGTCCTCCTAAATTATTTTGTATTTAAACCACCCCACCCCCTCTCTCTCCCTCGTTTCTCATCTCTCTCCCTCTCTCTTCTCATGTTCTCTCTTTCTATCCCTCTCATCTCTGGGCGGTCGACGGAGGAAGAGGTGGGTGAGGCGGCGAGGCTCATGGGGCGAGGAGCTACGTGGATAGAGTAAGGATCGACGCGGTGGTGTGGCATTTTCCCATTCATAGATTTCGAGACCATATCGATGATTTGTGAGGCGTTTCGCTTGGGAACAACATCCTCGGCATGGGAAATCTCTGGTGGAGGGAGGGGGGTGGTTCCCTAGCTCGTGCACCTTATTTTCCCTACATTTGGTAGGCCGAGGTGAGTCGAGTGAGCATTTATTTCACATTAGGGTTCAATTGCATGATTTTCAGGTGAGGGCCAGATCCATCGATTTGCTTTCATTTGTGGGGTTTTAATGGCGCCTCTTGGTTCTCCAGAGGCTTGGGAATGGGTTCCCCGTGTTTTCCCCATCACCTGGGGGTGATTGGGGCTTGAAATGGAACCCCTAGGATGGCTTCGGAGGGGCCTGGCCCTAGTCGCGATTGGTCGATCGACCGCGACCAGCCAGTCAAGTATCCTTTCATGGCTGGTTGACCAATCTACATTGGTTGACCAAACCTAGGGGTTTGGTCGACCGAAATGCCTTGTTTTGGCCAGTTTTGGCACTTCGGTTGACCTGGTTGGACCATTTGGTCGACCTTTTCCCCGTGGATGTTTCGGAGACCCTATGGATATCAAGACCGTGTTTTTAGGTGTCCAGAGGTGTCGTGTTACCTGGATTAGCATACTCGTGTTGTTTTGAGTGTCCAGGTGACCCCGAGTGTTTCGGGCTTTTCTGTTTTGCTAGATCAAGTCACCATGTACCAATGTGAGTGCGAAGGGCTATTCTCGTTTGACATTACCTTCTTCAGAAAGTGATTTTTGTGTGGGCCATGTATATAGTCTTTGAACCATGAGTTCTGTGACCCAGCCTAGGGCTGAAGAATTAAAAGGCCAGCAAAAAATAAAATCATTAACAAAAGAATTGAACAAATCAATTGGAAGAGCAATAACTGAACTGCACTGAGAAACTGAGGACTCCATCAATGAAATGGAGAGAATTTATGTCATGAAGTGCTTCATGCTAACTCTGTTCATATGATCAAATCTGTAGGGCTGGTTTCACTTAGTACTTGGGGGTACTAGCATCTGATAAACATGTACCCTTAATGTCAAAGGTGTAAATCATCCTTATAGTTTTTGATCAAAGACAGATATGACAGTTTGTGCTTAGTAACTGGGGGTACTGGCGTCTAACCGACATGTACCCATAATGTCAAAGGCACAAATGATACCTGTCTATTCAACTGTTCAGTTTTAAATCAGTCTGTCATAGTAGATTTGTTGTAACCCTTGCACTTCGTTTCACTAAGTGTCATATTGTTTAACCTCAATACATATCCTAGTCACTTCCCTTGATATTCATTGGTTCTAAAATTAGTAGGATACGGTCTTGACCTCATCTATCTTGGTTATGTGACTTAGGTTCATTGCTATAAATCGGTACTGCAACCCTATTTAAGAGATTCAGTGCATCTACTCTACTTTTTATCACTATTAAACCAACCATCTGTCAAGAATGCATCATCCTAATTCTTATGACTGAAGATTTCTCTATATCTGCTTATCTTCTGACCAATTGCATAGGATGTTATTCTGTTCCCTTCTTCCCTTGGCTCCCCATCTTCCTTCCGTCATATTCCTCATTCCTTGTTTGCTGATGGCAAAGGGGAAGAGAAAAAGAATTTCATGATATTTTGATTAAGAGGGAGGTGTACTTTAGGATAATCCTGTTAAAAGGGGGAGATCATATCTTGGGAGGCCACATTTTGTTTCTCGGGGGTAGAGACACTGCACGCATAGTTTATGAATAGTAAAGTCTGTGCATGCTGTAGCCTTTAGCCATAGCAAAGTCTGTACAAGTTCCTGTGGAACTGCACGCATAGTTGATGCATTACTTCAAAAATTGAATAGTAGATTTTTAATTGGCCATCAATTCACCCCTCCCCTCTTGATTGCCACATTCCGGGACTCAACAAATGTCACTGATATCTCTGACTATCGGCCGATTAGCCTTTGTAATTTCTTTTACAAGATCATTTCTACTATCATTAACAATAGATTAGCCACTATCATCCCTAGAAATATTTCTTTGGAACAGTCGGCCTTTGTGAAGGGGAGACAGATTGTGGAAAACATAGCTCTTGCTTAAGAGATGGTCCATGAGCTTGGCAGGAAAACCAGAGGCAGCAATGTTATGTTTAAGCTAGATATGGTCAAGGCTTATGATCGGCTTGAATGGGATTTTTTATTTGCTGTCTTGAAAAGGTTAGGTTTCAGTCTCTAATTTATTAGCCCCATTGAAACAATGGTTAACAATTGTTGGTTTTCTATTCTATTGAATGGTGATTCAGCTGGTTTCTTTAAATCTTCAAGAGATCTCCGTCAAGGAGACCCTATTGCCCCTTCTATGTTTATTATTGCTGAAGAAGCATTGAGTAGATCCTTACGGGAAGCATTTTCTAATGGCCGGGTGGAATGGTTTGCTGGTCCTCGGGGTTGTCCTACTATTTCTCATCTTCTATTTGCTGATGATATTGTAATTTTCAATAAGGCCTCAGCTGTCTCTATCAGGAATATACACAAGGTGCTTCGAGTCTATGAAATGACTTCTGGCCAGCTCATTAATGTGGGGGAAAGTGGCTTCTTCCTTCACTCCAAAGCTAATGTCACCGTAGCTAATCGAATTGAAGATATTTTTGGTTTTTCTCGCCACTCTTTCCCCCATAAATATCTGGGATTCCCTTTGGTGCTTGGTAGGAGTAAGAAAGTTCACTTTGCAGGCATTATCACTACCATTCAGAAGCGCATGGAAGGATGGCAAGCTAGTTTGCTCTCTTAAGGTGCTAAATTGACATTAATCAAACATGTTCTCACTTCGATCCCTATTTATTCTTTGGCCTCTTCTCCTCTTCACTTTCTTTTGTCAATGGAACAAGAAGATTTGATGAACCCAATGTATCCATTGATGAATCTACCAAGGAAATTGATCTCTACACCAAGGATAGCCCTGAAATTATCTTGATAAGTGCCAATTTAAAGGTTGAAGAAGAAGCTTCCCTTGTGATAGTTCTTAGGGAATTCCCTGATGCCTTTGCTTGGTCCTACGAGAACATGCCCGGTTTAGATCCATCATTGGTAGAACATCGCTTGGTTATAAAGCCCGATGACTGAGCTTTCAAATAGAAATTAAGGCGACTTCATCCGAAGCTCGCACTCAAGCTCAAAGAGGAAGTTGACAAGCTCCATAAAGCCAAGTTCATCATGGTAGTCTTATATCCGCAATGGGTAGCTAACATCGTTCCTATTATGAAGAAAGATGGTAGGGTCCATATCTGTATAGATTTCAGTGACCTCAATCGTGCTTGCCCAAAGGACAATTTTCCTCTTCCACGCATAGATGTTCTGGTAGACAACACCGCCGGCTATGAGATGCTATTCTTTATGGACGATGTTTTGGGATATAACCAGATCCGCCTAGTGGAAGAAGACCAGGAAAAGACATCCTTCACTACTCAATGGGGGACCTATTGCTACGTCATCATGCCCTTCGGAGTAACATATCAGAGAGCAATGATGGCCATCTTCCACGACATGATGCACATTCATATGGAGGTATACGTGGATGACATTCTAGTTAAATCCAAGACTAGGAGTGGCCATGCAGAGGTCCTCCGCACAATTCTCCAACGATCTCGGGAGCACCAACTCCAAATGAACCCAAAGAAGTGCGTGTTCGGGGTCTCCTTAGGCAAGTTTTTGGGTTCATAGTCAGCAAGAGAGGAATTGAGATTGACCCTAACAAAGCCAAGGCCATTGTCAAAATGCCTCCTCCCAAGAACATCAAGGAAGTCCAAGGTCTAATCGCGTATTTGTAATTTATTAGGAGATTCATATCTCATCACTCTCAACAATGCAAGTCCTTCTATGACATTCCGTTCGCTCACAATGGTGAAGTCGTTCGTCAACGGGCCGGACCAAGCTGCGCCCTCCTCTTCGCTGCCGAGCACGCCGTCAGCGCGCCGGAATCGGTCCCGAGCCAGCAGGGCGGGGTCAGGGTTCACAGAGTCCGTGGTGCGGACACGGAGCCTCCTGCCGGTCTTCAGCGAGAAGGGGGCCGTGTTCAGCGGAGATGAGGCGTTGAAGTACGAGAACCGGTCGTCGTCGTTTCGGAGCGTCGCCCGGAACTTACCCGGCCCGGCCTTACCTGTAAGGAGGGACGGCCAGTCGCGACCGGTGAAAGTCTCCGCCGACAGCACGAACCTGGTGATGTCCTCTTCCGGCTCGTCGAAGTCGCCGTCGTTGTCGAAGTCGCACTCGATGACGATGTTTGACGGCACCTGAGGTCCACTGAACTTGGCCGTACCCTCGCCGCCCGCCACGACACCACCGGATGCCGTGAAGAACGTGGGGGTGACGAAGTGCACCGTCGCAGCCCCGCCGGCGAGCAGTCCGCCCGCGCCTGTGACAAAGGTGGGGGTGATGGTCTGCACCGTTGCCGCGCCGCCGACTTCGACGCCGCCCGAGCCGGTCACCTCGACCACGCCCGCCGCGACCACATCGGCGGACCCGCCGACGACCACCCCGCCCGATCCGGTCACTTCGGCGATGACGTTCGCCGGGTTGACCGTAATCGTGACGGTGTCGGTGTCGGTGAGCCCGCCCGTGTCCTCGACTTCGAGCTGCAGGACGATGTTCGCGGGGAGGGCCGTCTCGGTGGGGATCGGGTAGCGGACGATGACGATGCCGGACCCGCCGGAGCCGGGCGTGCCCGCCCTCGATGCGCCACCGCCGCCGCCCGTGTTGGCCGTGCCGGAGTCGGGGGTGCCGGTGCCGGAGTGGCCTCGGCCGCCGCCGCCGAGCCCGCCCGTGGAGACGAATCCGCCGCCGCCGCCGTTGCCGTTCGAGCCGCCGCCACCGCCGCCGTAGTCGGTGGGGGTGCCGGAGATGGAGAAAGGTATGTGTGGAGTACATTGAAGTTCCAGATAAAACAGTAAGCAATAATATTTCAATGATCAAGTTTGCTAAAATAGCAGAAATAAAATTATTTTTTCAATTAACAATTTAAATTAATCAGAGTCCAGTCCAAATAAAGATAAGTACAATCAAACAAAACAAAGAACGTACACTGAAGTTAGGGAAAGCCTGACGCAGGTAGTGCTGGCAACTACAAACTGACACACCACCCCCACGAACCGCGAGGAAGAAGAATGATCACACCTGAAAAGTAGGGGTGAGCCTCGTGTCACTAGCTCAGTAGGGGTCACGCAGATCCCCACTAGAAACAACGCAGTAACACACAAGACAGCAGTGCTAAACAGTAAAGCAGGAAGAACAGAAAGAGCAGGAGTAACAATAGTGCTAAACTACAACGGTAAAGCTATAAAAATAGGAGTAAGAACAGCTACAAGAAAGAGTAAAGTTGTATCGAACAGAAACACGGCTGCCAAACAAACCTCGGCTCTCTAAGCTACTCCAAACAGTAACAGAAAGGTGAACCCCGATCTCACAAAGTCAGGCGTTGCCGATCCGTCGACAAAGCACTTGCTCCAAAGTGAAGGCCTACCAAAGCAGGCAAAAGCCCTAGAAAAGACCTACATGGTCAAG
The DNA here is from genome assembly GCA_024336825.1 of Amorphophallus titanum. Classification (NCBI taxonomy): domain Eukaryota; kingdom Viridiplantae; phylum Streptophyta; class Magnoliopsida; order Alismatales; family Araceae; genus Amorphophallus; species Amorphophallus titanum. Next base: position 1,301,092 of record JANBPO010008917.1, read on the forward strand.
AAACACTAACGCATACACAACTAGATCATCGTGCATGTTACACTAAGCTAATCTTGAGCAAAGCCAAGAACAGACTATCCAAAAAAGTCACGAAAACACAAGTCATCGTGTCAAGTGATAGAAACACCTCCTCAATAGAAGAACAGCCAGATGCGTCCACTGACGTCTTACACTGCGCCTCAAGTATCTCCCACATGCTTGGAATGGCGGTAACTGAGACACTCACAAAACCAAGTACAAGGAACAACGTAACGAGTGACTAGTCAGGGTCATGCCCGTCGACACTCGTCCAAACGCCCCTAACCACGTGTGCACACACAAGCTCAATGCCTTGAGCCAGGCCTCTAGCTAGTTTTCTCCCCTTGGCTAGATGTCGAAGCAAAAGGTTTATTCATTAACGAGGATGAAAGGTCCAAGTTAAAGAGAAAAGTCGACCGGTCTTGTCGATGATGGCAAGGGTCGAGACGATTTATTCATCGACATTGGTTAAATGCCGAAGCAAAGGTTTATTCATTAACGAGGATGAAAGGTCCAAGTTAAAAGAAATGTCGACCGATCTTGCCGATGATGATAAGGGTCGAACACGGGTTTATTCATCAGCATTAGCTAAATGTCGAAGCAAAAGGTTTATTCATTAATGATGATGAAAGGTCCAAGTTAAAGGGGACTGACCAATATTGCCGATGATGACAAGGGTCAATAGTGGTTTGTTCAACGGTGGGACTTATGGGAATATTCTATTTTGACCCTGAGAAGGGTCCTTTGGATGGAAGATGTATCATCACTATTCATCATTTTTTAAACCACATTATCGGTACAAGTGCCCATTCGGGTTTTCGTCGGCACCGGCCCCCTCTTGCTTTTGCCCATGTGCCCTTTAGGGTTTTCACGTGACGGGGTACCCAATTTAACCGACAACGCCCTTTCGGGTTTTCACTGCAGTCGGGTTATTGCCATTTTTGCCCTTGCCCTAGTGTAAGGACAAGTCTGGCGGGGCACCTCTATTTTAAGCCCCATTTTTTTCTTCTTTTTTTTTGAATCAAAGGGTAAGAGAATGACGACAGGTCAATATGCGATGCTCGACCCTAGATGATGGCGTATGACCATTGGCTAGGGCGTGGGGCCTTGCAGCGATGGAAAGGTTTTATTCGTTGGCAAGGGGTTAATGCCAGCGCAAAAGAAGAACTTCTGCTGATTTGAACGTAAGGCCCGTAATGGCGATGTTGTGTGATTCCGGCTAGGGCACGAAGTCTCGTGTCGAGAAAAGGGTTTATTCGTTAGCAAGAAGGTAATGCTAACGCAAAGGAAGAATCTTTGCGCCGATTCGGACGTAAGGTTCGTAATGGCAGTATTGTGTAAATACCGGCTAGGGCACGAGGCCTTGCACCGAAGAAGAGTGTATTCATTGGCAAGAAAGTAATGCCAAAGCAAGAAAAAAATTTTGCGCCAATTCAGACGTAAGGTCTGTAACGGTGATAATGTGTAAATGCCAGCTAGGACACAAAGCCTTGCCCCGAAGAAGAGTGTATTCATTGGCAAGAAAGCAATGCCAAAGGAAGAAAAGATTTATGCGCCGATTCAGACGTAAGGTCTGTAATGGTGATAATGTGTAAATGCCAGCTAGGGCACGAAACCTTGCACTGAAGAAGAGTGTATTCATTGGTAAGAAAGTAATGCCAAAGCAAGAAATGATTTATGCGCCGATTCAGATGTAAGGTCCGTAATGGCAATATGGTGTGATTCCAGCTAGGGCATGAAGCCTTGCGTCGAGAAAAGGGTTTATTCGTTAGCAAGAAGGTAATGCTAATGCAATGGAAGAATTTCTACGCCGATTCGGACGTAAGGCCCGTAATGGCAATATTGTGTAAAAGTTGGCTAGGGCACGAAGCCTTGTGTCGGGAATGTGTTCGTGGGAATGGGGTTAATGCCCATGCAAGGAAGAGGTTTTCTTCACCCGTGCGGACGTAAGGTCTGTCAGGGCATCGTTGAATGGTGTTTGGCTAAGGCGTAAAGCCTATCACCGCATAGATATATATTAACAGGCAAAGGGTTAATGCCCATGCAAGGAAGAGATTTTCTTCACCTGTGCAGACGTAAGGTCCGTCGGGGGGATCATGACTCGATGGGACTGTGTTTGAGCTTATGAAGCTATTTTTAGGCTTTGTTCAATCTTCAGGTGCTGGTGTAGCCACCCGATATAACTTCATATGCTTCCCATTGAGAGGGGAAAACTGAACTTTGTCCTTGTGATCCACTAGGACGTAAGTACCTCGTTCATAGACCTGATGTATAACATACGGACCTACCTAATTTTTGATCAACTTTCTTTTGGGGTTAGCTGTCGTTACTTCTCTTCTTTTGACCATAACAAGGTCACCTTTCTTGAATTCTCGCTCTTTGACCAACTTATCAAAAGCACGGGCTATGCGAGCCTGATATAGTTGGATATTCTGTTGTACCCAGAGTCGCCTACCCTCCAGCTCAGCTAGCTCCTCCAGTCTTCTTTCTATGTTGATTTGTTCACTGCTAGCCAACCCATGTTGAATGGCGACCCGCAATGATGGAATCTCTAGTTTAATTGGCACCATCGCCTCTGACCCATATACAAGGGAGAACGGTGCGTAGCCAGTTTGGATTTTATAGACTATACGATAAGCCCACAGCGCTTTGTACATCCTTTCTTCCGAATCCTTTTTATTAGACTTAACAATCTTCGCCAGCAAAGTGCAGAGCGTTTTGTTGAATGCTTCTGCAAGCCCATATGCTTGGGGATTGTAGGGGGATGACGTCCTCCAATCAATTTTATATTTATAAACCAGTCGATATACCTTCTGGTTTCTGAAATGACAGCCATTGTCGGAGATAATTCGGTTGGGGACCCCGAACCAAAATATTATTAAAGAGGGGTGATCTCACGTTGATCTTGAGCCGTGTGATCTCAGTGAAGTTCCTCGATCACAATCACCATGTTTGTATGAACTGCAAGGCAGGAAACAGATCTGGGGGACTCATGGATGATTCCCTTGGGAAAACCCTCCGATACTTAAGTCAGCGAATAAGGTAGAGCATAGGTATAGAGGGAGATGGTAGGAGGAGAAAGGGGGGGTGAGATCATTCTCCACCAAGAAGTGTGGTGGCTCTTACTCAGGATTCTTGCCTTACCTCACCAGAGGGTCTTCCAGGGTTTATATAGCAATCCGTTTAACGTAAGAATCCAGGGAGTCTGGGGAGCAGAGGGGATTTAGGGGAGGTTACATCGAGTTTTGCTCTCCTTAATCTTTTGGAGTTCCCTACTCCTTAAAGCTGCGTAACAGACGCTTGGATAAGATTTCGACGGTCGGTCTGAGCTTGGGATGCCAACTGGGAGTCTTCACGAGCGGTAGGCATGTAGCTCGGACAGGGTGCTATGGGCCCTCGTAGGGGCTTTCTCGATCGACCTGTCGCTCTTACTTCTGGCCCCGGGGGCGCCTAGGAAGTGTTGATCTGAGTGGATTTTGGGCTTGGAATAAGTGGGCCCAGACTAATTTCCTTAGTTTCCTTTTTTCTTTTAAACCTTTAACCCCTCTCTCCTCTCTCCACCATGTTCATTCTCTCCCCCTCTATTCTCTCTCCTCTTTTCCCCTCTGCTCCGGTTGCAGATGGAGAAGGCTCTGGGGATGACGTGGAGACGGCGTGGAGGTGTCGTGGAGCGTGAAGGTGCGAGAAATGGAGCATGGCATTGGTGTGATCCCTCGGTGGATTCAAAGCATCACAACGTGGGTTCGTGTGATAGTTTTGGTGTTATCAGCTCGAGAGATCGGTGATAGAGGTAGGGGGATAGATTCCTCACCTTTTGTTCAACTTTTCCCTTGAATTTCGTGCTGATTAGTGCACGTTTGAGTGGGTTTCCAATTTTTTAGGGATTTATAGCATGTTTGGGGTGTGCGATGGAATTGTCGTTCCAAGCGATGTTTCTCGCATTAAATGGTAGAAAATGAAACCTCTGGCATGTTTGGATGCCATTGTCGCCAGTTTTATTGCGTTTGGCTGCGATTTGGGGCCAGTAGGAGCCGGTTACCCTCGTGAGTCATTTTGGGTGGATTTGTGGAAATCACCCATTTCGTGTTGTTTTGTGGTTTTCTGGACCCCTTCCGGCTTGTGGAAGGTGGACATCGATGTTAGGGCTGTTTCCCGTCGTTCTAGAGACGATTGGGGTGTGGAATGTTGATTTCCAAAGATTTTAGTATTTTTTGGGTTCGGTGTTTTAACGTGGTACTCTCAGGTGGTGCGATCTCAGTTAAGACGTATTGTGTCGTATGGTCCCGTTCATCTAAGAAGATGAACAGTTGGGCCGTTGGGAATGTGACCCATGTGATGGGCGTGATCCTATGTTAACACGACCCAGGTAAGCACCTTGTTAGTGTGATCGTGACCCAAGTGATGGCGGCGACTATCGTGTTATCGCGCTCGAGGTCTTGGCCACGACTATTATCACGACCTAGGTGAATGCCGTGTCAATGCGTTGACGTGCTCCAGGTGTTGGACGCATTCTGATGACCAGCCATTATCATTCTTGATTTCCCAATTTTAATTAATAATATATTTTAATTATTTAATGTTATTACTTTCTGGATTAATTTGACATTGATTCATAGCTAATTTTTCTTGGCCTATGCTGAGATTACTTAACTAAATTTCATATGTTATGACTTAGTTTAATTGCTCCTAAAATCTGTAGAGTCCAAGGCCTCACTCCACCATTTCGTCACTTCATTTGGCTCAGTGATATGTTACTAAATTTCTTGGTGGATTATAATCTCTTTTAGGGCTGCAAGTTTTGGCTGGTCAAACCAAGCCACGTGTTAACCTGACATTTGGGTTGGGTTTGAACCAGACATGAATGGGCCGGGTTGGATTAGGGCTTAGGAAGAAATGAAGAGTATAACTCAACTATTTGCTGGGTCATGTTGGGTTGAGGTGTCAAGCAACCCAACCTCACCCAAGCCCGTAAGCTGTATGTTGTAACTGTGAATGAGAGACCCACACTAAATCTCCTCATATAATGACATTCTTTCCCTTTTTTCCTGGCACCAATCTCCAATTCCTCTCCAGTTCACAAGCTCTTCATTTCTAGCTAGACTCCATCTAAGAACACCTTTGTCAATTGGCCTCTCCAATTCACCACAGATGTCAGAGATGCAAGGCATCGCCAGTCTTTATTTTGGTGGTCGATGGCACACAGCCATCCAGGAATGCCATTCCTGACAATGAGCTCCACCATGTGGTAGCCTGCATGGAGGAAAAACTCCATCATCCACTGGTGGCAAGGTACAATCAGTACTACTTTCACCACTTCTTTGACCTGTCTGCTTTTTCTCTGCATTTTTCCCTTTTTATGGGGATAGGTGAGGGCAGCAGATTTTCATGTTCTTTTTTTAATGTATGCAAGTAGTCTGTGTTAGTGAGAGACTTTTAATTAGTGATGTATTTTTATTTAATAATATCTGTCTAAGTAAGTTTTTTTTTCAATTAAAGCTTGTTGTAGTCACTCCTTCAGACTCCAGAGAGTCTTGTTTTAAAATGTAAGAAAATTATAATTAAATCTCTCCAGCATATGAATATTAACCATGCAATTTCTATACATCTCAAACCCCATTAATTATGAAAAGATCTCAATTTTATGTAGGACTGAGATTAATATGGAAAAGTTGCATAATTAATTATATTTAAGCCCAGACATAATGAGTGTGACATGAATAGATGTACAAAAATATGTAATTATCACACCCCCCACTTACTCGTTGTTAGTCCCTTAGCAATGAAAATATGTTACATATTAGGGACCAACAATAGTTAAAAAGTTTCATATCCCACGTTAAGATCCTCCTTCATATAATCAACCAGAGATCAAAAATCTGAAAGCATTAATGTATACTAGCCTTAGATTGGAAAATTAGGTACATGACTAAGAATGCAAATCAAAGTTCAATAGCACTTGTACATATGTAGTACTAAATCCACAGCATAGACAATTACACCCCTCATTAGTCATTTTTTGATAAGTGTCCTTCAACTCTGCGCTTCCTGGATCCGAGCATTTAGTACAACAGCTTTTTGTCTGCCTTCTTCACAACTTTTTTTTTATATATAGATACACACATGATGCTGCACAATCTTTCACCGTTTGACGTGAACCTCAACTCTTGCCTTAGGAGAAGCAGGCCCGGTTACTAGGATCAGGGGCATGTTTCATAGTATTTTTTTAATGTACCTTTACACTTATTTGGTGGATAACTTTGGCGGATAGCTTTATTAAAAAGATCACATCTCCAAGAAATGCAGAGTATCAGACACCACTCCAAAATAACAGAGAGTTTGTCCTGCTTGTTTCATTAGTGTATGATATGATTTTTCTTTTTCTAAAGTGCAAATGAACTTTTAAAGAGATTCTTAAATCAGTTTTCCATGGCTAGATCGAATAAATTTTCCTTCATCCCTGTGGACGCGCAAAATTACACGCCCATATGGCCCTGCCAGTCCAACAGCAACAACAACTTCAACTGAAGAGACCCTGGAGGATATGTCCCGCCCGCCTGCCTGGCATCCGTGAGCGAATCCACGGGTGCGGGGACTTATGGAGACCTTGGTTTAGAAAATTCCGATCCAAAGAGACTGAGTGCTCAATGGAGGGTCTTTCCTTAACCAAGAGAGGGATATGAGGATCCTAAAAGTGTAGAGAGAGGAGGTCTCCCAAGCCAAATGTGCTATGAATGCAAGTTAATGCAAAATCTAAGCTAAATCTAGACGATGGTAAGAGAAATATGGCCAAAAGGAATGTATAACAATATACAAGAAAAGTACAAGATGCAACCAGAGAGGATGGTAAATAGAAACCCGATGAATGATATGACAAAAGAGCTCTCAGGTTGGGACTCACCTGAACGCGGTGCCCACAGGGAGCGCGATCACGATCGCGGTCAGAATGAATACCGCGTCCTTAGGATATCAAAAATGATGCCAAAATAACACAAGACAAGCACAACCACGTAATGAAACGATGACTGATGAGAAGACAGGTAACATGGTCTGTACCATGGCTGCGTCTAAAGATGCGGTTTCAGTTACAGTCGTGACCAAACAGAGTGAAGAAGACTGAGACAACTATGGAGAAATCATACACACACACATAAACAAATTAATAAGCAGGCAGGCAGAAGAATGGATGTGATGGGCACAAAGTGTCCCACCGTGATCACCAAATGGGAAAATCAACCGCCTAAAAGAAATGATGATAAGTGAAATGATAAAAGGGGGTGGGGGCACATGCAATATAAGATAGATAAATGAATAAAATATGTGATCGCCACCGAAGTCTATAACATGCCAAATAGCATAAGAAACTAAGAAAGGGGCATGCTACTTACCTCAAAAATTGAAAGAAAGGCCAAAAGAGGGGCCTGGCTGTTAACGCAGTGGTCAGTATGGGCGCGTTCTTGAAGAACGCAATAAAGGTTTAGGCCACGTTATTAGAGAAACATCGGGATACATTGGTTGATTCCTTCCTTGCTCCAGGACCGACCGAGGTGCAGGGGCCTCACGTCTTCTTCTTCAAACTCTTAATTCGACCACAGAGTAGCAGAGCAAGAGCAGTTCTGCTAGAACACTATGTCTGATGCAATGGTCACACGATAAACTACCACAAGGATGTAACACACCTAGAATGGACCGTCACATAACCTTATCCACAAAGAGATAAAACGAAGGGGCGAAGTTTTCCTTAATAGGACTCTGGAAGCATGTAACGGTCAAATAAACACGCGTTAGGATGTGGTGACGGATAGAAGATAATCCGTTACAATACAAAGCATAAGCTTGAAAGGAAAACTGTTGGCCTTGGACTCTGGGATCACGTAACGGTCAAAAGTAGGTGTGTTAGACCATCGTAACAGGCCAGGAGAGATGCGTTAGGGACCATTGAGTGGCAAATTAAAATAGAGTTTGCTAAGCAACGTCCAGCAGATAAGAATGAGGAACTAGACTCAATCAAGGAGAAAATGACCCATGAAAGAGACCTCAAAATTATCCAAGAAGACTCAACAAGGGGGAACAACCCGGAGCATCATTTAAAATGAATAAGGAGATAACCCAACTTATCGGTCATTAAACGGGTGTCAACATACACGATTTGAGGTTCAAAGTAGTGGCCCGGTGAATCACCCCTAGTATCGATATTGCTTAGGATGTTTGGGTGAGATGAGTTGGGCTGAAGTTGATGACATATGGGCTGCTCGTGGCCTTCTTGGGGTGAATGTTTAGACAAATGGGCTTGGATTGGTGGATCCACTCAAGGGAAATTTGGTTGATTGCTTCACCCAAGATTATAATCATCTGAAAATGTATCACACTTGGGCCGAGAGAACCCTAAGGTATTTTGGACTTGAGCTTGGATGACCATCGAGAGTCGTGCTACAGTAGGACATGTACTCACATGGTGAGTGGGACTAGCACAGAAATCACAAGCTTCCTTGGAAGTTTGGGTTGGATGTTCAGCCTGGCTGGAAGGTCCGACAGAAAGTTTATGAGATGAAATTGAGGCATTATTCAGAGAATTTTCACTCAAAATTTCCTGAACCTCTAGTTGCACCTCCTGCTACATCCTCTGCTCCACATTCCCATGATGCACAATTACCTCAAGCACCTCCAACTATAGTTGCATCATGCTAGGCCATCATTCCCTATATATCTCTTCCATGGGTTATCACTCCACCACCCTTTCCACCTCGACCACAACCCACTCCTTAGCATCCTTCTGCCTCATGTTCCCTACCTCCTGCTTCATCTTCCTAGCCTCATGCCTCATCTTCTCAACCACTCGGTTGGCATCATTACATACATTCTCTATTTACTCAGCTCTAGGATACCATGAACACAATGGAATCCGAACATTGTCTGTATGCGGCTAGATTTCAGATCCAGAGTGTGTGTGTGGTTGTGTGGGGATTTATCCTTGCATGTGTGTTTGGGGGGTTCATCCCCGTTCAAGCTGTGTATCAGCTGTTGGTTGGGGACTTGTCCCCGTGTATGTGTTGTTACAGTTGCAACGCAGGAAGCCTCACCAGGTTTGGTGAGGGATGGACATAGGGAGCCTGGTTGTGGTCCCAAACCACCTTAAAAATCACTGTGCCCTTTTGTGAATGCCTATGAGATTACTCCATCTCATATATCCCCTTCACAGGTACATTTGCATGATATATCACACACCATTTCAGTGTATATTTGCTGCTGCACACTTTAATTAATCTACATTTACTTCGAAGAGTTTGAGTTCGACTCATCAAATCACACACCATAGTTTTACGAATACTAAGTGTTTAAATCAGTTCTACTGTGTGCATTTGTTTAAGTCTTTTAGTTTTTAGTGACTCATTATTTTTAACGGGAGTAATCAATTCACCCCTCTTTTGATTACTGTTGCACCAAGGGACCCAACATGGCCCACCTAAACCCTGCTCGCCTAAACCCCAACCCAAAACAAAAAAAGAAAAGAAAATGGGGATGGTCCTTTGATGTGACACCAACAAGGGGGTATGCAGCAAATAGCCAAAGGCCCTCAGACCTACTCCGTAAACACAACCAACAATTGCGATGGTATAGAGTACGGGGCATGACAGAGACTTACCAGGTGGCTCTCCAAAAGGTCACCTTCTCTTACTATGAGCCTGGCTATCGTCGGGGCCTACAGAAGGGGTTCTCTCAAGGCTTTCACCGAGCAACCTCTCTAGCCTATGAGCAGGTGCACGGAGAGCTCAAATTTTCTTTTGGGTAATGCTATAACTCAGACGAGGATGTTACGGATTCTTCCTTCCCGACGTCGAGTGAAGGTGGACATCGGGGTGCCTCCATCTTGTCCGAGCGATCGCTGACTCCAGCAACTTCAGGAGGGCACGCGATCTAGACAGTTCCCACGCAGGTGGGGTCAGTGTCTAGACCAGCCGTTACCCAGGGTGCTGGGGGCAGGTCACTTGCTGCCGAGGATCCTTCATCTGTCGAGCTTTGTGATGGGCCCGAGGCCTAATGTGTTGGCTTTTTCCTTTTCTTTGGTGCGATAGTGTAAAATTTTCCATTTGTATACAGTGGCGGTAATAGTAAATGCTGAATTGACTGCTCCTTACCACCTTTGGCGCAATTTGACCGCCGTACTTGTAGTTGTTAAGAAGGCTATGATTTCCTCTGTGGACATCTCGCGTGTCGATTGGTTAGGCAACTGGCATGGTGCTGGCACCTGTCCACCTTCCCATGCTTTAAATGACTTGCCACTTCGCGTGTTTCTATGGAGGGGGTGCAGGTGGATACAAGGTAACCACTTTCGGGAAAGGGTTTCTGCCCTTCGCACTTCTTCGAGGGGAAAGTCATTTAAGGAAACAGCTCCCCTTCGACCTATAAAAGGTCTCAAAGGGCATTTCCTCCTCTATTTATCGCTTAAGACTATCCCCTGTAATTTTCCTCTCCGCGAGGTGTTGTGCTGTTAGTCTTGGTGAGGCATGAAAGGCATTTCAGAGGATGAAGATGCAGACGGCGGTAGGGGGAGGGTCCCTGCTTTTTGGGTTCGAAAGAGTGTTCGACAATCGGCGGGCAGTTCGAAAGAGGATTTGGCATGCGGCCTGCAGAACTCAAGGAATTGAGGGCACAGTTGCAAGAATTACTGGAAAATTTCTATATCTGTCCTAGCTTTTCCCCGTGGAGTGCTTCGGTGTTATTTTTGAAAAAGAAAGATGGAAGCCTAAGGCTATATATTGATTACAGGCAATTGAATCTGGTGACTATCAAGAATAAATATCTTCTTCCCAGGATTGATGATTTATTTGACCAACTTCAATTAGCCCGTGTCTTTTCCAGGATTGATCTCCAATCTAGCTATTTTCAATTACGGATCAGGGATTTTGACGTGGAGAAGACTACTTTTAGTACGAGATATGGTCATTATAAATTTTTGGTTATGCCATTTGGGCTAACCAACGCACCTGCAACGTTCATGGATTTGATGCATCAGGTGTTTCGTCCATATTTAGACTAGTTTGTGGTGGTCTTTGTGGATGATATTTTGATTTATTCTACTTCGGAGGAAGAGCGTGTGCAACATTTGAGAATTGTATTGTAAACTCTGCGAGATCATCAGCTTTATGCAAAATTCAGTAAGTGTGACTTCTGGCTTCCCAAAATTCATTTTCTGGGCCATGTGATTTCTGGTGAAGGGATTGCAGTTGACCCAGCAAAAATTGTGGCCATCCTCTAGTGGTAGAGACCGAGATCTGTGGCAGAGGTCAAAAGTTTCTTGGGTCTTGCTAGTTACTACAAGAGGTGTATTTAGGACTTTGCACGAATTGCAGCACCTATGACTAAGCTAAGTAGGCAAAATGCGCCATTTGTGTGGTCCGATGATTGTGAGTAGAGTTTCAACGAATTGAAGAAGGTACTCACGACTTCCCGAGTGCTTGTTTTGCCTTCTACTTCTGGTGGATTTGTTGTATGTACGGATGCTTCTCGAGTGGGTTTGGGCGTAGTGCTGATGTAGCATGGCAGAGTTGTAGCTTATGCATTCCGACAGTTGAAGTAGCTTGAAGAAAATTATCCCACTCATGACCTAGAGTTGGCAGCAGTGATTTTTGCACTCAAGATTGTAGAGTTTCCGTTATGACTACACAAAGTCCGTACATACTGTAGCAAGGTCCGTGCATACATAAGTCCAAACATGTTTTTCATTCCATGGCACATGAAGACCGTACAGATGCCGCTGCACATTTTGTCAAGTCTGTGCACATTTCTTGAAGTCCGTGCATACATAAGTCCGAGCATGTTTTTCGTTCCATGGCATATGAAGTCCGTATAGATGTCACTGCACATTTTGTCAAGTCTGTGCACGTTTCCTGAAGTCCATGCATACTCTTGTTTGCTCGCCTGTTAAGTCCGTGCACACTTCATCGAATGAAGTCCGTGCACTTTTCATCAAGTTTGTGCACACTTCATCGAATGAAGTCCGTGCACTTTTCATCAAGTTTGTGCACACTTCATCGAATGAAGTCCATGCACTTTTCATCAAGTCCGTGCATATATTGTTTCGTGCATGTCTTAGGTCTGAACATAAGTCCATGCAGGTTTTGCGTTGTGTGTTATAAAGTCCGTGCACTTTTTGAACTAAGTCCATGCACATTTATGTGAAGTCCGTGCACTTCTGGGATTGTTACATTAAGTCTGTAGACACTAAGTCCATGCACGTTCATATCAAAGTCCGTGCACTTCTCTTCTTCGGAACGAACCAAAGTCCGTGCATACATAAGTCCGTGCTCATTCTTTGTTTCACTCCATGTGAAGTCCGTGCACTTTTTCATACCAAGTCCGAGCATGTAGAAGTCTGTGTACATTTTGCATTTCCAACTGAGTCCGTGCATATGTCTAAAGTCCGTACATATTATGCAACCATCAAGTCTGTACATATGTCTAAGTCCATGCATAATTGCTTATATATGCACTATGGAGTGTGTGTATCTTTTACACTGAGTCGGTGCTATACTTACATGGTTGTATATTTCATGTCTGTGCATGAACAGTGGCAGAGCCTTGAGTAGCATCCAAATGAACGTGAGATCAGAAGAGCAGATAGGCACATGATCCGAGGATGATCTACACTGAAAGAAGCTGCCACGTGGTGTACCACTCGTTCAGATTCTGACACGTGGCAAAGATCTCCTGAAGCTTCCAGGCGGGAGTGTTCTCTCCACACGCCTAGGACGTGAGCACGAAAACCTCAGGCTGAAGGAGTATAAAAGTCATCCTTCTGCAGATGAAGAAAACATCTCTCCGGAAGAAATTAAGAAGATTGTATCTGGGAGCAGAAGAAGAGCAGAATAGAGAAAAGAAAAAGAGAGTTCGAGAGAGAAAAAGAGAGAGCAGCAGAGAGAACTAGAGAAGAAGAAGAAGAAAGAAAAAGAGAGATCGAGAGTTTGAGAAGAAGAAGAAGAGAGTCATCTGAAGACCAGTCTCTACTAGACCGTGGATCAAATCCAGGCCAGTCAGCTCCGTGAGAGCCACATTTGGGCTTTAGTGTTTATAGCTTTCCGTTGCTGTTTCTTTCAATCCTTATTTCTCCTTTTATCTTTTCTTCAAGCTGTTTGTCAGTGGAGCAAGCTGTGAGGCTCAACGGGCAGAGGAGGATTCCTCTAGATGGGTCAAGCTATAATCCCTAGTGGTTCAAGCTGTGAGTCAGCGTAGGGCTAAGCTGTATTGCCCAGCAGAAGCAAGCTATGATGCTCCTCGATTTGGAGGCAAGCTGTGGTGCCCAGCGGACGCAAGCTATGAGGCGCAGCTGTTAAATCACACTCGGGTTTGAGTGTGGGGTGGACGTAGGTCTGGAGGACCGAACCACCTAAAAATCACTTGCACACTGTGGTTTGATTGTCTCTATTTGTATCCGCTAGATGAATGCTTAGGCCTATCAACTTGCTCCTCAAGTCTAACGAATGATTGTTGTGCACATCATTTGTTTGAGTTCAGTCATCTGGTTAGTCTTTTGTTCTGTGAATTTTAGTCTATCTCTCCTCTACCTGTTCGGTGTAGGGAGTTGCCAGGTTGTTCTTAGTCACTTGCCCAGATTGCTTTCGCATGTGTACCTTTCTACTGGTATTATTTGGGCCTGATTAGAAGCGATTTTTATTGGGGATCAAATTTTTAGAATGGGAATTCATTCACCCCTCCCTCTGAATCTAGCGCACCTATCCCATCAGAGTAGAAGTGAGCTTGCTGCATATGCGGCGTAGAAAACACAGTTGCATGAGATGTGACGATAAACCCCTAGAATTGGAATGCCGTAGGCTGAGCCTCGACTGTATTCTATTGTTTCTAGAGAGGAATGCCCCCAGTGTAGCTAGGCACCGGTTGGGGTGCAGTTGCCTGTGGCGAGGCTTCAAACACCTGGCTACTGCCTCTTGATGTTCTGGGTTGACCTTCAGCTGTCCCGGGAGCAGGAGCATGTGTTTCCCTTTCACTCAACTGCTTCTTCAATGCTTCAATTTCTTGTTGCTATTTATGCAGCAACATCAGCAAAACTAGATCATTAATAGAGAGGCTAGGGAGGCTACCCCTATCCTTAGTTGGTGTCTTATCAGTTGATGTGGATGGCATCCCACTGTCATCTTCAGTTGTAATAACGTTGGCGATTAGGGCCGCCGTTGTCTCTTCTGGATTTAGTGCCCCGACGAGGGTCTGCAACACCTCGGTAGCAGCTTTCCTGCTTCTTGTGAGAGGGCCTAGCCTCTCAGCAATTTTGGCAACTTGTTCAAGCTACATAGGTAAAGCCCCATAACAGTTGGCCATCCCGGCCATATGACAAGTATATACTTGCATGTTTCTATTTCTCCTCTTCACCCACCTGGTCGACTGACTAGGGAAGGACATCCATTCGAACACTGAGACTCTCGATGTAGCTTCCTCATGGCAGGGAGGCCCATAGCATCCTGATTATATGTCTTCTATTTCATCCGAGTTGGTTGGATATCCTTGACCCTCTTCAGTAGTGGTGATTGCTTGCAGCAGTCATTGCCTCCCTAGGGAGGTGTTTCCAAGGCCATAGAGATATTCGTGCATGGCCTGGGCGATGTTTTCTTGTTCATAATCAAGATAAACTATGGGTGACAGTACCCTTGCTTGTACTGGGGGCCCATCGATGGGCTAACCCCTCTTGGCAATCCTGCCATGATTCTCAACATGTAAAGAAGCATTCTCCTATCGCATGTCGGCTTGGACAGGTGGCTTGTGAGACGCCCCTGCTGGCATCTCATTTTTCTTCTCTCTTTCCTTCTCTTCCTTCCTAGGCCTGTCAACCCTGACAGTTCCCGACTGATTTGTCACTGGGACCTGAGTTGGCTTGGGCACCTAGACTTGTTTAGTTCTGAACGGCCTAAGGATCGATTCATTCTTCGACCTATGGGCCGCTTTACCATTCTTCTTTTGTATTCTCCCTAGTGCTTAGAATGAGTTCCGCATAGGGACATTTGGTACGATCCATTCAGGGATTACTTCGGCTCTTCAGCCATTGAGGTCAACTCTGATGCCCCCGATCAAGACCGACTTGCCAGTGTTGGAGATCCGGCCTCTGGGTTAGTAGCAGTAGCATTTCTTCGGCTCCTTCTTTGGTGAGGCATCGATTTCTTATTTGTGGGGCCCATGTCAAAACTGACATGGTGGACAAAGCAGCCCATGGTCTTGCCCGGCATGTGGTCGGCAATAGTTGTCGATGGCCTGTCAGCAGCGAGTTTGATAGTAGATGTCCCGATGATGGGGATGCAGGCTTCGATGGGCATGGGCCCCTCGATCTCCAGCAGGTTGACGAAGGCCACCCCCAACAAGTTGGGGAAGCCCACCACGGGAGGGACACTCCCGAATTGCATCGGGACTGCCAGGTAGCCCTCCCTGGTGTGGCTTGCAATGACTAACAGTCTGAAAGAGACAACCATTGTAATCGTCGAAGTATGACCTGCAATTGCAAGTAAAGCAGTTTAGAATTTCAAGAGGAGGCCATAGGACCCCTAATCCCAGCGAAGAGATGAAGGGTAGTCTTGTCCCACTGGGCATGCCAGACTTGTGGATGCACTTTCGGGACGCTCCTTTTTGTTCTTTTATTCTTTTGTTCATTTGTTTATTCATTTATTCGATTTATTGAGTGTGAAGGCGTGCTAGTCACCATGGTGATGATTTATTCGGGTACTGAGACAAGAGTGATCCGGGACCGAGGGAGTGCTCGATCTGATTAGTCAGATGATTGAGTGTGTCATGCCGGGACAAAGAACCCCCTATGTCATAAAGGTCACGACATTAATTACATCTCTGCGGAGATGGAAAAACCCTTGAGTAATCGCCAGAAAAAGGGGCCCTACGGCCTAAAATTAACATTGGAGAAATGAGCTAGATGAAATTCCAAACTGCGTTTAAACAGACCCCGCGTCGGGGTGCAAACATTCATGGATATGTCAGTCACTCATGGACCATACCATGTTCGAACAGAAGTCCGTGTTTGTAGCGTAAAAGACGGTGATAAAATCACACAAATGTCTGCCGTGTATACGGCAAGTTTAATAAGAATAGAGAGACGGGTCAAGTTCGATGAATTATCAGCCCAAGGCAACGCCGGATCATGACCATGTCAGGATGGCTCCCAAGGTCCATGTCCGACTTAATGGGGCATCATTGATATTCTCTTGATACCAAGTCTGGGGGAGCAGGAGTTCTGAGCGGGTGATGTTATGCCTTGTTTTGTTATTGCTATTTAGGTTGTTGAATTTCATTGCTTATTTATATGCATGGATGGTTTTTTGCTTATTTGTTTTCACCTCTCCTTTTTTTTGTTTGTTTACTTGTTTGTTTTTTCTTTTTTTTGTAGATGGCGCGCCAGTTTAAGGAAGGCATGAGAGCATATGACTAAAATGGCGTGGGGATATGGATGTGTGCATTTGGGTATATGAGAGGTAAGATGGCGTGGGGATTGGCGCGCCAGTTTAGAAGGCTTGGGTGAAAGGCGGGCCAGTTTAAGGGCTTAAGAGGTTAAAACACCATGGGGAAGGGCGCGCCGGTTTAGGTGACGCCATTTTAGTGGGGTCTAGGGGTTAAAATGGCATGGCTGAGGGTGCGCTGGTTTAGGTCATGTCGTTTTAAGGGAGGGGTGTGATGGCACCATTCAGGATCAGGCTCAAGGCTAGAGATTTGATTCTGGTTCACCTATCAGGATGCATTATTAAGAGAATTCAGGCACATATTAGAGAAGTTTATTGTGCATATGTTTGATAATGCAGGGGTTATGTTATGTCAAGTTCGTGGGAGCTCAGATGCATCCTTTTATTTATGAAGGCCCCTTTTCATTCATTACTCTTTATTCCTGTGGTTGGTATTTATGCTCATTCATCTTGTTGTCATTCGCGTTCCCAGTGAAAATTCGACAGCACTTCCCCCGGATTGGGATTTGCAAGGTGTAAAATGGAGAGTCGTCAATCGAAAAGCTCTGGGACAACACCCAAAATTTGGGTGAGCTAACGACGGCTGCCCGATGACCCCGAGATGAGCATGGAAGCCCGAGGACTACCCTTCGAGGGGTTCTAATGGCTCACAGGCCGTAGCTCTAGAGGAGTTTGCAGGGATGGGTATTCGCCATGTTGCGAAGGAAGAGGCTATCAATATTCACCCTTCGGACAGGTCCCCCAAAGGCCATGCCACAGAGAAGTAGGCTTCTAAGAGCCCTGAGTGATCAGAAGATAAAGAGAGGGAGGGATGCCGGTAAGATAGAACATGATGCATAATCGCATAACAGCTTTTCTTTTTATTCATTCATAAGAGCAAAGGAGGACATACGAGAGAACAAACACAAGAGGGGAATCTACCCCATAACAAGAAAAAAAGTAACAAGAGAAAAGAAAGATTGATACACCAGTGGGGGGGGACAGAGCATAAGTGCCTCCCTCCTCTTTCACTCTCACCTTTCTTCTCTCCTCCCTCCTTTCTTCACCTTGCCCACACGGGAGCAAAGGGCGCCCTTTCTTCTACTTCTCTGATAGGGCGCCCTTTCTTCTACTTCTCTGATATTTTTTTGTAGGTGGAAGCTCTCTGTTGGCTCTTTCGTCTAGCTGCCTCTCTTCCTCTTTCTCTGTGACCACTCCTCGTGTCTCTCTCTTTTTTTTGCCTTCAACGCCATATATATAGCGAGAGATGGAAAAGAACTCCTGCCACCTATGTTTGCAGGGATAAGCAGAGTTGACTTGCTATGCTGGCATCTGTTAATTTGTGCAGTACACTGGCACTCGTCTGAGAATAGAATGTCTGCAGATTATCTGGGGGTTATGCTGCTACTGCCACCATCACAGCTTGCCGTCGTTGCTGCTACCGTTGCGCTATCGACCTGGGGTGTAAATAGCTCTGCGATCCTTAAATGGCTATGCGACGGGCATTGAATGCTCTGTTCTCCTCCTCTCTGTGTGAGATTCATCAAGAAAATAGAGTGCCAGAATGTGGATGGGACGGTGACTTTGGTTAAAACGGCACAGCTAAGGGCGCACCGATTTAGGCCGCGCCAGTGCAGCTGGTCATGAGATTATTTGCACGTTGGTTTAGAAGCTAGCGAAAATGCTTCTGGTGGGGACACCAGAGCCAACCGTCGATATCGGACCTGCAGCACGATGACATCCTTGTGGCTGGGTGATAGCATGGAGCTCCCATAAGAGCTTTAATATTTTTTTGTATTTACTCTGAGTGTATTGTATTTTTATTTGTACTTTTTATTTTCACCGTCGGACCGTCATAACGGTCCTACCAATGACCGCCATGTGCATGGCGCACCTAGTGGGGTGCGTTATGCTTCATAGGTTTTGGCATTCAGCCCGTGTGGGCATAGCGGTCTCGCGATAGACCGCCATGCCCAGCATGACGCCCCTGTGCAGGCACGTCATGCTTTGTGACCGTTGGATTCGACCGTTGCTTTGTGACCGTTGGGGCCCTGGTCGTATAATGGTCCTTAGAAGGACCGCTATGTATATCATGGCCCCCTAGGGGAGATGCGTTATGCTTAACGCTCTCACCCACCGCTTGACGCGC
Organism: Amorphophallus titanum; assembly: GCA_024336825.1. Taxonomy (NCBI): domain Eukaryota; kingdom Viridiplantae; phylum Streptophyta; class Magnoliopsida; order Alismatales; family Araceae; genus Amorphophallus; species Amorphophallus titanum. The sequence continues at coordinate 1,319,698 of JANBPO010008917.1, forward strand.
CTGAGAGGGTCTGTTAAGGGGACCATAACGCACCTTGAGGAGCGCATTATCGTCTGTTTCACCGTGAGACATAACACACCAAGGGTGATCCGTTATGTGCATAACGCCCCTCGAGGAGTGCGTTATGCTATTTTCTGCGATTCGGGGCGTAACGCACCACTGTCGGTCCGTTATGCACCATAACGCACCTGGGAAGGCGCATTATGGTCTATGACCCATCGGGAGTGGCGAATGGCCGAGTGGGACCGTCCCCTCTCCCCCGCACGACCGTGAGTCATACGTGCATTCGTGAGTGGCCAAGGATGGACAGTTCATCGTCTGAGACCTAGCCGATAGTTTTTTGTGCCGATTCGAGTCCCGGACGAGCAGATCTCGGTCCACGTGCTGTCCTGTGGTCTGACTGATGCTGGGTATCAAGTGGGGACCAACTGTGGGATGCCGTGAGGGGTCCCGACACGACATAACCGGTGAACCCCGTCTCCTCTCTCCTCTTCCCTCACATAATCTCGCTAACTCTCGCATAATCTTGTTAATCGACTCCAGATATCATAATCGACCCTTCGATATCGATTACGGTACTCCCTTACTAAATTATCAAAACCGCCGTAAATGAACCTTCCGAATCGCAAGACTCGTAAAGTGGCAAGTCACAATTCTAGTTATACCAATTCCTTGCCAATACTCAAATTTTAAGTCGTTACACCACCTCCTCATCTTAAACCCCCCCTGCTGTGTTCCTCCCCGCTGTCGCTTAGCCGTCATCACCGTCGGCCTCCCACGACCCCCGCCACCGTGATTCCCTTTCTTCTTCTTCCTCTTCTTCTTCTGCCGTGAATGGACCCAGCCTGGCCCGCCCTGCCCCACCTCACGCAGCCAGCTACCACCACAGCCGTCTGCCCTCCCTTTCCCTATTCCCCCGTCAACCTCCATTCGCGAGCAGGGTCGCGACCATCAACGGCTGGCGGTCCACTCCGATAGGCAGGAGCATAACCCTACGGCCAGCACCTAACAGCTAGATGTCCGGCCCACAGCGCCTAGTTAGCTCGCACCGAGCCACCGGCCGGAGTCCCAGTCCCACGACCCCCCCCGCCACCGTGCTTCCCTTTCTTCTTCTGCCGTGAGTAGGCCCAGCCTGGCCCGCCCTGCTCCGCCTCACGCGGCCAGCCACCACCGCCGCCGTCCGCCCTCCCCTTTCAATATTCCTCGGTCAGCCTCTGCCGTGAGTAGGGTCGCCACCATCAACGGGCGGCAGTCCACCCTGACGGGTGGGAGCATAACCCTACGGCTCCCGCCCAACAGATAGCCGTCCGGCCCACAGTGCCCAGTCAGCACGTAGCAAGCCACTGGCCGGAGTCCCAGTCCCACGACCCCCACCGCCACCATGCTTCCTCTTCTTCTTCTGTCGCGAATAGGCCCGGCCCGCCCTGCCCTGCCTTACCTGGCCAACCGCCACCATCGTCGTCTGCCCTCTCCGTTCCGTATTCCTCCGTCAACCTCCGTCCGCCAGCAGGGTCGCGACCATCAAAGGCCGGCGGTCCACCCCGACAGGCAGGAGCATAACCCTACGGCCAGCGTCCAATAACTAGCCGCCCAGCCCACAGGGCCCAGTCCGCACGCAGCTAGCCATCGGCCGAAGTCCCAGTCCCGCGACCCCTTCCCTTTCCCCTATCTTGGCACGAGCCAACTGCCCGCGGAAGGCCGCGACCAATGTAGCAGCATGAACCCTAAGAAGCCTAGCCTCGTGCCCCAGCTATGGTTGCCCACCTGCGACATCATTCCGCATCCTTCCAGCATCAACGGTAAGCCCTAAGTAAATGGTTTCTTGCCCTTTCATTTACAAGTCAACTACATTTCCAATTTTCCCATGCTGAATATCTTGGTTAATACAATCCAGACAGATTCCTACTTATCTCTTAAGCAAAAGACAGACAAAGTCTACACCTCCCATCCTCGATTATCCTTGTCTACCTTGCATCATTTGTGCCTTATGTAATGCATTTATATTTTTATCATATAGTTCCTCATGATACGGCTGTTTTATTATGTTACGGTCATGCCTAAACAAGGATATCGATTGTAACTGATGACACGATGACCAGGTTGTTCGTTAAATATTCGGTCAGATTTTGGATACAGTTTCCAAAACTGATTCCTAGATGGATTTTGAAGAGAATTAAACTATCACTTCTGAATTGAATATTTAGGCAATCAGACATTATAGAAACATTTTGACATGTAAATATCCTAGATAATTATCCTTTACTTCAAATATCTATTAGATTAGATAAGCTGAATAAGACAGAAATTGCCTTTGTAAAAGTCATGAATCCACCTGTTTCCTTATGTCCACATGCACTATGCATGAAATCTATCATCGAGGCATGATTAATTGCTTCTGCTGTTTATGGTCATTATTTAGACAAACATCAGCTAAATATCATTGGTCTAGGTCAGACCCACAAGAATATTCTTGCACTTCCTCACATAGATATCAGCATTTGGCACATGCACTGAACCATGTAGCACTTGCTCACACTAGTATTTCACAATAACAGCCATAGGTTAAGCTGTCTTTTGCAAATAGACCTAACCACTGGAGCACACTAATATCTTGTATGCCACAAACAACAGTAGTCTGTGGAGCCATGTCAGTGCAAGTTTAGATATACCCTTCAATGTAAAGGTATCACACTGCAGAGGATTCTGAGGATCCTTGACTTTGATGGTAGCATAAGGAAAACAAACTAGTACTCCCTGCCTTTTGCTGGGCAGATTGAATGTCCCTTGAAAGAAATCTTTCCAGAGAAGTGTTTGCACATAGAAAGGCACCTCTAATTTTGAATCGGCTGTCCCGGCCCACCTAGGTGCATCATTGTCTTCATAACATCAAAGCATAATTGGTCCACTTTTGGTTGCCCAGGCCGCTCCCGAAGCCCAAGAGACCAAATGATGCCGAAAGAAAAGAGGATCCCCAGTTCTGTCCTTATCACCAAAGGGTGGGGCTTTCCATTGAGGATTGCTACGTGTTTAAGGACGTTATTGAAGGCCTGATCAACAAAGATGAATTACAAATGGGCAAGTACAGGGTGGACCTGCCGCGCCCTCATCAGATGCCTATCATGAAGACAAATGACCAACATGGCCTCGCTGCACCAACTGCCCCCTAAAGGCATAGTTGAAGCTAGCAACCAACATGCATACAAGATTTAAATTCAATGCCCGTCAGCAAAAGCAGAATGGTGAGTAAAAAAAGAATGAAAAAGAAAAAAAGGAAGAGAAAGAAAAAAAAGAAGAAGGAGAAAAGTGAAAATGATCTCTACAGTCGCCTTCACAAGCCAAGACTTTCTAGGACCTTGACATGGTGAATGTCCAGGGAACATAAGATGACTACGTCGTCTGCAAAGCTAAGAAGACCCCGTAACGGCAACCATCAACATAAAAGACCAGGAGGATAGCACTTGGCATAAATGCTAGAAACTTGTTCTTGCAAAAGCCCCGACTCCTCGAGGCCATCCTCCGCATGAGTCAATGACAACAAGGGTGCAGCTGTTAATCCTATGTGTAGCTATTACCAAATATCACCTGAGGGCAATATGAATTAATAGTCCCACTGGCGCAACAACAAAGCTATCAAATCTATTAACAGTCCCATGAAGCGCCTCGCATCATGGATACATCAGCATCAGGAAGTCCATCTAGTTGGAAGAGGAACCTAACGAAGAATAAAATGAAGCCATGATGGCCAAGAAAGCTCGAGAATCTGGCTGAGAAGAACTATTAGCGCTGTGATTTAAACAAAAGAGAGAGGGAAAAAGAAGAACAAAGGAAAGAAGATGGAAGATGAAAGATGAAAGATAAAAAGCATCAAAACTCAAATACAACAGCCCTAACCAAGTTTTCAAGCATTTTTAACCTAAAAACCCCTAAAATAGACCTTGCACAGAAAACGATGTAAATGTCTATGCATGGACATGCATGTGGTATCAAAATGACCCTAGCGAAGTAAGGAGTCCATCCCCCTATCTCGATCACGGTAAAAATCTCGATAAGCGCGCATGCAGGCGACGAAGCTCCGGAACACCTCTTGACCTAACTTGTTCCCACGCTCCACGAACCGCGGAATGGAAGGCACTGGCGCGATCCTCGCGATGAGCCGGTTCCAATGGTACCTCCTGCGTCTCGATCCAGGGTCAACATGGCCCAGAACAGACGAAAGAGGGGCAAACGAGAGAGAAAGAGTGAGAGAGTGAGAGAAACGAGGGTGAGAGAGAGAGTGATCGAGTGGAGAGAGAGAGAGAGGGCGACGTGAGTTATAAAATTTTTGATTATTATTATTATTATTATTAAAACTAAAATAGTAGTTTAAACCCTCAAATCTCTAAAATTATAAATATGTCTAAAATAATTATATAAATACTTTAACAATTCTAATTAAATGACTAAAAATACCCAAAAAATTTCTAAAAATAGCCAAAATTCACCGGACGGAACCTAGATCCTCACCACTAAGGATCCGCTAAAGTACGGGTGTTACAGTCCCTCCCCCCTAAAAGGAATTCATGCTCGAAATTAGACGAAAGGACAAGGAGGCAACTGACAACACGACACATCCTACCGACAAAAAAAGACAACCGAATGAAACAGAAATCGATCCCTTGAAAATAGAAGGCTGACTTTCCATGTGGCATGAAGTAGACTCGCTTGAGACAACAGTCAACCACGGCACCGTAAAGTTCCAGCCAATCTATACCAAAAATCGCGTCATAGTCGGCTAACTGTAATGCATAAAGTCTCACTGGCAGTTTCCGACCACTGACCATAACCGGAGAATTTTTCAAGCACAGAAGAGTAGACATGTAATCGCCCGACGTCAACTTCTTATGTGGGATAAAATTTCTGACAAAGTTCTATTCTTTGTCGTTTGTATTACATAAGAAAGATCTGCGAGTTTCTAACTGAGAAATTACCTGATGATGTTGTGAACCACTGGAGATCACCATCAGAAACAATTGAGGAGTGCCGCACATGCCTTTGGAGCAGCAATTCATCTCAACGTCCACACTACTTCAACATTCATCCCCTGAATCACATCTGGCTAGGTCATGGATGAGGTCATGCATCACAAATACTTGAGGTGTCCATGAATATTGGAAGGAGGACCTCCCCAGCAGCTCAGTAAAGTACTATTTACCAGTGTCTTCCACTAGCTTTCTTCCTCTTGTTTGGATATACCCATGTGCATGCCATCCACATCAAGACTAGTCTATTCAAGTCAAACTCATGATCCTTGGGGAAGGCTGAACAGTACCTGAAACACCTCCTGAGATGGGGAGGCAAGTGCTGGTAACTCAATCGCGGCACATCCATGATCTTCTTTTCTTCACTCCAGTCCTCGCTACTGGAGTTAAACCTTTGCACCTCTTGGAGATTTTTGTTCCAACAGCCATCAAGTTTTGATATAAGTTGGGATCCCAGCCATCAAAGGCTCTCCAGTTTAACACCTTCAAGCAATCGCCATTACAAGGGCAACTGATAGGTTGAAATTGTCCCCTGCCATTCTAGAAAGCTTCTCACTGCGGATAGTAAATCTTACCACCTGTAGAACCAATCTTACTAAAGGAGCAATGATTGATCTCAGCTGCCTGAAAGATTCTCTACTTCCCAGACACCGTCAACCACAAGTAAAAATCTCTGCCCGACCAATCTTCTCTTGAGATTCACCTGCTGAGGGTCTAGAGCAGAGATATTGCATGCCTGCTGATTAGAAGACTTGGTCATCGCCTTTGTGAGCTGCACCAGATCAAAATTTTCAGATAAGTGAGTTAGTAAACTATTTTCCTAAATGCTATGTGTGGCAACCAAGGATAAGAATTATCTGATGTATTTGAAGCAACTGTCTGACCGAGACCCGCATTTCACCTCTCATTTTTGGAAGGGTGTACAACACTCTTTGGGGACAAAACTCAATTTCAGTACTACCTTTCACCCCCAAACTGATGGTCAGATGGAAAGAACAAATCAAATCGTTGAAGACATGTTAAGAGCATGTGTCATTGACTTCGGTGGAAGTTGGCATGATCACTTGCCACTGACTGAGTTCGCTTACAACAACAGCTACCATGCCAGTATACAAATGGCTCCATTCAAAGCACTTTATGGTAGGAGTTGTCGATCTCCAATATGCTGGGATGAAGTTGGTGAAAGAGAAATTCTAGGCCCAGATATGGTTAGAGATTCAACTGAGAAGATACGCCTTATTAGAGAAAGACTCAAGATAGCACAATGCAGGCAAAAATCTTATGCTGATAACAGAAGGAGAGATTTGGAGTTCCAAGTTGGTAACCATGTATTTCTCAAGGTATCTCACGGCTGAGGCATTAGAGGATTCGATGTCAAGGGCAAGCTTACACTAAGGTTTATCAGTCTATTTGAAGTATTAGAAAGAGTGGGCAATGTGGCTTACCGTATTGCGTTACCTCCTCAACTCTCAGAAGTGTACAATGTATTTCATATATCTATGTTGAAGAAATATGTGCACTACCCATCTCACGTCATCGACCATGCTGATTTGGTGATTCAATGGGACCTTACGTATGAGCAAAGGCCGATGCAGATCCTCGACCGAGAAGTCTGAGTTCTAAGGAGCAAGACGATCCTTATGGTGAAAAACCAATGGAATCGATGCTTAGAGCAAGAAGCAACTTGGGAGACCGAGAAATCGATGAAAAGAAGATATCCAAAACTATTTTAGACTGTAAGTATCCTATACCTTCTACAATACCCTTATACAGTTGAATTTGGGGACCAAATTCTTTTAAGTAGGGGAGGGTGTAACACCCGAAAATTTTAAAATAGAAATGAATGAATTTAGGATTTGAAAAGAAGACATTTAACTATTTAACACATATTCTATTGGGGGGAAGAACAAAAATATGAAAAAAATACTAAACAAAGGCCAAATGGCACGAAATTTGAACTGGAGGTTAGAGGTGATAGGGAGATCAAACAATCAAAGTTTGGGTGCGATCAGACAACAAGAGAAAAAGATAAAATTATAGAGGTGAGGCTCTATCCTGATTTGGATAGAACTTCATCAGGGTGGCGGTGGCGGCGCGACGGCGACTCGGTGGCGGCGGCGCCGAGCTTCACACTCAGGAATGGGGTTGGAATAGGGACTTAACACCTTAGAAGAATGACAGAAATCCATCTGCAATGGGGGAGAGTAGGGAGGAGGGAGGGAGAGAGGGGAGCCCATTTCACTATGCTTCAATTTTCCCCATTAGTTTCTTTCCAAATGGTACAAGAGACTCTATATAATCAAACCCTAGATCTAGACTAAAGGACATCCACTAACACTAAAGGACATCCACTAACACTAAAGGACATCCACTAACACTAAAGGACATCCACTAACATTTGTCTAGGGTAGGTGGGGGACAAGCATGGGGGACAAGGAGGGGACACCCCTTGACTTTAAGGGGAGGAATCTTGGATTTCCTCTACCTTTGTCCCCTTGGCTTGTCCAAGAAGGAAAGAATCCTTCTAGAAGTCACCTTGGCATTTGGCCAGCCCCACATGGACCCCTAGGACTTAGGTGGACCAATGAGGAAGGAGTGGGGGCCCCCTTACTGGACCTATTGAACTTTTACATAAAAACTCAAAGATCCTTAGGGAATAATAAAGTGGCTTATAAAGCCTTACAATTGCAAACCTACTTTCTCAATGATATAAAAGTAAACTAAAAGGATACAAATATAAAAATAAAATATTAGTGTCCGGTGTCGATTCCCATCAATTCTCCCCGGGTGGGAAGAACTCGACCTCGTCGAGTAAGGGGTGCGACTGCTCGCCTTGGTCCGGCGGATCGGTCACCGCATCAGGAAGTGTGGAGTACGCTCCACTCCTGACGATCAACACCTGCTCATCCTGAATTTTGAGCACAGGAAGAAGCTTTCCTTGGTCCCACCGTCTAGATATCATTCAAGTCTCACGGTGTTTGCACATTTTTCCTCGGTTCCCTCATGCTCATTGTTCCACCATCTCTCCTCGTATGCATTTTACTATATGTTATTACATTAATGGATTATATCAAGGACCTTGTGACTTTGGTAAATCTAGAATTTAAGTTCCCCTTCATCAAAAATAACGATGATTCCAAAGGAGTCTTAGTCGCATAGATAGGCCATTGAGCCATCCAAGACTAGGGACGATGGTTCCTTTTTGTGAATTAGTTCGTGGATAAATGGGTTTTGGCTTAGTAACAGCTCACGAAATCGATTTCTTGACTCAGTCTGGACAGCTTAACAATATTATCCTTGATTATTTTTTATTTTAATTTATTTTAATTTTTCCTTTAAACCTAGCATCCATTCATGTAGGACTTTGAATCAGCATTGAAAAATCATTCTGATAACTTGATTTTGAGAGTCAAATGATCTTAATGTTCAAGATGTGAGATATTCGTTGCTGAATTGATTCCTCAGTTCGCCTTGTCGTTGTTTTGGGTAGTTTTCTAAAACCTTTTGTTTAGATTTTCTATCCTCTTATTCAATCCTTTTCCCTTAGATCCACATTGGCTACAGCACGTCCACATTGGTTGGTAACCGCTCTCCAATGGTGAAACCTGCAGGTTTGTGACCTGGGGTACTTCCACCACGCTAGAAGTTGATCATCATCCTTTTATCTCTTTTGTGCTCACGTGCACATTCCCTCCCTCATCCAAACATTATTGCTTTCGTCGAACATCCTGAGATTGCTTCATCTCGAGATTTTGATTCAATTCTCATCAGGTGATGTTAATCGCGTGTTTCATCATACCTTGGCGTCTACTTGTTAGTCTATTCCACTTCATTCCATTCCATTGCACTTCATTACATTCCATTTCATTCTGTGTCACTCCCTTGCAAAGCAGACGCTAAGGCGCGGCAGCTGTAGACACACTAAAATATCGAGCATGTGACATTCATTAACTTTGAAGGGATGCAAGTCTGCAAACATCGTATCTTCTTTGCCGTTGTGTCTATACTTGATATATTGGTGCAATGTGGAGGGCACTATCTAATATCTATGTAGCCACGGCCGTCCCAGCAAGGCCTTATATGTGGTATTAGAGTCTATGACATAGAACTACACCATGGAGGTGAAATCACCAAATGTAAGGTTGAACTCTGCCATTTCGAGCGGGGTCTCTCACTTCTGATTGAAGCCGACAATTCTCATATCTCTTACTTTAGTGAGGTGCAGGTCAAAATTGTACTTTTGATAGATAGAGTACGGTAGGATATTTACAGCAGCTCCTGAATCTATCAGAATCTGGTTTAATGGATGATAGTTGAGATGTCCCCTCATATACAGAGGCCTGTTGTGGTTGTGGCCAGGAATCAACATGTCATCTTTTGTGAATATAATAGCTGGCCCAAAGTTAACTTTTGTCAGGAGTGCTTCATACTGAGCTGGTGACAGCAAAGCATCAATAATAGCATGTCGAGCTTCTTCACTCAAGGAGAGAATTTTCCACATAGAGAATATTGCAGGGAGCTTCTTCAGCATTTTCATGATTCGACTGCCTACTCGGATGTTGGACAGTCACATCTCTTCCACCTAGTGGGGTCTTGGAGGCTCATGGGGTGCCTGCGGCATGGCTTGCCCTTCCTTTACTTCCTGCCTCTGAGGGGACTATAGGGGAGTCTCCATCAGGGAAGTCACTTCTGGTGCTGAGGGGGAATTAATGCTTGCTTCATTCTTCTTCTTGAGCATCGCAGCAGCTGGCTGATGGGGCCTTTTGTCTTCCGCAATAGCATTCTGAGCTGGCTGCTTGCCTTCTAGGAGGGACAGGAATTCTATAAATGATGGAGTTTCATCACTTCCATTTATTTTTGTGTAGAGGCCTAATGGGGGAGGAATCTCGACGCCCCAGATTTCTGGCTCTGGCATCTGGTAAGGTTGCTCACCCCTGAAGATAATGGACCCTTTTACAAGGACAAAACCCTAGTCGCCCTCCGACGTGGCGCAGACAATACCTCTTGAGTGCACTAAAGATTCATCTCGCATCTACAAAGTGGCGCCGTCTGTGGGAACCCTGAGCTCACACTTGCTTGTCCTCTCAAGGGGAGGCTTGTGTAGAGTACCTAGGGTCACGAGATTAGTCCCACATCGGATGTTGAGAGAGCAACCGAGTGTTTATAAAGAAGTTCTTCACCTCTTAACCCAAGAGGGTCATTTTACAAGGACAAAATCCTAGCCGCCCTACGGCGTGACAAAGTGACTCCCTCTTAACCCAAGAGGACCCAAGGATAAAATCCAAGTGACTCCCTCTTAACCCAAGAGGACCCAAGGATAAAATCCAAGGATAAAATCCTAACCGCCCTCCGACGTGGCGGGGACAATACCTCTTGTATAGCAACTCATATCTAAGGGCACCATTAGTCTCAAGTTGCATTAAATAAACAACAATAATTTGCATGATAATCAAAACAAATGTTACGACATAAACCCTGCTGCTTCTCTATAAGGGCACCAGGCATCAGGAACTTCCAAGTTCAAACCAGCTATATGTTGAGAAAACCGATCTGTAAATTATCATGTAATGCTGATTAATAAATAATCAAGTAGCGGCCTCAATAAGCAGCACATAATTAACCATGCATTGAGGTATTTGAAAAAACTATTCTTAGACTACTTGAGCAATTTCTACGATACATATACACAACTTGTAAATGGCCCATGTACTACCCGGCCCCAGGTACGTACGTAGCATGTTCTTCATCTGAATTAAGGTGAGAACCTCAGGTGGGTATTTTTTATTCTTTGAAGACGAACATGTACGTGATACAAATAGCAGGTCTTGTCTTGGCTATCAGCTTGCTCCTTATTTATTTCATCGATTTGGACTTGTGTTCTGATTTTTGTAGTACCAGGTTAGGCGTCAGCCAACCTCGAGGGCCTTCAGATCTTCATCAAGAACAGATTGTTGGCAGTCTTCTAATCCATCGAAGTTGTGGATTCCGCGCCAACCTTTTTGTTTTTTTTTTTGGGAGATAAATATCATGTGGAACTGTCGGGAACGCTGTTAATAGTGTCCGCAGGGTCCTGCCTCAAGGACTTCGTAAGATCTACTAGACATGAGGCAGGGACTCATTAACACATTGGCATAACAGAGGAGCCAGCAGCTAGCAAACAAGATGATAATTAGGTAGTTTAATTGGTTTGAATTTACTGGAAATAAAAAAATAATCCATCTTATTGTCGGAACGTATGATCCAGTGTGTTCATCGATGCGGATCGGACCATGCATGTATTAGCATGTCGATCGAGGAGTTTGGATGGAGTACGTGTTTACCTGAACTGGTCGGTGTGTGGCAGCCTGGTGTTGAGCCCGCCATCGGCCGCCGGGGGATCGAACAGGGCGGCCGACGACGAGCACCCCTCCGGGAGGCCCAGCCGCCGCTTCCTGAAGGCGGCCACGCACACACGGGCGACGCCGGTGAAGGGGCTCCCCTCGGGCCTTACCCTCACGTACATGGGGGTCCCCAGGAAGAAGAAGGCGCAGGACAAGAACATGAGCGCGGCGGGGATGCCCAGCCCCACCGCCCAGCTGATGTTGCTCTGCACGTAGACGATGACCGTGGAGGAGATCATCATGGCGGTGGTGAAGGTGAAGTAGTACCAGTTGAAGAAGCTGTTGATGCCCTTCTTCCCTGCCTCCGTCCTGGGGTTGAACTGGTCCGCCCCGAAGGCCAGGTTGCAGGGTCGGATCCCCCCGGCGCCCACCACCATCAGCCCCAGGCCCAACATGAGGAAGGCTAGCTGCCATGGCGTCGGCCCGTGGCAGGAATCGCTGCTGCTGTTGCTGCACTGGTGCGGGTGCAGCGCCGGGATGGCAGCAGTCAGCGTGATGGCAACCATGCCCTGCAGCAGTAGTTCCACCCGTGATTGCTCAGTTGGCATGGCAGAAAACGAACCCAGTCGCCCACGTAGACAGAGAGAGGGAGGTATGTGTGTTGAAGCAGTACCAAGAAGGAGGCGACACACGCGAAGCCAAGGGTGGCGAAGCGGCCGAAGTAGGCGTCGGAGAGGAAGGCGCCGAGGATGGTGGCGATGTTGGTGGTGCCGTTCCAGACGTTGACGAGGGTGGTGGCGGTGACGCTGCGCATGTTGAAGACGGTGGTGAGGTAGACCAGGAGGTTGGACGCGGTGCCGATGGTGCCGAGCTTCTCGAACGTCTCATTCCCTGCGACCACAGAGAGTGCAAGCTTAACGAGATGAAGGAACACGGCAGGAGCCCAGATCCGAAAGCAGGTCGGCAACAGCAGCAGGTGTCCAGATCGGCGGGAGCATGCATACCGACGACGTATGGCATGGCTTCCCACCCTCTGTACTTCACCTCCTCCTGCTTCCCCGCAACATCGTTCTCCTCCTCCTTCCCCATGCTCTCTCTCCCTCTCTCTGCACTATGCTGCTGCTACTACTACTGCTGCTGCTGCTGCTTCCTCATGCAGCGTTCCTCTACGGCGGCGGGAGGCTTCTCAATGTGGGCACTGTGCTGGTGGGAGTTGGGGGGTTCATTAAATAAGGCCAGGGGAGAGAGGGAGGATGGGGGATGAAACCAGATGCGCACACGCACAGGCGGCTTCCTTTACAAAATATCCCGTGATCTATTTTTGCTGTTTTCTATTGGTGATTGCTGCCAAGGACAAACTGACAGAAGACACTTCCCCTTTCACGGTCTTTTACCGTACCCACCCCTTCCCCACGTAGCCCTGTCCGGCCCTTCCCGTCTCCATCCACCCCCACACCCAATGGGGTCCCGGTGACGATTAATGTTGGGCGTCGCACATGAATGGACTCTTGTCTTTGTTTTCTTCTCGATCCTCCTGTTCATACATTTAGGAATGGAATTACCAAACATCTGGTAGTAATGTTTAGTGTAACATCTCAGATAATTACACCCCCGATGTTACATATACGACACTTATTATTTTTTTAATTTTTTTGAGTAATCTCCGTATCTAATTAGGTTGGTGTGTCAGTCATGTCATCGGATCACGGTTGAGATTTTTCATTTACTTGGCTCTCACGTCACGTCACTGACTATTTGCCACAAGGGGGCATGAATGTTCATCTTTTTGCGCGCATTAGTACTTTGTTGTGTGTCAATTTCTCTTGTTCTTTTGATTCAAAATTAGAAATAAATCCATCTATTGGACCTCTAACTTGCTGTAAACTAGAACTAGTGCCATCATGATCTGCAATAAGCATAGATAAAACATCCTCCTCCTCCACATATGAGCCAACTTTACAAAGATTTTAAATCTCTCTGCGGCCAATTTTTTCTTTGTGATGAAGATTCAAATATCATTTTATTTCTTCCTTGACTTCTTTCGACACTTTAACACAGGCACTAACATTCTTATGAGTTTTAGTTAAATGGTCTTTCAGCCGCTTTACCCGACTGATAATTTTTTCACAAAATTTACATTTCAAGTAAATATAATTTTCTTCAACTTTTGGAATTTCAACTTGTTCTCCATACTTTCACATATGGTCAGTCATATTTCCTTATTGTTTTTCATTTCTTGTGACATTCTCAATTTGATCACTTCCTGGCATTTCTGAAAATGAAAAACTATATGATTTACAAAGAAATAAATCTTGTAGACAAACAAAAATTGAAATGAAACCTGTAAACAAAAATTGATAGAAAAACTCTGTAGTCTGAGTGTCTGATAGATTAAAAAAATTGAACAGAATCACATATGTTTTCTTTCTTGGCACCCGTAACATAAACAATTCTATTGAACATACTCATAGGACATTAGCACTGACCTGCAGCCATAGGTGTCGTGCAAGGCCGCCGGTGGTAGTCGTCGGTTGCTCACTGGAGTCGTCGGTTGCTGGAGAGCCCAAAGAGCCAAAGACGTCATGTCATCACTTGTAACCGCTCACTACTCGCTGTTGGAGACTCTGGAGATGAGGATGCTGGAGTGCTGGCTAGTAGACCTGTAAACGGTCGGATACGGAGCGGATAGTGTGATATCCGAATTCGTATCCGATTAATAATCAAATTATCCGATTAGTAATCGAATTATCCGTCGGATACTTTATTCGGATAACGATCGGATAAATACGAATTCGAATTCGATTAGTGAATTGTGGAGTAAGGGAAGCAGTGTTTGAGCATGAAGTATATATGTGTATAATTCTGTGCTATAGTTTGATCATCAAGCCATTATTTGATTTTGCTTGTGCTGGATGTTTGAGCTGAAAGCAATCTCATATAAATTTCATCTTGGTAATAAAATGGCTGTAGCAAGCAGTCACCCCTTCTAGTTTCATGAACAGCACTTAAACATATGTCAAAAGGAAGCTTCTACAGAAAGAAATGTCATGGAGTATTCTCAGGACCAGGTTAGCTTCACCTTTAGCTGTAAATAATGACTTACATGTAGGGAAACATTCTGGTCTCAGTCAAAGCCACCAAATTACCTTCTCTAAGAAGCACATAGGATGCTGGTCTGCTGCACTTTTTTAGCTTACATTACTCTAGCATGCTTGGTTTTGCCATGAAATTTCCTCCTTTATATTATGACATAAGATGATGCTTTTTGGTTTTGCTATCAATTTTTTCCGTAATTGTTGTGTCTATTACACTATCTTACTCTTCAAGCAAATGGGGAATTTTCTTGCAGTCTTGTCCTTTGTGCCAAATAATTCTAATAACTTTTTAATTTGCCTCATTCTTGAATTGTCTCCCTGATGCTCACTACTTGCAATAATTCCCCCTGTACATGTTTGTGGATAAGTAATCTGTATTGTAGTCTGGTGTGAATAAGTAATAACATGGTCTCACGTCACAGAAGCAAGTTTCACCAAAGCCTCAACCATTCTCTCCTATAGTTGATCATCAGCAAATTGGCAGTGATTTAGCACCTGAATGTGTGCAAATACCTACAGATGGAACAGATGTATGGGAAATTGATCTCAGTCGACTGAAATTTGAAAACAAAGTAGCGTCAGGATCATATGGTGACCTGTAAGTTCTCCAAAATTTGTTGATTTTGTCCTTTTATGTTTTTTATCGGTGGGTTTTGGATGGAGATGTTTGTTGGTTGGTTTCTTTGTTGGATGATTTTTGCTAGTTGTTGGAGCTTCAGTTTGTCAAGGAAATCAAGAGTTGGAAATAGGAGTATCCAAAGATTTCCAATAAGGTAGCAAATAGCCTAGAGGCTCATCAATGTATAATATAATCCCAAGAAAGGATAACAAATGTCAAGGACAATAGCCAGGAAGAGATGGATTTGAGATACGATCTGAAATTCCACACATCAAACACAGAAATGATAATTCCAAGAAAAACTAGGTTGAACGTGGCTTGGTTGAGGACCGCTACCTGAACGTGTCCAGTCAAGGCAACGCGATCAAGGTCAATCAGGAAAATGACCAATTTGGTCGAGAATGAACGCGTCATATCAGACAGATGCGTTAACATGAAGGCATCCTATCAATCTGACACGTCTACAATCGGTCGAAAAGGCTCAAAGATGGTACACCAGAATGCGGTCCCTATGTCTACCGCCTTCAGGAAACAAAATCTAAACGCGATCTTGGGGCCTGCCGTGTTCAGTACTGACTGAATAGAACTCTGATAGAACATCGTTCTGCCATTTCAAAGGCCAGTTGATCCCTATCCTACATAGTAGGGCATGGATTCCAGTGATTTTTAAGGTTTTATGGTACAACCTGTTCAGCATCCTAGTGAGATTCGTAGGCTCGCGGAGACTTATGGAGACTTTGATGAATAAATTCTAGTCCGACAGAAGGACTATCCAGTGAAGGGTTCTAACTTCACCAAGAATTAGGGTGTGCGAAATACATCAGAAAACAATAGTAGTAACTGTAGATCAGTGCCACTAGAGTGACATGACCTTCAAATATAACAATAATCACTCATGGTATAGAAATCATGAATCCATTAAAATAATGAAGCAAGGCTAGCATGGGAAAACAACTATAATTAACCAATTAGAGTTTTCATTTTAGCATGCCGGAGAAAAATCCTAGAAGATAGATATTAAGGAGGCAAGATCAATCTATGAGAGATTCATAAGGTTAAAGAGAGAATAATCAGAACAAGTGTTAGGGTCAAATTAAAATAAGCTATTTACAGATTTAAGCCGTTGGGCGTCACCTAGCGATCAGTCGCATGGCCGCTATGCTTCCAAACCTCACGTGACCCGAAATGGGGAAGACGGTCACACCCTGACCACAACCCATACCCTGACAGTCTCCTATAGACCACATAGCCAAGCTTGGCAGTCTATCGCGCGACCGCTAGGATCACACTGACATAGGGGAGACTCAAGCAGTCATCCCCAGGCCGCTTGGCCCTGCTCAGCGGTCTCCCTAAGACCGCTAAGCAACCAGGTGGTCTATCGTAAAATCACATGTCAAAACACGATAAGACGAGTGAAAGGCGGCCTCCCTGAGGGCCGCCTCTCCTAGTGGCGGTTCCTATTAGGACCACCACTATTCCAGAAACCCCAAAACGGCGAGTTCGGAGGAAAACTCCATTCCACGCCCTATTCGCGCCCACGCGAAGGGGAAAACAAGGGGAATCTCATCCCCATCCTCTCTTGCACCGAGAGGATCCATTCAAACCCAGAAATCGCGGTTAAATCGCTAGATCCGGCTCACTCCCCAAAAATATAGATTTTCCCCAAATCGCTCAAATAAGCCCGCTCAACTCACCACGGCCTACCAAAATCATGAGAAAGGAAGTGCACGAGCCGGGGGTCCATCTCCCTACCTCCACTGAAGATTTGACCCATCATGGACGCCGATCCATGAAGAAAACGCCGTTGGAGCCTCGTCGGTTCACGACCTTGCGTACCACCACCATCCTCTCGATCCTTACGCCATCCTCGTCGGCCTCCACCCCACGGACCTCGCCGCCTCGACCGCCCCGCCTTCGTGGGCCGCTCGGAGCAAGGGGAGAGGGAGAGAGGGCACGGTGGAGAGAGAGAGGGAGAGAACAAGAGTGAGGAAGAGAGTGGGGTGGGGAGGGTTTTTTTTAAAAAAAAGAAAATAAAATATTAATTTATCTGGAAAATGCTCGGGCCGCCTATTCTGATGAAACCTATAAAATTCCTTTGCATCGGTATAAACCCAATATCGATGATGAAACCCAAATGATATAATTATATTTTACTTATTGAGGAGGGTAAAATCGGCTCAACCCATATGAGGCCTAATAAGACAGATCCGTTTCGGCTAGGCCCCCACAGTGTCCGTAAATGGGCCCCGACAGTCGTGAGGCCTACAATAGACGGTCCAGGACGAACGATCCTTAGATTCGCCAGGACGAAAGGCCTCAACCTAGGTGTAATGACTGTCAGAGGACTCTCCGACGACTGACTGTTACTCCCCATGACGCTGACCCCAATCTCACTAAGGGTGAACACGCCCTACGGGTGTCGTAAGACTCGCCATGGAATCGATCGACTCCGGGATAATTAACAGTCCCCCAACGAAAAACTCCACCCACAATCGCGGAGAATGTTACTCCATGACAGGCGCCCTTTCCTGCTAAGAGATGGGCTTCTTTGGTCCCCTTCAGGAGGACAAACCCCTATAAAAGGGACCTCAATGGACAAGCAAAGAGGAGGGTGAACTCCACCAAGAAACTTCCAAAGAAGTCAACGAGAAGCAAGTTAGAGAGAACTACATATGACCTGCTACTACTAGAGAGGTCCCGACTGTCCACCTACGGAGAGAGGATCCTTCTGAGTACTCTTACCGCCCAACGAGCACTAGTTGAGTGGTCACTGGCAATGACGAGCACTCGTCCGGAAAGCTAACAGCCTTCCCAAGTCTCCACAAATGACCTCTTGCTCTTTCTTTCTCGCCTATTCTTCTTCATTCTCTATTTGGCTCAGTGCTGACTTAAGTATCGGAGGGTTATCCCCTGGGGTAAAGCGCAGGGCTTCTTGTGACGCCTTTCTTTTTTGTGTTTGCAGGCTTCCACGAGTGCCAGACGGTCTTCCCCGACAAATAAATAGAAAAGTATGGTACAAGAACTAGAGACCAAATTTCTACCTCTACACTTATTAAAAAGAACATCAAATAATCAAATGTTGAAACAACTACTTCCATTTTCAACTCATGATTACAAGAGTTCCACTTTCTATTTCCTATGATCGAAAATCTGAGTGATCGATCGCTTGACTGCTAGGTAAGCCAAGTGGTCAGCCAAAGGGTCGCTAACCACACACAGAGAACACAGACACTTGGCGGTCATAGAATGGGCCGCGACATGACTATAGTGGTCATACACAAGGCCGCTAGATCGAGTTAACTCTCAAACCGACTTAACCAGTCAAACCACCAAATGGTCTAATATAGGTCCGCTTCAGGAGCCTAGTAGTTTATAAATGGGCCGCTAATGACACAACTCGAACCAACCTAAAATATTGACCGAAGTCAAATGAAGCTTAGCAGTCTATGAATGGCTCGCTATAGACTACAAACGATTGGAGCTAGGACTGCTAGTCCGAACCAATATAAAACCATTGGCTAAAGTCAACGACGCTTAGTGGTCGACTATAGGGCCGCTAAAGCAAGCCGCATGGCCTATCGTAAGACCGCGTAGCAAAATCGACATGCCACTAAAGTATAGCGGTCTACTAATGGGCTGCTGGACAGAGCTTAACGATCCAATAATGGGCCGCTAGCCAGGAAAAATGGTCTATCACATGACCGCGAAGACACAAACCGACATAATGCAAACGGTCGCATACTGGATCGCTTGAGGACACAAACGGTCACTGGAAGGACCACTAAGGTGATACGACGGGAAAAATATGGGATCGGTCGGAACTAAACCTTTCCACACCCCGTTTGCTCTAAAACAAAGGGGAAACAACCCTAATGGTGAAATAAGCCTTCCACACTCCAGAAGGGATCAATTAGACGCAAAAATGACAAGAAATAGGCGATTCCACCAAATCGATCCTAATTGAGTCACATGGGTTCCCAGGCTCCTACCGATCCCAAATGACAACCAATCGCGATAAAACCAGCGAAAATGGAATGCTGACATGCCTGGGGTTCCAATGATACTAATTTGGCAGGGAAGTGTCACCAGAAAGGTGAACTCGCCACACACCCCCCGAAGCATGATTTCACCCAAACGCGACCAAACCCGCTCATACTCGCACAGTTCGGCTCGCACCCACCCAGATGCGTTAAGAGCATAACGGCTACTGGTAGAGCCGTTATGCTCCTACGCAGTCGGCGTGGTTTTCTCTGCTTCTTGAGCCCATGGAAATGGCCCCAATGGCCTACAGATACCCCTAATGAGTCCCCAGACTCATTCTACACCCTCCAAGCATGCATGCATTCAAATTAAAATTTTAAAAATTTCATTTTTACGGCGGAAGGACCTACCTCCGGGTCTTGCCCTCGCTTTTTCTTCACCGGTGGAATGACCTCTCCTTCAGCACCGGTAGCGTCTCCAGCCTCTTCTCCAGCTTCCTCTACTCTTCCTGGCGCCGTGGGTGCCTCCTCCTCTATGGGATGGGCCGCCGCCGCCGCTGCCGTTTCTTCTTCCATCGACGGGCTCGCCGATGGGGAGACCGCACATTCCGTCCTTGCCTTCACCTTCCGAACTGCCTTCCTCTTCTTCCCCTTCTCATGAGTCATCTTGGTGGCCGGAGGGAGCTTTGCCAGGATTGTCATCGGAGGGGGAACGAGAGGGTTTTATTTGGAGCGGTTTTGTCTCGTTGGGTTTGATTTGAATGAATGTGGGAAGTGAGGTGCCCATTAGTTTTTTAGTATCTAGAGAATTTAACGGTCTATCGTGCAGCCGTTATGTTTATATAATGCATTTCACCGAGTCCGCCATGTAACTGGGTTGTTAAATTGTCGAAATCTTGGTTCAGTGCATTATAACGGGTTCCCACGCATCCGTTATGTTTGATATATGGCGCACTTTTATACATTCGTTAAATGGTTGGCTTATGCTTTTACCTGTTGAAAGGTTATGCCTTAAATTGCTATTATTGTTATTATCTATTGGCTAACCCTGTTGCAGCATTATGAAAGCAATCATGAAAATCATCCGCTCGCCCACGCAGGTAAGGCAGGTATTGTATCTCATTCCTTTATTCCCTTAATGCATTACTATATGTTAATTACGATATATAATCTCGAGAACCGGCTGGTCATTCATATGCCCCAGGATCTAACTACATAGTCTAGTCCAAAAGTATAGTCAACGAAAAGAGAAATGTACTCTACTATGGGGCACATCTCGGCACTGGCAAGCTGGCTACTACTGGTCCTCCGACCAAGATGCTCTACCTCTAGGAGAAGCATTGCAGTTGAAAAAACAGGGAGTGAGCCTCATCTTAATAACTCAGTAGGGGTCCCGTGGATCCCCACTACAATGAAAGTAGTAAGCAACAATAACAGTAGCAACAATAATAATAACAATAATAATAATAATGAAATAATGACAATAAACAACAGTAGCTAGAACAACGAGAACGGTGAGCGGAGGAACCACGATGCCTCTATGCTAATCCAATTGTTAGCAAAAACCACAACCTCTAGTCTAGATCGTCGACCCATGGTGAAACTGCAGTCCTACCACTGAGAGAAAACCGTGCGATGATATGGTCGTAATAATCTATCCCTACTGATGGAACCATCGACAAGGCCACGTGGCCACACACACACACACACACACACACACAACCTCCACCCTCAAGAGGACATCTAACCACTGGCAAACCTCGGTCTTGAGCTAGGACCAGTGAGAGAACCCTACCTTACACACATGGCGATACCTGCCCACCTGTCGAAAGGGTCACGACAATGCTGTCGGTAACTCAACCTTCACCGACACAGTGTCCACTACTCAAGTAGACACAACAAGGCCAGATGTGTCCATTGACATCTTAAATTGTTCCATGGTCTCATATGCGTGCAACTACCGACACTAGGTCTCGGGAGGAGCAGAGGAGACACATATGCACACCTCACCCTGGGACTGGCTAGGATTCGTACCTCTGCGCCCATCAGTGCGGCCGTGTCCAGCTACCTGACACGGGGTATGCACCACTATGTCCTTCAGTAATGTACACTTGTCCTAACCAAGGTATACATGCTCAGGCCATCTCGCCTCTGCACAAGGAGTGTCGTACACACTAGTTGGTCTCGCCCGGTCGAATCACGAATGGCCACTGGGATCTTTCGCGATCTTGCAAAATCTTACCGAACTTAGTCATCAACAGTCTCACAGAAATCTACCATAAAACATTATCATCCACATTCTCATGGAAATCTCGAGAAAGGTGTAGCCAAGTATGCGAACCACCATAAACCACGGTATGACACCACTAGGTGCAAGGAAAACTACCCATGATCGGGTGCAGGAAACTCGCGGGTACCGACCCACTAAACTCACACAAGGATTACTCACCGCGATCATGGAACTCATGTAGATATAGCCCTCTATTGTCACAGGACTCATGCGATATATAACTCACCACAAGCACGCAAGCCACGTAGAGACTACACTGCACACACACGGCCAATCCCACCATAGGGAACCCATGAATTCTCGTACTACATGAATGCATTCTCGAGTGACCGCCACCCTCATGAGGCCGATATGGCCCAATTTCAATGGGTTTCTAGGTAATGACCCAAGATCCGGATCCTGAGAATAACTTGATACCATTCGAATCTTGGCTTGCCACCCACAAGCCAGAAGGCTCGAAAGGGTTAAAGGATGGTGTGGTCATGCATTGAAATTCTAAACAATAGTAGGAAGTGAATCTACAGAATTAATCTACAGTTCTGACAGAAAGAAAATTACATTTTATAATAATTAAATAACAACTACAAAGTCCAGTCCACAAGTACAGTCAAAGAAAGGAAATGTACACTACCCTAGGGCACACCCCGGCAACCTGGCAAGCTAGCAACTGACGAACCTTCGACAGGAACGCCCACGTATTACAATCAAGACTTTTCCTTTGTTCCTGGATCACGTGCCTTCCTTAAACTTGGAGAATAAGCATCCTGTCAAAAGGAACAATCAGACAAGGATAAGAAATTGCATGGACTCAGCATAACGTCAGAGTAAAATTACACAGACTTAATATATCGTTATGTTAAAATGTGCACAGACACTGTACGGACTTGACTTAGCATAAGGCAAACGGGCACAATTCATGCACGGACTTGGAATGTGCGATGCAAAAAGATGCACAGACTTAAGGTGTGCAAATGCAAAGAGATTGCACGGACTCAATGAAGTGTGTTGGCAAAACATGCACGGACTCAAGATGTGCAAGCAAACATGCACAGACTCAGTTTTGCACAAAGCAAAAGCTTGCACGGACTTTGTGCAACGTTAAGCAAAGACATGCATGGACTTGAATTATGCATGAAGCAAAGATATGCACGGACCTGAATATGCATGAAACAAAGATATGCACGGACCTAAATATGCATAAAACAAGGACATGCATGGACTTTATGTGCATAGACTTCATTTGAGGAAATGTGTACGAACTTCATTTAAAGAAATGTGCACGGACTTCGTTTGAGGGAATGTGCATGGACTTCGTTTGAGGAAGTTTGCACGGACTTCATTTGAAGGAATGTGCACGGAGTTCGATTGAGGAAATGTGCATGGACTTGGTTTGAGGAATGTGCACAGACTTTGTGTTCACACCAAAAACATGCACGGGCTTGATGTTTATACCAAACCATGCACAGACTCAAAGTATGATTATACAAAACTATGCAAGGTCTTTGGTTCGTTCCAAAGAAGAAAGGTGCACGGTCTTTGATATGTATGGACTTTAAAAAGTGCACGGACTTTAAATCCACAAGGCTAAAATGTGCATGGACTTTGAAAAGTGCACAGACTTTAAATCCACAAGGTTAAAATGTGCATGGACTGTGAAATGTGCATAGACTTCAAATCCAGATGTGCATAGACTTAGTACAGGAGAATGCATGGACTTCGTGAGACGCTAAAGGAGATCACGCATGGACTTTATATGTAGCTAAGCGAAGTGTACACGGACTCTACATGTGCATGGACTTCTTATATAACCAAACTTAATATGCATGGACTTTGCATGTTGGAGTATCCATAGGCCTTGACTGAACAGACTAAAACTTGCACGGACTTGGATGAACAAACCAAAAACATTCACGGACCTAGACCATGCACGGACTTGGTTCGCTTGAGATGCAACATATGCACAGACTCTATTCCAAGCACACAACATTAGAACATTTACATGTAAGAGTGCAAACACTATTTTTGTGATTATCTGACATACAAAATGCATCAAAATACATATCATCATCAGATCAACCGCACGCCCTTTCGGGTTTTCACATGGCGGGGTACCCAATTTTGCCCGCAGTGCCTTTTGGGTTTTCACCGTAGCCGGGTTATAGCCGTTCTTGCCCTTGTCTAGGATATCTGGCCAAGTCTAGCGAGGCGCCTCTATTTTAAGCCTCATTTTTTTAGTAAACATATGTACCATTTCCCAACGAGGTGTCAGGTGATGGTTTGTTCTGACTACTATCATTGAACTGATGTGAAAATGAAGATGAGTTTAGTTGTCAATAATGGTTTGTTCATCGACATTGGCTAAATGCTGAAGTAAAGGGGTAGGTTTAGTCATTAACGAGGATGAAGAGTCCAGGTTAACGGTATATTAACATGAGATTTTCAGTGGGACTTGTATGAATTGCACCGTACAATGTTCATTCGTTGGCAAGAAACTAATGCCAACGCAAGACAAAGATTTTATGCGCCGCTTCGGACGTAAGGCCCGTAATGGCGATAATGTGTGAGCATCGGCTGGGGCACGAGGCCTTGCATCGAAAAAGGTATATTCATTGGCAAGCAGTTAATGCTAATACAAGGAAGAGATTTATACACCGATTCAGACCTAGGGTCCGTAATGACGATAGTCTGTGAATATTGGCTAGGGCATGCAGCCTTGCACTGGAAAAGATATATTCATTGGCAAGAAGGCAATGCCAATGCAAGGAGGAGATTTATGTGTCGAATCAGACATAGGGTCCGTAATGACGGTAGTGTGTGAATCTCGACTAGGGCACGGAGCCTTGCGCCATAAAACATGGTATATTCATTGGCAAGAAGATAATGCCAATGCAAAGAAAGGGTTTATGCGCCGATTCGGACGTAAGGTCCGCAATGGCGATAGTGTGTGGATAGCGGCTAGGGCATGAAGCCTTCCGATGAGAAAGGGTATATTCATTGGCAAGAAGGTATGCCAATGGAAGGAAGAGATTTTATGCATTGATTCAGATGTAAGGTCCTCAATGGCGATAGTGTATGGATAGTGGCTAGGGCGCGCACGTTCCAGACTTGTGTAGATACTTGAGACGCAGTGTAAGCCGTCAGTGGACGCATCTGCTTTCTTTCTTCCGGTGCTCTTCCTTCTCTCTCCTATCACTTGGAAATGTTAAAGTTTATTCTATTGGTAGATTTAGTTTCCTGACTCGTGTTTAAATGTTAGCTGTTATTAAATCATTTAGATAGTTTTACAGCTTTATTAAACTGTTGTTTATCATGCCAATGCCAATGCATGCTTTACTGCTTTTGTATGTTTAGTTGCGAGGTAGGGATCTGCATGACCCCTACTGAGTCTAGTTGTGAGACTCACCCTTACTTTTCCAAGTGAGCAGCAGCAGCCGTCTACCGGAGCTTCCCGGGCTTTTGACGGTCGTCCTTAGTGCCAGCAATGTTATGTTAGTAGGTTATTAGCAATCTTTTTATCTTATTGTACCTTTTGGCCAGGGGATGCCCCGTGTAGTTGTATATTGACTCTCGTACAGTTCTTGGACTTGTATAATTTGTGGATCTGGACTATTATAAATGTTTATCGCTCTGATATATTAAATTGCTTCCGCCTTAAAGTTCAAACTGTTGCTTTAATTAATACTGCGCATGTAATTTCAATTCGTTATGCATCCCCTTGACAAAACCCTCCAACCCTTATTGGGCCTCATCAGCCTCTTGGGTGGCTTCCCCGAGTTCTTGGTATCGGTTTACCAGTATCCGGATCTCCGGGTCATTACAGCAGTATAGCAGGTTGACAATAAGGTCTTCTACGTTGAATGAAGGGAGTTGTTTATAGGGAAAGAATAATATAAGGGTCCATTTCCATGATAAAAGAAGCAATTAATGCTTCAATCCATTGTCGGGCAAAGGGTACGTTGCTAGTGACGATTTTCTATTATTGTTTCAACCCCTTCTAGAAGAATAATAGAAGCTGGATGATAGGTGTACTCTCAAGGAAATGGCGCCCTTGTGAGGAGTCTTGGCTTAGATGAATAACGCCTGTGTATAGGGGCGCTATATCATCTAGTCAGAACCCCATCCCCAAGGGGGGAGGCCGGCCCCCCCGCGCTCCGGCCACCCCCCCCGGCCGCGCCGCCCCCCCCCCCCCCGCGATGCAGTCATGCAATGCATCTCAGTGGCCCGGCATATTTATGGAATGCACATGAAGCATGTAGTTTTAAATGGGGAATTGGGTTGAGGTGCATTGGTAGATAAAGGGGTCAGCCATATGAAAAGGGAGGGGTCAACCCCAATGTATGCAAGGGTCGACCCCTGTGTTGTAGGCCCTACACAAGGAGCAGAGACTGAATCAAGGGTGCTATCATTTGATGAAAAAGAATTCTCATCAATGAGAACCTTTTCATGCTCTTAAAGCATCGGCATGCAATATACACATGCTTGGCCTGGACAGCATAATGCAGTAGAGGAATGTATGAAGAAGATGAGTATATGATGGGTTTGGATTCCCAATTTATTCATGATATGAAATGCATGGTTGTGATCTTAATCTACTTATGCAATGCACCTGGATTTTCAATTTACCCATGACATGCATATGAGTGACTTTGGTCCATTAAGGCAATGCATATGAGATGGGTACATTCTGAATGGGGTTCACTTGTACGCATAATATATGCATATTTTAGGGTAGATGGGGATTGATCACATGTTGCCAAAGGATGCATGGGGGAAATAAACCCCCTGCTCACATAATATTCAGTGAGAACTGAGACTAATTGTTGATCATGTAGGGGTTTGATTTCCAGATTACAGAGGAGGGACGCCCATGATGCATAATGAATGCTTTTGGTCTCAGAAATGCGAAAGGGGCTCTGCCCTTAATTTTAAAATGGTGCAGTCACAGGGATATTCAATGAATAGGTTTGATTTCGTTGGGTTGACAGCATACACCCACACGTAATTATTTAAAGTGATGCGCCCATCTCCGTTCACTGATTCACAGGCAGTGATACAAGTATCGACACAGATTAATTCACATGCCCAATTAATAGTATAGTGGTCTTGAGAAAATTTTGATTAGAACTTCATATGTTCATGGTTAAGTCTTTTTTGTTTGAGGGGCTCATGTATAATTTTTTGTATATTTCCAAAACCTTGTGTATAGGTGAATCACGCATGCTCCCACTCCCATGTACAGTAGCAGGGGGCGTGGGCCTCTTCCCCCCCTTCACGCACATGCAACAGCAGCAGATGAGCCCCCTCCTGCTTAGACGAACAAGATCCAGTGACAACAGAAGTAGCGCGTGGGCAAGCAAGTGCGAGCGGCGTGGGCATGGGGCAACGGCAACAACGGCGTGATGGCAAATAGCGACTGGGCATTGTGTGAATGGGTGGGCGGACGTGAGCAACGGCGGGTGTGTCAGAAGCTGCCGCCTCTCTCCCCTAGAAAATGGCATCTCTCCTCATCCCACAGACGGATCTCTCTTCCCCACCCCTCCGGGCTCTCTCTTCCCCTCTCCCCCTTCCTTTCCTTCTCCTTTCTCCTCCTCTCTCTATCTCTCTCTAACACAGTAACTCCCGGGAGACAACTCCTCTTTCCCTTCCCCTTCCTTTCCTTCTCCATTCTGCTCCTCTCTCTATCTCTTTCTAACACTCACAGCACCATCGCGCGCCTCCCCCCTCTCCCTTCACACTGCGGCCTTCTCCCTCCCCCGTTAGACCCTTCTCTCTCTCTCTCTCTCCTTATCTCTCTAACCACCTCCCCCCTTGCCGTCTCTCTTCTCATCTCCCATTCCCTCTCTCCTACATTCACGGCGGCACCCCCTGTTAACCACCGCAGTGATCTCCCGCGGGTTGACCTCCCCCTTCTCAACTCTCCACACTACCCACACTGGCACCACAGTCGCCACCGGCTCCCCCCCTGTCCTGCACTCTGCACAGCCGCGGCAGCGGCTTCTCTCTTCTGCACACCGTTGCGGCTTCTCCCTCTCACCACACACACACACGCGGCCACCCTCTCCCTCTCTCTTCCCGCGTCTCTTAATAAGTGCCCATTTTCTATGGTAATTCATCGCATGTACACCATTTTATGTGCATATAATTATATTCCCAGGAGTCCCCAAGATCAAACGGCACCTCATTTGGCTCAAAATCTGTGGAGAAAATGGTGGAGCAAGGACCCCATTCGGCCACAGATGGAGAGAGAAAACCAACCGAAGCAAAGATCTCGGCCATGGAAGGCAGTCAATCAATAGACCGCCACCTTCACCAAACAATCCATCGGGCAACCACCAAAAGGGTGTCGGTGGAAAATAACAAGAAGATAAATAACCCTATTTATCTGAAGACCAAGTCAAACTGGCCGACGTCAGACTCTCGGTCAGAAAATGGTCCTTTGATGCACCGCCACCTTCATCAGAACGGTCCATTGCGCGACCGCCTCTCAGGGTGTCGGTGAAAAATAATAAAAATGAGATAAATGCCCATTTATCCCAAAAGACCAAGCCAAGGTAGGTCTCCGACGGTCATTTGATAGACCGCTAACCTCACTAAATGGCCTATCATGAAACCGTTGTTAAAACAATAGGTTGACGCAGAAAAGGGTCAGGTCGACGTAGGAAAGGATCAGGTCGACACAGGTTCTCGGTCATGATAAAAATGCTCTTCCGATAGACCGCCACCATTATGGAACGGCCTATCGTTGGACCATTATTAAGGTGGTCGGTGGAAAAGAAAATAAATATGGGATAAATATGCCTATCTACCCCAAAGACAAAGTTAAACCAAGGTGCCTTAAGCCTAAATTCGAGAAAATTCAGGAGCAAGCCCAACCAGGGAAAAAATACCCATAAAATAGGCCCAAAGCAATACCTGGAAATAGCCCAATGAGTGATGGACAATTTGAGACATTAATAATAAGGGTAATAAAATGACTCAACTTAAAGGGAAAAAACGGGTGTCAACAGATGTCCCTCCTTAACGTCCTCTTTACAAGGGAGCGAGCGGAGGTGAAACGAAAGTGAAATGGAACATGGAGATGAAGTGAAAATGCAGCGGAGCGGACTGAAAAGTGGATGTTAAGGTAAACGACACCCGTTCCTTACCAACGAGTGATAGGAATGGTTGACACAAAGACAAATAGAGAAGATCTCCCAAAGTTTTCCTTCCTTGGCATTAAGTATAGAAAGCACCCTGCCCTTATTTCTTCTCTTCACGCCTGTAAACTCATTTCACAAGGGTGTGAAGCTTCCTTGCTTCCGTTATCATTACCGAGTCCAAGGAAATTCTTATAGAAGAAATCCCCATGGTTAAGAGATTTGTTAGATGTCTTTCCTTCTAACTTACCTTGTCTACCACGCCGAAAGGGAAGTCAATTTCTCCATTAAACTCACACCTGGAGCAGCACCTGTGTCAAAGGCCCTTTACAGGATGTCCCCCACGGAGCTTAAGGAACTAAAGAAGCAACTTTAGGAACTATTGGAGAAGGACTTTATTCGACCTAACACATCCCCTTGGGGTGTGCCGGTCTTGTTTGTCAGGAAGAATGATGGTTCCCTCAGATTATGCATTGACTACCGGTAGTTGAATCAACTCACCATAAAAAATAAGTACCCACTACCGCGTATTGATAAGCTGTTCTACCAGATATCTGGTGCAGAGTGTTTCTCTAAGATTGACCTCATGTCTGACTATGATCAATTAAGGATTAAGGAAGAGGATATTCACAAGATGGCTTTCCGTAGCAGATACAGACATTACGAGTTTGTAGTTATGCCGTTCGGGTTAACCAACACCCCTGTAGCATTTATGCAACTTATGAACAACGTCTTTAGGCCATATCTTGACCACTTTGTGGTTGTATTCATTGATGATATCCTCATTTATTCCAAGACAAGAGAAGAGCATGAAGAACATCTAAGGATTGCCTTACAAACCTTAAGGAAACACCAACTTTAGGCAAAATTAAATAAATGTTAGTTTTGGCTAAAGGAGCTCTCTTTCCTTGGCTATGTTATCTCCAAAGAAGGAATTACAGTGGACCCTGCTAAAGTAGAAGCTGTCAAGAACTAGAGTAGACCGACGACTATTTCTTAAATTAGAAGTTTCCTTGGTCTGGTTGGTTATTATAGGCGATTCCATCTATTTTTTGATATCCAAGCCCTAACTCATTGACCATCTTTTTTGCTCGGTAAAAATTTCCAGGCAGCTTCTCATCTCGAGGCAGCAAACTCTTGATAAGGAGGAGCATACGGTCAAAACAACTCTCACTCTGGAGGAGATAATCTTTGGGGCTTAACGTGTCTATCTGCTTGCAGGAAGAGGAGAGGGCATTGCAAACACTTGGAGGAGGAAGAAGAGGAGGAGGAGGACGTCGTCCACAAGCTTATCTCTACGAATCTGTCCCAGTTTTGAAAGCATCTGGTAAAGACTCATCCCTGGGCATCTCCTACGACCTTGGTTGGCTTCCACTCCGTGAAGAAATGTTCCAACGCACCCTACTACCCAAATGGACGCGATTCATAGCAGGTTTGAGGGGGTTTCTTCTTCTCTCATTTCTACTCTCTTATTTGAGCATAGATCAATATTTTGGGTGATCATTGTACATCCTTCTATTTTGTTAAACTGAGAATACTTATGTGTGAAGGCGGAGCTGCGTCTCCGAGTGTGTGGATATTTTGTGGGGCAAGTTTCCCCGAGTCTGTGCGTGAAGACGGAGCTGTGACTCCGTGTGGCTTAGTGTCTGGGGTATGTTCCCCGACTATGTGTGTGTGAGTGCTGCGGTGGCAGCGTCCTGGGGCCAGGCCCCATGTGTATGCATTGCTGCGAAAGCTGCGTGTGTGGTGTTGGGGTTCATCCCCGTTCTGCTATGGTTCATAGCGTGTAGTGAAGCCTCACCGGGATTCAGTGAGGGGTGGACGTAGAGAGCCCGTCATGGTCTCGAACCACGTAAAAATCTCTGTGTTGCTTGTGGATGCATGTGTGATTATCCATTTCCTCTTTCCCCATTCACAGGTCAACTATATTAGTTCTTACTAACTGCACCATCGCACTTTGCTTCATCCGCTATTTGTGGTAGGATTAATTTCTATCTTTCATTGCATAGCTTATTCGAGTGACATCGAAAAGCTTGAGAGAACATTTTAATCTCACGTCCATTGTCAAAGATAAAGAGGGACGCACTGAACCCAACAAGACTCCTTAGTCTCCTTTATGGTGATGAATGCAAGGAAAGATTCACACCCTTTCCTTATAAGCTTGCTAGCTCGGAGAGCCGAAATAAGAGGTGACTTGCTCCGACTCTTAGGGCTAGTATAGATAAGTTCTGAAAACTCCTTAAAAGTTACCTTTCCTTCTCGACAATCAACAACTACCTTGTGTGTAGATACCCAATCGACTCCTAATATGACATCATATCCTTTCAAGTCTAGGTAGATTAAATCTGCAGGTAAATTCTTCCCTTTTACCATAACTTCACAATTAGAATAGTGGTGTGAGATTTCGGATTCATTTTCAAGAGGGGTTGAAATTTCTAGATCTATCCATTTCGGTTCTATTGGTAATGGATTTGCAAACTTCTTTGAAACAAAAGAATGCGATGCACCAGTATCAAACAAGACATGAGCAGACTTGGAACAAATATTAAGTGTACCTTCCACTAGTCCGCCTTCATCTTGTTCCACCTCCTGAAGAGCCTGGAGACGTGCATTCTTCTTTACCGGGCATTTTTCATCTCCGGTTTGATCATTAATTAGTGGACAATCAGGAATCCGATAATCACGACTCCCATAGCGGAGACAAGCTCTGAGTCTTCTCCAGCATTCTTCAACCTTATGGCCCACCTTGTCACAGTGTTTGCACATCTCCTTGGAAGGTGTGACAGTAATGGAGAAAGGCTTGTTATTATTCTCCTTGAGTTTCTTCTCCTGAGTGGATTCTCCTCCATTATTAAGCCTCTTCTTTTTGAAGGTGGGCTTGAAAGTACTAGAGCTGATGACTTGCTCCTTCTTATCCCTCCCACGTATCTTGTCTGACAACTACATGGCATCTTCTAATTACTGGGCTCGCCTTACTATCTCCGAGTAGACTTATATGTCCATCGGCGCCAGCTATGTAATATATTGGGGCCTGAGCCCATTAAGGAATCTTCTTGCTTTCATCTTCTCGGTACTTCATCAGCAAGCCAATGTGAAAGAAATTGGAGCACGTTCAGCCTTATACACTCAAAGGTTCGCAATCGGCTAAAGGCTAAACAGTTAGAAAAATTAGTTTACTGCCACTACAATATGAGGTTAAGAATAAGGAACATGAAGCTAAAACAATAGCTGAGGGGCAAACGCATTGCAGAGGATGCAACTCCAGAAATTGATGTGGACGTTTTATTTGATGATGACAATCGCTTGCAGTCTTGGGTGGAGATACAAGAGTAGGTTGATGAGCCCGTTTTTAATGTTGATGATAGAACATGGGCAGAGGACATACTAGATGAAGATGAGCCAAGAGATCTAGAATTCAGAAGACCAACAAAGAGGGCCAGAGAGACTCATGCGCACCAGAGAGAGGATCTAGCTTTGTTTGTTCATGACACTGAGTAGCAGTCTGAGTTTGAGCCAGCTAGACACTCAGAATCAGATAGCATGCCAATCACTTTTAGAATGGTCTAACCACCTCCGTCATTAAGAAGAAGTACATCAGTGCTTGAGTTAACTGAGAGGACTAGTGCTGTTGCTCGAGGGGGCCCGACAATTGAGCAGTTGAAGCAAATTTATGTGAGGCAGACGCCAAGAGGAAAATGACTTCTCTCAAAAATGAATGAAATGATCACACCAAAAGAGAAAAAACATTCCCAAAGGCTAAAAGACGATTGGTTTCTTATGGTTCTGATGATGATGATGATCCCAATACAGCTACAGGTGCTACTACTGGCGGTGACACATATGCACCTATTTTCTCCTTCCACGTTGACATAGACAGAGGATACAGTCATAGTGAAGGAGGATATGATTCACAGAGCTAATATGGACATCCATCAGGTTATGGAGGTGACCAACAGAAAGTAGGCATGTATGGGTGGGGTCATCAACCAAAATTTCAATTCCATCCAGTTCCACCCAGTAGTAGTTATGGGTCAGCATCCTCTTCTCATCCTCAAGGTTCTATTTCTTATGCTGATTTTGAATTCCAATCAAGAGCAAACTGACCTGATAACTAATTGAATTGCTCAAACTTAATCAAACTGAATAGTTAATGGTTCAGACTGAACCCATATCAAACAATTTGTGTGTGACAATGCTGAATATAAACTAATCCAAACTCAAACCAAATGACATTTAGCAATCAATGATATTCTAATTAAGAAGACGTAGCTCAGAAAACTACTTCAACAAGATGTAGCTCACTATGAGCCTTGATCGAACATCAATCAGATAAATGCAATATCAAAACAGAACCCATTTGAACTCGCCCATACCAGTTAGAGAATTAAAGAACAAATGTCCCTGTGAATGGAGATCGAAGATAAGGAACAGTCACACAAGACAAACCACACTGGGACAATGATTTTTAGGTGGTTCGGTCTGCAACTCGTAGACCTACATCCACCCCCACTCAATTGAGTGAGGATTCCGCTGACACACAGCTTAATCCACTGGTCCACAGCTTTGAGGGAACAAATCCCTTACATCCACTGATCCACAGCTTTGACCCGAGGGAGACAAATCCCTCACCTTGATCTTGCACCCAGCAAGATCAGAACCATTGCCTAAGGCAGTGACTAGAGGAACCAATCCTCCCTTCTTCTGACAACTCAGAAGGAAATCCCGGAGGAACCAACCCTCCCTTCCTCTGATACCTCAGAGGGAAACCCGACCCCAGAACAGGGTATCAAAAGTAGCCAAAGGAAATGAAAAGAACAAAAACAAAATGCAAACAGTAAGCATAAAAAGATGTAGCTCCAAGGGAGCACGTGACTTTGGATTTGATCCAGAAGCTAGGAACACTCGATCAGATCTTCAATAGATTCCGACTACACTCAATCTCACGAACTAGTTCTGCAAGCTCTTGAAGCGGGCTCTCAGTCTCTTCCTTCCTTTCTTCTTCTCTCAAATTCTCACTCAGATCTTCTTCAAACTGCTCTACTCAACCTTCTCTATTTTCTTTTCTCACACCCTTTGGTAGCTCTTTTCGCTTTATTCGCAGCCTCCCCTCGTAAAATTGTATACATACACTACGTTATATATATAGATATATATAACATGTACGTGGGTTTATTCTGAAAACGCACATTTATTTAACATCTCAGTGGGGTTGCTTCATTGCTGTATCAACGAATGCTTGTATTAATAGCAAGAATTTGACATTCATGTGCGAGAAGGGTTTTACAGTTGGAATAAACTTAATACAACTGTGATTCTACTTTGAAAATGTTACAAGACATATTTTATGACTCCTCTCCTGCATTTAAGTCTCTCCTTCAATTTTCAGCTCTAGACTAAATCCAACAATTTGATATAACAATACATGTTAATAGATTCTCCAACGCTTTGGATTGCTCCGAGCTCGTTTGTCCAAAGTTTCTCTCTCTCCCCTGCCCATCCATTGGTTCTGCAAAGCCTTTGTAGATGTACATATCTCATAGCTTATCCAGACCATGCATTGGATGGCCTAGAGATTTTCTTGTAGGAAACGGATCACGTCCTAATTAGATATTTTGCCACCAGAAGAAGAAGAGGATCAGGGGGCTCTCGAATTTTCTCTCGAGAAAGACTCTCCGATGTTTAAGTTAGAGCAGGGTAAAAGGATGATTTTTAAAGGAGTGATTTGAGTTATGGAGAGTGTCTTTATGCCAAGGTGGCTGTTGAGACCAACCTTATATAGCGGAGGGGATCATGATGCACCTTGATCATTGTATGATCCCATAAATCCCATAAAGTTATAGGGATCATAAGATTTTGGATTTTGATCTGATGGCGGCTGGGTGAGATGAGCCACGCCACATGTAGGGATCCAGAGATCCCTTGTCTAGGTAACACATCCGTAATCCATTGGGTGGCGTTTGATGGGAAGGCTACCTTAGTAATGTGCGTGATCTGCTAGCCATTTATGGTTCCATCATTATGCCATGTCATCATGACAGTGTTGCAGTAGTGGTTGAAAATGAGGGGAGCAGAACGTGTGGCGCACTCTTATGCCTCTTGGAGCTGTCCCCTCCCAACATTGACCGCCTAAAAATCATCATGATCTCCTTCCCGTTGGGTCGGTTGTCGATGGGGGGAGGAATCTGGCCCTTCTGTTGTCGCTTCTCTATGGTATTGACGATGAATTTGTCGAGGAGTCCTCGCCGTATTAATTCCTCGATCGTGTCCTTTAGTTGGACGCAGTCGGTATCGTGGCTGTGGTCGCGAGGGAAGCGACAGCTCCTTTTCAGCTCTTGGACCTTGGGTTGGACTTCATCCTCGAGGGTAACCGGAGGTAGGGCTCTTCTCGGATTTCTGTGAGGATCTGTTTAGGTGGGGCCATCAAGGGAGTGTAATGTCGATATTGGCCCCTCTATCTCGTCTCCTGGGGATCACGATGCTCTAGGTCACGTCATTTGCGTTTGTTCCACCCCTCCCATGGGAAGTCTGCGGGTCTCTTGCAGTCGGGTTGACTAGTCTCGACTGTTTGGCCTAATGTCGTATTGTTCACCTCGCAACCGACGTGCTTTTGGGCCAGGGTGAGGAGATCCATCAGGGTCAATAGGGTCTCTACTCCTAGCGATCGTTGGAGGATGGGCTCTCGAGTTCCTTGCATCAGGGCAGTCGTGGCAATGTTGACGTCAAGGTGAGGAATGCAGAGGGCCTCTTTCCGAAAATATGACACGTAATCTCATAAGATTTCCTCACGTCCCTACCTGACGACGAGCAGACTCACCGCCGACTTGGCTTCCTTTCGGCAACCGATGAAGTTCTTATTGAACAACTTCTTTAGTTGCTGGAAAGAGGTGATGATCCTGGCAGGCTATGACTTGAACCAAGTCTGAGTATTTTCTTGTAGGGTGGTAACGAATGCTAAACATTGCACAGCATCCGAAGTTCGGTGGAACACCACGTTTGACTCGAAGCTATGGATCTGGTTGGCAAGATCGAAGGTGCTGTTGTACAGAGTGAACAACGGCAGCTGGAACTTCGACAGAATAGGGGCCTCCATGGTCTTCTTGGAGAAGGGAGCGTGGAAGTTAGTGTTGTTGTCGATGATCCCCCGAGTTTTTGCGGTTTGGTGGATGTCATCCAAGTACCTGACCTTCCCCTCCAGTTTGCACTCCACCTCTTCATAGTGCCACAGCCGTTGCGCTATCTCTAGGTTGGAGTGGAGCGAGTTGTAGGGTCGCGGTGAGGGGAAGCTGCGAGGGCGTTGAGATTGCGTAGCAGAGACGTGGGAGGACTCACTCACCCAGCCAGATTTCACCACGGTGGGGACCCCTCCGTTGTATGGTAGCTCTGTTGGGGAGAGGTCTTGCCCCGCGGGTCGATTGAGGATGCCTTGGTACAAATCCGTCAACACTTGGAGTTGTCGCCGCTTTTTCGCCAGTTCATCTGTAGCGGGGTTGTGGGTGGCGGGGCGGCAAGGTGGTTAAGTTGAGGAGGATGTCTCTTGAGATTCTTATCGAGAACTCAGGGCTTGGTGAGATTCTCGGACTCTATTGCTAGTGTTGTGGTAGCTTCCACGGTGTGCTATGGCTTCTTACTCGATTTCCACAGACAGTGCCAAAAAATGTAGAGGTAGGAAAATGATCCTTAGACCTTGTGTCACACTTTTAAGATTTATTTGTTAGTGAAGATCGACCAACCACCCGGGGAAGCCTGCAAACACTAGACAGATGGCGTCAGAAGGAGCTCTGAGTGTTTTTCCAGGAGACAATCCTCTGATGCGTAAGTTAGGAATGCACCTTGAAGAAGACTATAAGGATAAGAGAGGGGAGAGAGAGCTTAAGAATAGAGTAGACAAGCCTGTGCGTAGGAACAGGGGCTCTTGGAGTGCTCGTAGAGCCTGGAGAGTGCTCGGAGCATGCTCGAAGAGTCTGGAGAGTGCTTGGAGTGGTGGACGTAAGCTTCGTCTCTCTCTACCTGTCTCTGTTTCTGTCTTTCTGTGTCTATGTGCCTCCTCCCCTATGCGTCTGATCGAGAACCTATTTATATAAGTTGTCCTGGCAGTGAGTGTTAGTATTGGTGTGCTACAGGTCAATTTCGGGTCGGGTAGGTCCAATAGTTATATGATCTTATTCTTTATTAATAAAGTGGTATTTGAGCATAAATATGTGATTGTATATTACTTTACGATGTCCCTAGGATATGTGGTTGTAAAGTCAACTCGAGATGGGATCTCGAGCACAGGCCTCCCTGCCATCGGTATCCCTAGTTGGTCTGCTTCCGCGGAACAAAAGGGATGCTAGGTGTGGAGCTCGCTCCTCTTCTCGGGCATAGACAGCTTCCTCCATTGGGCCACTTCCTCTGAACAAACAGGCTGAGGGAAGGTCATCTGTTACCGCCACGCAAAGCTGGGGGCGGGATTGTGTCTCCACTACCTCATTTTCTTGTATGTCTATAAGATGACTTTACGGGAGCAATACTGGCACTTTGGAAGTTTTGTATCTTGACTAAAGAATAAAAATTCCTTTGTCATGGGCTTGTTAGAATGTGTACCTCTTTGACGCTCGTATGACGTGCTTCTGGTTGTTTGTCTATACGCGTGTCCTTGCAACGCTTGTGCCTTCCCTTAGGTGGATCGACTTGTAGTCCTTATTTGTGAAGGGACAAGTGTCTACCTCTAAGGGATCCTTAGGTCTTCTTCCTTATTTTCAAGGGGAGTGGTGCTCGCCTCTAGAGGACCCTTAGGTTACCCTCTCATTTTCAAGGGGAGCGGTGCTCGCCTTTAGGGAACCCTTAGGTTACCTTTTCGGGATATGTAGGTAACTTACCTTAGTGGAGTACGGCTGGTGACGATTTACTGTAAGAATTTCCTGAGGTTGACGGAGTTCCACGTCCTGGGTACCTCTTCCCCCCCCAGAGTCACTAGCATGTATGCTCCTTTACCGAGTGTTTTCGCTATCTTGTACGGGCCTTCCCAATTTGGTGCGAGCTTCCCTGCGGCTCTTCTTGGGTCAACCACACTTGCTCGCCGTAGAACCAAATCTCCGGGGAAAAAATGTCGTTCTTTAACTCGGGTATTGTAATACTGGGCCAACTTCTACTGGTACGCTGCGAGCTTCACTTGCGCGCCTGCTCTGTCTTCCTCGAGCAGGTCCAAGTTCCCTCGCATTGCTTGGTTGTTCCTGGCCTCGTCGAAGTGTCCCATCCGTAGCGAGGGGTGGGATATCTCCACCGGTACCACTGCCTCAGCGCCGTGGAACCATCTTCTGGGAGGACTGATTGTGCCTATAAAAGGGAAGGACCCCATGCAAGAAGGCCGCTGCTGCTGTTGCTGCTGCAAGGGTTGAAGCCTGGACCCTTCAAGGAAGAATCGAAGTGGTAAAGAAAGAGAGGGAGAAAGAAAAGAAAAGGGAGATGAGCGCCCGCTAAGCCCGTATGAAAGAATAGGAGGAAGAGAAGAAAGAAGATCAGCAGCCGTGTAGCCAGCCCTGTTTCCCTTGCACCCTTAACATTTGCACTGTCATTCTCATTGCCAGCTTTTACTGGAGTCATTGCACCTGCAAGCAGTCATATTCCTTTTTCTTGCTTTTTCTTATTTTTCCTTTCTTTTAAGCAAACATGTTGTGTGGGGCTGGTCCCCGTGTGTGTGGTGAGGACCTTGCTCCTCGTGTGGGGCTTGCCCCCATGCTTAGCTACTGCGGCAGTGTGTGTGTGTGGTTGACCATCTTTTGGCCAAAAGAGTGGTATCCTCTCCTTGTTGGGAGGGGGTGGACGTAGGCTTGTCTGGGGACAGTCGAACCACCTAAAAATCTTGTGTTATGGTGTGCTACAAACAATCCTTTTTTCCTACCCCCATTCACAGGTTCTCCTAGCTCATAGCTCGTTCATTCCGCTAACTAACTTAGTGTTTTCAGTTCAGTTCTACACTTCCATTCTGGTTCATACGTTGTTTAGTTTTTAGTTTTGATCAAAGCTTAAAAATGCTCATTGTGAACCCGGATCTATTCACCCCCCCTCAAGATCCTCTCTTAACCATCCAACAGTTGGTATCAGAGCGGGTTCCCAGAGATGTGGTCCAACGACCTAGGGAGATCCGATGGGAGTTTCTATTGCATCCCTGCTGTTTTGATGATGTCATACACTATTTGTCAGCATCTAGTGTTGATCTGCCATCTAATTACTTTCATCTGATGTACTTAACTTTAGAGTCATTGGCATTAAATTTCAATGCACGGTTCATCAGTATGCATATCATCTTTGTGCATTTGGTCTCATATTAGGTTGGTAGGTAGATTCTCTCCTTTCACCATAACATCACAATTCAGATAATGGTGTGTGATCTCGGATTTGTTTCCGAGAGAGGTTGAAATAACTAGGTCTATCCATTTTGGTTCTAGAGGTAATGGATCAACAAAATTCTTCGACACAAATGAATGCGATGCACCAGTATCAAAGAAGACATGTGTAGACTTGGAACAAATCTTTAGTGTACCTTCCACCAGTCTGCCTTCATCTTGTTCGGCCTCCTTAAGAGCTTGGAGACGTGCTTGCTTCTTTACCGGGCCCTTCTTGCCTTCGGCTTGATCATTAATCAAAGGGCACTCAGGAATCCGATGGCCACGGCTCCCACAATGGAGACAAGCTCCTAGTCTCCTCCAGCATTCCTCGGCCCTATGGCCGGCCTTGTCATAGTGCTTGCACACCTCTTTGGAAGGTGCGACAGTAATGGAGAAGGGTTTATTGTTCCTCTTGGGTTTCTTATCTTGGGAAGAAGCACCTCCGTCATTGGCTCTCTTCTTTTGGAAGGATGGCTTGAAGGTACTAAAGGTTGTCATCGGCTCCCTCTTGTCCTTTGCACGGATTCTGTAGGATAGCTCCGTGGCATCTTCTAATAGCTGGGCTTTACGAACCATCTCCGAGTAGACATGGATGTCTATCGGTGCTAATTGGGTGATATATTGAGGTTGAAGCCCATTAAGAAATCTTCTAGCCTTCATTTTCTCGGTACTCACTAAATGCTTTGCGTACCTAGACAGCTTAGAGAATTAGGCCTCATACTCGGCCACGGATGATGTCCTCTGCTTCAGTGCGGCAAACTCCACAGCCTTCTTTTCTTGAATACGGTCTGAGAAGTATTTGTTATTAAAATGCTCCACAAACTTGGCCCATGTAATAGGATCCTGTCCCAAGGTAGCTTCGATAGACTCCCACCAGAATCGGCCATCCCTTTCCAATTGGAAAGTAGCTAGTAACACCTTCTCTTCATCCATGTATTGCATAACACGGAATATTCTCTTCCTTCTCGACCGAATGAGACAGTCGGCGCCCTTAAAATGCTGAGCATAAGAAACCAATGTACAATCCTCTCAGGATAAGAGTAGGATCTATTCCCTCAAACTAGAATCAGAGCACGAGAAGAGGGTAGTGTCACCGTAGGTATGCAAAAGAAAAAATGAAAGAAAGAGAGAATAAAAAATAAAATAAAATAATAAATTAAAATCAAGTGAAAAGTCTAGTCGTGACCGTGTCTGATTCCCCCGAAACCCCTCTAAACAAAAGAGGCAACAAAACACAAATGCTCAAAGTTTGGTCTGAAGATGCCCGAAAGGGGAGAGTCAAGTAGGCTTCTGTTGGCTCACTAGATTAACGATTTTGTCGGTCCTCTCAAGAGGTCTGTCCCCCACACTCTTTCTTCTCCCCCGAAGATGAAGGCTCGATGGAGGTCCCGAAGGGTGAAGCCTGCTAAGGCCTGCAACCTCATTTTTGTAAAAAATACACCTTCAGTTGTCTACTTTCAAAAGTAAAAGCTTTCACCGCGAAGGAGTCTCAATGTTTCTGGTCGGGCAAGACCATTATCTACCACCTTAACATCTTCTTATCTTAACCTCGGGCTTAGGCCAATGCAAGCGCCTCACCTATGGGTGCGACGACGTCTGATTCTAGGTCAGCGTCGCGCAGTTGGCCATTAAGGTTCTAGGGTGTTCCATTATATACCATCTAGAGTTATGAGAAAATATACCCGGGTCGGAAAAATCATTTACCTCGAATGCTTTTTGGGTGTATCCCTGTGCCCAGAAGCAACTAGGGGCCTAAGCGTGGCATGATGGTATTGTCATCAGGATAAGTCTTAACCGGCAGGATTGTCATTCGAGGAGCCTAGGGGCCCAAATCAATCTAGATGCGCACTCAGGATACCTGGGAGGTTAGTAAAAAATCTTCATCTTCATGTAGGTTAAGTGCCATATGGGGTGGTCACCAGGCGTAAGTAATAAAAATACACCAAGTCCTAAAAGAAAAAAGAAGAAGTAAAAATAAGTCAAGCACACAAACATGAGCTCCCGTTCTCAAAGAGATGAGAATATAAAGAGACGTTGAGAGAATTCAAAAGACGTTCGGTTAAATGATTAAAAAATAAAAAAAATAAATATCAAATATCACACGCACGCACGATATGACATCGGCAAGATAAGATAATACATGTGCATGTGTGATAGAGAATAAGATCTAAATAGTCTACAAGTTCAAATAGTCTAACAATTAGTCTCCTCAAAAAAATATACAATATAGTCAAGAGTCTTAACTAAAAGTAGCTGAAATTTATGTTCATCCTCTAACGTGGGATAAAATCACGCAAAGATTTGAACTTTAGAAATTCTAGAGTACTAAATCTAACACATTAATGGTGATCTCGCCGTTTGGACGTGCATAGGCAGGTGGCCGCAAGTCATCGGGTCACGTATGGAGTTGGTGGTCGGAGTGAGTTGTGACGTGTTGGGTGACGTGTGGAGGCCACAATTGGGCTCTACTATTAATGGGATTGCATTAATTTTAAAAAAAAAAGACGGAAAGCATCCTCCAAGAAACGGGAAGGTGCCACGTAACTGAGTTTGATAGATCGTACGAAAAACTCACGTCACAAGCAAACAAATCCTCCGTACACATGTTAACTAGCTACGTATGTGCCCAGCAATACTGACAAGTCGTACGTGCACCTTTGACATTACAAGACTATACAAGAAGACATAAACGGCGAGTGTACAAGCTGAGATCTTCTACAGAAATTAATGGAGGCCTCTAAATATCTGCATGCATGGCTGATGGTGTACGAACGTCGCGTGTGCTGTGGTTGATGATTTGCCCTCGTAATCAACTTTGGGGACAAAGCTTACATGCTTTGATGCTCAGAATGATGGAGACGTGCGATTGAGAAGCTGGGAAGGAACCAGTGGTTGCTGTCGATTTAACAACGCCCGGAGACCAGTTAGTGATGTTCCCCACTCGCAGTAATAAAGTTAGTGGCTCTATTCTCTATGTGTAATTTTTACAAAATAACCTCTGACCTCTACACCTATTGCTCACCCAACACAGCAGCACAGTAGCTCCTTCGCAGCACACAGCCCTACTGTGAGCAACCCAGCTGTGGCCAGCAGCAGCAGCAGTAGGGGCAGAGCAGCAGCAGGCAGGCAAGTAGCAGCAGTAGGTTTTCTCCCTCAGATCTGAGGGAGAAACGAAGTTCATGTGGGTTTCAGCAGAAACCGGACGATTTCGGGCCGAAAATCATTTTTTTTTTAAAGTTTCGGACCTGCTACATTGAGCAAGTCCGATTTTGGATCAGTTAAGGCCGAAACCGATACGTTTCGGTCGATACTGCCAACCATGACCTCACCTATACATACCTACTTCATGTTGGCCACCTTCGTAACCTGTTGGATGTCCATATTGGCTCTGTGAAACATATCCTTCTTCACTATGACTATATCCTATGCCCGTGTCAGCGTGGAAGGAGGAAGTAGGTGCTTACATGCCACCATCATTTGATGCATCGTCATCATCATCATCGTCGTCATCATCAGAACCATAAGAAACTAATCACCTTTTATCCTTTGGCTCTGTTTTTTTTTCTTTTGGTGTGACTTTATCCTTCATCTTTGAAATCAATCTTTTTTCCCGCGACGTGTGTCTCACATAAACTTGCTTCAACTACCCAATTGTTGGGTTCTCTTAAGTAGCAGCACTAGTCCTCTCAATTATCTCATGCACTGATGTACTTCTTCTTACGGATGGAGGTGGTTTGACCATTCTAGGAATGACTGACCTGCTATCTAATTATGAGTATCTATTTGACTCAATCTCAGGTTGTTGCTCAGTGTCGTGAACAAACAAAGCTGGGTCTTCTCTATGGTGCGCATGAGTCACTCTTGGCCTCTTGGTTGATCCTCTGAATTCTGGATCCTTTGGCTCATCTTCATTCAATACACTCTCTGCCCATGTTCTATCATCATCATCAAAAACGGGCTCATCAACCTGTGCTCGTACCTTAACCCAAGACTGCAAGGGATTCCTCTGAGGGTGGTTGTTGTACAAACTCATGTTGTGGCGCATAGTAGAGCTTCATGTGCTTGTCATTAAGAGGAGGGAAGAGACTGTTCCCCTTGTGGTCGATGACCGTGTAGGCACTTCCTTCATAGACCTTATGAATGACGTAAGGTCCACGCTAGTTGGGTTGGAGCTTGCTGTTGGATCTTCCTGCCAATATCTCATTTTCTTTGATCATGACAAGATCGCCCTTTTTGAATGCCCTCTGGTTGACCTGCTTATCATAAGCACGTGTCATGCGGGCTTGATACACTTGCGAGTTTTTATAGGCCCTGAGTCTTTCACCTTCAAGGTTGGATAATTCCTTGAGCCTTCTCTCTATTTCAGATTAGTCCTGGCCTGGCAATCCAGCGTGAACAACAACGTGATAGGATGCCAACTCAATTTCCACAGGGACGACCGTGTTGGAACACGGAATGGAGGATCTAGAGGGGGGTGAATAGATCATTGGGAAATTAAAATTGAAGAACAGACTCAACTTACAGACTACCAGCCAGAAGTAACAAAATCACCTAGGTTGCTCATAGATCTGTCAGAAGTTAGTAGAGTTCTAATCGATCAATAGTTCCTAAAACATGCATCTATTGATGATGAGTATCAAGTGAATCACAAATGGATAACTAGCTAAACTGGTACTAGGCGGAGGTTCGGGTCCAGAAACCCTCCCCACGCAAAGTGTGCAAACACACCTTTTTATATACCAGTTAAGACTGACTTGATCGTGAAAACAACAACTCTGTGAATGCAGATTTGAAAGAAATCAATCACACACAATGCAAGTCACAGAATAAAAATTTTTAGGTGGTTCAGTCACCGTACACGGCTGACCTACATCCACCCCTTGCTCTACCAGAGCAAGGCTTCACTATGTGCAGAACCGCACACAAAGCAAGAGAAATGTTTCCTTACAAAAGCTGACTCATAACTTGCAACAAACGGGTAATCATCGAGCTCAAGGAGAACCGCTGCCTAACAACTTGAAGGCAAGATTGCTTGGACTCAGATCTGCAACAAGCAAGATCTGAAACGCGCTGACTCCAAACGGAGCACAGCTCACTACACAATCTATGAAGACAAGAAAGAAGAAAAAATAAAAGGAAAACACAGAGCGAGTTCTAAAATTTCTCCCCAAGGACAATTGAAATCCCGATCTGACTGGTTGATCGTCCCTCAACAGACTGGAACAAGCTGAGCTGCCTCTTCGAGATCAGCACCTCCAGATTTAGCTCCCTTGTGATCTGAATCTTCAATCCCGTCTCTGGACTCCACGCTCTGCTCTCTGGCTCTTTCAGTCTTCCCGCGCTCTTTCTCTCTTCACTTGAATTCCTTTCGTATTTTCACTTCTCTGCTCCTATTCGCAGCAGAACCCCCTTTTTATATCGAATCCACGAGACCCCCTTTTTCTGGAAGATTCTTGTGGGCCCCTTGAG
Source organism: Amorphophallus titanum (assembly GCA_024336825.1). Taxonomy (NCBI): domain Eukaryota; kingdom Viridiplantae; phylum Streptophyta; class Magnoliopsida; order Alismatales; family Araceae; genus Amorphophallus; species Amorphophallus titanum. Next base: position 1,363,992 of record JANBPO010008917.1, read on the forward strand.
TTAGAGGTGGTTAGGATTGGAATCTTTATCTCAAATTGATCTCCTCTGAATATTCTTCTTGGTACGCACGAATTCCATCACCCGGTAATTTAGGTCACATGCGACGGATGGGTTCAATTTGGGGGCGTTTTGGTTCGCCACCGGTTTAACTCGAGTTGGCCATCAGGTAAGTCGACTTAACTGGAGCCTAGGTGAAGGCAGTTTCTGGATGAGGCTTCAACTCGAGTTGTTTGTGCCTCAAGTCGACTTGAGGTCAGACACTTCACAGTCTAGCTTCTGGATCTTCAGCCAACTCGACTTGGCTTTGTCTCAACTCGAGTTGGACCAGTCTTCTGCATATCGAAGCTTCTGTGAAGCACTTGTAACTCGACTTGAGAGCGGGTTTACATGAGTTGGGATTTGTCCTTTAGTCTTGACAACAGCTACAAGATGGCATCCATTTTGTTCAGTCTTGTCTTCGAATTTGTTTCTCCCCTTAAAGTTCACCTTTCCTGCTGAGCTTGAGATCCTCAGGTCTTGCTGTCTTGTGCTCAATGTACCTTGGCCCCTTGTACCTGTGCAATGTAAATGCTTAGTCTTCATTCAATGTTTACTCAATGATTTATAGTTTGACATCATCAAAACCCGGGACACAACATTCTCCCCCTTTTTGATGATGACAACTATAGGTCATTGGGCATTATTCTGTCAAGATGTTTATACAATTGTCATGGGTAGAAGTCAACTCAACATATAACACAAGGTCATCAATGAATCACATCCATACCACAAAAACTCACATATGCCAATCTGAGATACACACAAATGACATCCAGCCAAACTCACGCATTTCATTCAACAGAGTTCGTTTCTTTAAAAAGAAGTTCATACATTTCTTCATACCATTCAAAAGAAATTTATACATTGCATTCAGATTCAAGCTTGACATTGACACCTTTTTTGATGCTGACCCCTTTCTCTTCTATGCCTCACCCCCTTTTTGACAATGACCCTATTTCTCTCCCCCTTTGTCATCACAAAAAGAACTTGCACATGCACACTAAGAGGATGAGGGATCCGCGGGAGGGTGCCTTGGTGCAGTCCAAACTTGTTGAAATTCATGAACAGTTGAAGCGAGTTTGTTGGCCACATTTCTCAGGGGGTGAAGAGATTCGTGGTTCTGCTATCAACCATCAGAGCTAAATTGTCAATTTTAGAATGCAGTAATTGAAGTAATTCCCCCATGCGATGAAGTTGAACTGAATTGTCATCTGATTTAACCTGAAGAACCCTTATCATCTCTCCTGCTTGAGCACATACCACCTGGGTTCATTGAATGAGCTTCTGAAAATTTCTTTCTGATTGTTGCTTACTCCTCTGAAATTCTGCTCACCTGCTGTCTAGTCTGTCTTCAAGATGCTAAATCCTTTCAGTAAAGATGGTAGAGAGAGCAGTAAATTGGGTTGTCAAAAATTGGTATAGCTTAGGAGGAATGGAAGTCATGGGTGTATGTGGTTGAGGAGGTTGCTGGGAGGTACTAGCAATTTCTGTCTGGGGTCTTGTTGGAGGAGGAGGTGGAGTAGACTGCCTGTCAGAAAGGTGAAATACTGTAATGGCAAGAGGAGGTGGAGAAGACCTTCTCTCAGGGGTAGCTTGTGACTGAGGAGGTTTTTTGGGTTTTGTGGAAGGGAGTTTTCTAGAGACCACACTACCACGGTACCACTCACACCCGGGTGAACGACCACGTTCGCCCGCAATGGCGTGCCGAAGGATTTGTCAGAAATTGGGTCGAAAATTGAAAAAACGCGCGAGAAAAGTCGCGGAACGTCTCCGGACCTCCGAAACGACCCCAGATCGCGTCGATCCGAACACGAAAGATGTCCGAAATGAAGTTCTAGATACGATAGAGTCGGACACTCCGAGAAAGTAGGTCCGGAATCTGAAAATAAGGATCCGAAAGGGTCCGGGACATCACAATTATCTTCCATGACTCCAAATAAATCTAAATCATCCATCGTAAACCAATCAACTCGCTCCGCATTAATCTCTCATGGTTTGAAAAAATTCGTCCTCGAATTTTAAAATACTGAAGAATTATTGTGATGATGACTGAAGTGACATAACCATGAACAATAATATCCACGATCATAAACTCAATGCCAATTCGCGGCTTTATAAAATCACATAAATCTGACTAGATGAGATCAGTCTCTTGTAAACCTATATCAATATTTGCAGAGGACAATCTTGAATGGACATTAAATGGCATGTGAAAATCAACTTGATCACCTGCATAACAAACTTCAGGAACCAACACTAAATATGGCTCATGTACAGAAGACACATCAAGCACAAAATCAGAAATCAAATCCAATTCTGACTGAACAAATAGCTCGTGATCCCACAAGTCAAGAATTGGCTCCTCAAATAGATTCATATCATAATGAGAATGAACCTCTTCACAAGTAGATTTATAGAGTATAGTAAAACCTGTCTCAACAAAAAGAGAATGATCCCAAATATCTGTGCTGCGATGAATAGCTATCACCCTTGAACTCATTTCAAATATAAACTCAAACATAAGATGTAACCCAGATGTTATAAAGTGATCTTGATCCCACGAATCAGTAGTCTTCAAAACTGCACACTGATTATCTGTAGATTCTATTGGTGAATAAATGGCCTTCGGAGAGTGATCAACCAAATGGACTTGCTCTGCATTCAATTTTTCCTCACTTTTTCACTCTTCCCTCCCTCTCTCTTCTCACGCTCTCTCCTTTCTCCCTCTCTTCTCCGTGGGCGGCCGACCGCGGTAGGCAGGGGCGAGGCGATGATGGCGCGGGGGCGAGGATGACGAGGACGTGTCGAGGATCGAGGGATGGTGGCGCGACGAAGCTCGGTCGCGAGTTCGGGGCGCCGGTGAGGGTTTTACGACGTTTTCTTCGTGGATCGACGTCCACGGTGCGCGAAATCTTTGGTGGAGGCAGGGGGACGGATGCTTAACCCGTGTACTTCATTTTTCTGGAGTTTCGTAAGCCGTGGTGAGCCCAGTGGGCGTCTTTGGAGATTTTGAAAAAAAAAATCTATGTTTTTTGGGTTGTGAGTCAATCTACCGTTTCACCGTGTTTTTGGCCGATCCGAGGCTGCAGATGCATGCTAGGGATTATTTGGAGGCTTCCCCCTTATTTTTCCCCTCTCCCGTGGAGGTATGGGGGCGTGGGAAAGATTTTTGGGGGTTTCCCGCCGTTCCATTCTCGGGACGGTGTGGCGGTCGTTCCAGTGACCGTCACAGGCTTACGGGCCGTGACATCCCAAGAGGGGTGCGTCACAGGGCCGTGTTTGGTCGGCAGGGCCGTCGATCGCTCTGACGGTCCCACGATAGATCGCCAGAGGGTGTGATGTGCCTGGGTTCGACCGTTATCGTGTTTCTGACCGTTTGGGTAGTGTTCCTCTGGCGGCCGTGGGTACGTGCCCTAGAGCGCTGCGACACCTTGAGGAAGGTGCATCAGAGCCCGTGTTCCTGTGTCCTCTAACGCACCTAGGGTGGTCCGTTAGAGTCTATGACGCCCTAAGGAAGGTGCGTCAGAGACCGTGTCATTGTGTCCTCTGACGCACCAAGGGAAGTACGTCAGGGAGCTGTGACGCCCTGAGGTAAGTGTGTCAGAGCTAGTTTCGCCTTGCGCTATGGCACTCTATTGTTGGACCATCAGAAATTGTGACAGCCCAAGGTTGGACTGCCAGGCGATTTTTCCTTTATAATCTCTTTCCTTATTAGTGGTCATCACATTCGCACTAGGTTCTATAAGCATCACGATTTTCTGACTTCTATGATCTTCTTCTATGGCTATGGCCATGGCTATCATTAAATCATCTAGATTGAGAGCCCCCTTGAAATGCTTTAGAGCCATTTCAAAGTCTTCCCACGACTTAGGAAACTTCTCAATAATAGCCATCACCTAGAACTTCCATGGAAGTTTCATCTTTGCATCAACCAACCCCTAGAGCAGTAGAAGAAACTCATGAGCCTGTTCAGATACTGAATTGCCCTCAATCATCTGAAACTTAAGGAACTTGCAAAGTGAGTATTTTTCAATACCAAGGTCCTCAATATTATATTTCTTGTCAAGTTTCTCCCATAGAGTCTTTGTAGTTAGAGAGGAAGAACTATATACATCAAGGAGCACATTGGACAAAGCCAATAAAATGCATCTGTGACATATACGATCTCGCTGCTTCCACTCATCAACTGCTCTCGCATTGTTAGGATCATTTTCATCTAGTGTAGGGCAATCAGTCTCTACCACTGAGATCAACCCGATAGTGGCGAACCAAATCTTCATGCGATGTTGCCATCGCTTGAAGTGCTGTCCGGAGAACTTCTCGGGCATCCCAAACATATCAACCCTCAGTGAAATGATAGACAACATAGTAAAAACAGTGGATATCTTCTCCAAGATTGTGGAAAATAAGACTGGGCAACATGCAAATAAATAAAATAGACCAACATGCCTCATATAATATCTATAAAAATCATATCACTATGTAGATAAAGGCAAGATCTATATACATACTAAAAGGAAATTACATGCATGGTTATGCAATGAAGAACGACAAATAAAGAGTTAGAAAACTTAGCCGAGCCGTCCAAGAGGACTGTCCTTAGAGAAGATATCACCCCCATCATACCAATACAATGTAGTCCATGACCTTCCCCCAAGATAGAATGGCAGTTGCGATCTCCTTCTCATAGAAGAAAACGCACGTGAAAAACAAATTTACTGATTTTCCTGTGCATGTTGAAAAACTTCCTGCAAGACATCATGCATCCAAAAGAATGAATGTTCATTATTTTTATTGTAGGGAATGCATGGCCATGTGATGAATGACTACAATGTCATGAGACATGGTGACTTGAATGTATGTAGAGCCAAAACTATTTTTAATAAACAAGAAATGTTTTCAAAGAAAGAAACATGTCTAGAAAATATCATCCATGGAATAAAAATTCAATCAAAAGAAAACTTTCATGTTGCTGCTATCATTATGGAAGATCTGCTCATATAGCTTCAAGTTGCTAGTTAATTAAAGGGAGAGAAAATTTTCATGCTAAAAATGGTAAACTCTTTGCTCATAAATGAAACATCACTAATCTCATGCATAAGAAGAATGCCAAACCATCTGTGTGCTACTACTAGGATAAGTATGGGCATGAGATGCATGATTATTTCTTAATGAGAAATGATAACTTGAATGCTTTAAAGAAGAGGAGGATGCCAGTTAGAACTGGAACCAACTCTCAAGGATCCAAGAAGGCTTGGGTATCTAAAGATATCAAATTAGAAGTTTGCTTTGCAGGTGTGCCTTGAAAATAAGAAGGACAAAACAAGTACTCAGTCAACGGCTATCAAGGCACATAGAAATTTCTGAGAACTATATGATGAAACTTGAAAATATGGTATGTTTGAAGCATAAAAAATTCAATTCAACAAAACTCAGGTAATCTCCATTTCTCAGCCTCTAACGAGATTAAATGTGTTACACCCATTAGTGGTAACATGTTGATAGACATAGTCTTCATCTTGCTATTCTTTTGCTCTTGTCTAAAATTTGCTCAATGTTTATCATAGAATCTGTTGTGCATGATGAATGTTCTTGAATTACTATGTGTATGATTCTCTGGTATATCAAATGATGATCTGTGAAAGGATAGATTAAGTCTATCTAGACACAATCACTATGTGTGAGTCTAAACTTTGCCCTGTACTTGGAATCAGAGGTTTCCGAACATTGGCAATAAAGATTCTTCCTTCCTCCACATTGAGGTTGAAGTTGGCCATTTGCTCAAGTAGATGCCATTCCATGGTTAGACTGGGGTCGCTCAAGATATACACGGTCTATATAGGACTGTGGTAGATGAACTGGACCAAAGGAAGACTCAGCTCGATACCAAGGGTAAACGGTCCGTTATGGGCCGTGCAAAATATGGAATGGATAGGCATGGGCCACTTATCATATACAGGCGGTCTATAACCAGCCGTTCAGAATGAAAGGAATTGAAGTTGACAACGAACAGTACATGGTCGATATTGGGCCGCTCCATCACTAAACAGTCCGTCGATGGGCCGCTCAGTATCTAAAACGGGCCGCTCTTGACTGTTTAATAAATGGGCCAACTAGGCTAGAGAAGATTACCCAAATGGGCTCCTAGGCCGCCTGAGGCATCGTGGAAAAAAACCAAGGTTCAGCCCACAGCTCTTAGGTCAATCTAGAGGGCTTTAGGTCGACTTAACATGGATAGGTCAAAGAAGAATCAAGGGTAATCGACCAGCAAGACCTAGCATTTAGCCAGTATTACGCAGTCTCCTTTGAGCCGCTCAGTGAGTCAAATGGTCTACATATGGCCGTGCATGGCCTCAGACGGTCCAAAGTGGGCCGTGACTCAAGACAGAGATAAACACGTGATTCAATCGAGTCAACAGGTGTAGGATTTGAGGTACAACCTGCCCGGCATCCTAGTGGGAATCTTGTTGGGTGTACTATGCTCCCTCTTTATCTTTGATAATGGTTTTGATGATAACCAAATATATGTGGTAGTATTGTGAAAATTATTCATGAACTTGCATTTTGATACTCTTGCATTGCAGGATCAACGTCCCAGGTGGACATAATTTCCTAGTCAAACCAATGCTTCATGAGTATTTTGGTACTCTTGACAAATAATAGGATCAACATCCCAGGTGGACATAATTTCCTAGTCAAACCAATGCTTCATGAGTATTTTGGTACTCTTGACAAATAGGGAATCAAAAAACGTGCGAAAAAAGTCACGGAACGTCTCCGGGCCTCCGAAACAGCTCTGAATCGCATCGATCCGAACACGAAAAATATCTGACACGCACATTTGGACACAACGGAGCAAGACACTTTGAGAAAATAGATCCAGGACCCGAAAACATGGATCTGAAAGGTCCGGGATATTACATAGAAGCCTGCAAAGTTGCTGGTTCTACCTCAACAACCCAAGAAACTGAGCAACGGTGTGTTGAAGATCAAGAAATTAGGGACCCAAATCGAGGTATTTAGAATTTGAACCTTTAGAACTTTATGTTTCCCTTAGTATCATCTTCTTACCGTCCAAATTTCACGTCCATAGGTCAAGAGAGTAAGGAGTTAGGGCGACGGGAAGTTGTTGATTTACCACAGGAACGGCAGAACTAGGGCTAACTTCCACCATCAAATTCAGAGATTAGAAGTGTTTTCAGAGGTAGGTCATCTCGTGAACGGCTAAAAGATCATGCTAGGACTAAAAGCCCTCTTGTTGCATTGGATTTCATGCGTTGGATGTGGAGAATTTCATGTTTTAGTGAGATCTATGCATCTAGTATAGTTTTCATGCATATTCTTAAGCCCTAAATGAACTAAAACAAACTCTTTGTCTTAATACATGAATCTCTATGCATATTGATAGCCTGTTCTTCGTTCTATCATGATAGGAGAGTTTATACATATTGATTTCTAGACGTGATGTGTTTTAATTTGACAATAGTTTCTCGTATTTAGTCTTTCTGTTAGACGTGATCAAGCGGCCTAAAATTGGACCGCCAACCGTCGTTAACGGCCCCACGATAGACCATTTGTCGTTCTGGAGATTTGATTTTTGTTGAACACAAGCGGACCAATCATAGACCATCTCATGCACTCAGACGGCCTTACGATAAACCGCTACATCTCTGCAAACGGATTTATGTTAGACCGCTATAGTTCTGAACTCTGTCAACCCGAGACAGACTTAAGAACAGTCCATTTAACCTATAGTACCCCTTTAGCATCACTTTTCATTCTTCATACTAGAAAGGTAGAAGAGGTACAAAGGAAGGAAAACATGTCTACATCCCATTTTTTGGTGATCACGGTGGGACACCTAGTGCCCATCGTGCTGTTGTTTTGCTGATCTGTGTTTTTGTGCTTGGTTAGGTTTTTTTTTCTAAGTTGTTTCAGGTTACTATTTCGTCCGTCCGGCGTTTTTGTTCCTGGATCTTTACGCTATCTTTCCAGGGCCGCTCTAGTCTTCCAGCGATCGAACGACAGGCTGTTCAGTCCCAGCTTCAAGTGCGTTCCTGTTCTCGTTTCTATCACATTGCTATTGGTTGCGCGGTCTATTTCTGGCCGCCCCTGTGATTCCATGGTCGAATGATAGACCGTTCTTTCCATCTCACGAGTGTGTGCTTTTGTGAGTCTGATAGCTTCAGCGGTTCTCAGCCGACCGTGCACTATTTTCCACGGTCCGTCATAGGCCGTCCAAATCTGGTGGCTCAGGTACGTTGCTATTCTTCATACGCTTGTTGCTTTACTGATTTTCTATGGTCTGTTCAGGGCCATTCCACAATCTGCACGGTCGATCGATAGACCATCCAGTCAGGTACACATCTGTCTCGACAAACTCAGTTCATTTCAGTCTCTGTGCTTTAGTCTTTTTTTTACTGCTCCCTGCAACAGCACGGTCCTACCCCAGATCGTGTACCTCCCTGAGCAGTCTCCTACAGACCGCGTTCTTATGCTACAGTGCACCCGGGATTACCATTTTAAGGATCATTTCACGTTATTCCATATTTGTTTGGTGCTATTTTGATCTCTCCTGGTTGTCATTTGATTTTGCATGGTTATTTCCATACTTGCCATAATTGTTGATCATTGATTGTTAGATTTAGGATAGATTTTGCATGCACTCCGGTGCACATAGGACCATACATATTCTATACTAGTTGCATTCCTACCTTGGTAGGGGATCCTCTCATCTCCATATTTCTTGGAGCCGACTAGGTGACCTTACCCTGCATAAATATGACAGATTATAAGGATACAAGCAAAAGGAAAGGAAAACACAAACACACGTACGTCTGCACAACAAAATAGCATGATCCCAACAAGGCAAGAACTACCAATATTCTTTCCTCAGCAGTGGCTATATATGGCTATTTAACCCAGCTGAGAACGACTTCTGGAATCAATCGGAAAAATCACGTTAATTATAGTACGACTACTTACGTACCTATCTGCCCTTACTAGCTAGGTAATTATCAGAAGCTTAATAGTTTGGGGGGTTGGGGGGTGGTGTTAGCAAGGGATTTAATTAAATAGTTGTTCCTCACTTGGCTACCATGACTTTGACGAACTCCTGGTAATTGATCTGGCCGTCGCCGTCGACGTCGGCCTCCCGGACCATGTTGTTGATCTCCTCGTCCGTCAGCCTCTCTCCGAGGTTGGTCATGACGCAACGGAGCTCGGCGGCCGAGATGAAGCCGTTGTCGTCCTTGTCGAACACCCGGAAGGCCTCCTTCAGCTGCTCCTCCGAGTCGGCGTCCTTCATCTTCCGGGCCATCAGGCTCAGGAACTCCGAGAACTCCACGGTCCCACTCTGGTCGAAGTCGACCTCCTTGATCATGTCCAGCAGCTCCGCCTCGGTGGGGTTCTGCCCCAGGGACCGCATCACCGTCCCCAACTCCTCAGTTGTGATGCAACCTGCATGTACGTACGAAGCCATCAAAAGGCTGTTTAAACTACATATACAGGGGGGGGTGTGTCTGTGTCAAACGGAGGTTGGTTGGTACGAAGGTTACGTGCATGGGTGCATTTGTTAGTTTATAAATAAATAAATTGCTGTGAGGATCGAGAGTGGTAATTATTAGAACTGTGTCGACCGTGAAGCATTAATTACCTCTGGTCAGGTTTGGAATTAGCCAGGGGTAGGAGCATAGAAGTAGGGACGCGGATGTAGTGAGAAACGATCGATGAATTTTTCTTTTCCTAGAAATATATATAAAGGGAATATATACATATATATATAATGGAGCCATGCATGTTAGTTTAGGGGGGTGGGGAGGTTTCCACGGTCCTTGGGGGCCCAAATGGTGGCCATTGGGCCACCCACGGCGGCGGGATACGCCATCAGGAAGACAAGATGGAAACGGTTCCACAGTAACCGTTTAATTAAACCAAGAGGTTCACATAGAACCGTCCTATTAAACATGGCCCAGGAGTGGCCGTTTAAAACCTGCAAATCGACATAATAAAACGGTTCATATAGGACCACTCAATAACAGGACGGCCCACACGGGACCGTTTAGAATAGGAAACGACACCATTGGAACGGTTTCTTTAAGACCGTTTGTCACAGGACGGCCTACACTGGACCGTTTAGAACATGAAGGGACAGGTTTGGAACGGTTGACTGAAAAACCATTTCACATAGGACGGCCCACCATGGACCATTTGAAATATTAAGGGACATGTTTGAAATGGTTACTTTCAATCCGTTGAATGGTCAAGCGGTCATGTGGGGACCGTGGCAATGGGAGGGATGCTAAAACTGGACGGTCTCCGCGAGACCGCGGGTTATGTAGACGGTCCGCCATGGACCGCTCTACTGGGAGTGAGGTAGAGGAAACTTTGTGAGAGGAGGGTCAGGCGGTCCACAACAGACCGTCCAAAACTTAAACAGGGCAGCATAGAACGGTTGGGGCTTGACCGCTGAGTGACAGGGTGGTTCTGGGTGAACCGTTTATATAGCAGAGTGTGGAGTTTTGTTCTTTTCTACTCACCGAAATATGGAATGAATGTAGGGGAAGCGACAGACCCGGATCTCGTGGCTGCAGGTCCGGGCAGTGTATCTGGCACTGTCGAATTTTTAGCGCGAGAGGTTAGCAGTGATGGGATTCATCGAACTACTGAGCATCGAGGTGTGTCGCTTTGACACACCTCTACTATATGCTCTGCACGATCGCTGGGACCTGGTGAGTCAGTGCTTTCTCTTCCCGTGGGGGCATATGGTCCCCACGTTGGAGGATGTGGCCCGGATCACGGGCTTGCGTAACTCTGGATAGCGCTGATCCGAACACGAAAGATGTCTAAAACGTAATTACGGACACAACGGAGTCAGACACTCTGAGAAAGTAGGTCCAGGACCAAAAAATAAGGATCCGAAAGGGTTCGGGACATCGCAAAAAGACTGTATGTGATGGCGACTCCGTCATTTCCTCTCCCCCATGACGATGTTCTTATTGATTACTCCGAGGAGTCATCCCCGGAGCGTGACTCTCTCCCTTCTTTCCCTCTTTCAAGGGCTTTGGCGCCACTCTGGGTGATGCTGGGTTCACCCAGAGGCCCTTTAGCGCAACCTATGCAGATGGAAAGAGAATTAGAGCCACCATCGTCATCGTTCAGAGAAAATGATTTTGAGCCGAGTGCTTCTGTGAGTGCTCCTGTGGAGGAGCTTCCCCCTCGACGGCGTTGCCTTACTGCTAGAGAGTACTGGCAGAGCTTTCACAGTGCTCTTCGGGGACCATCCCCGGAGACTGCAGCGAGTGTGATCGCAGCACCACCAACACGTGTACAGCAGAGGCGCGGAGAGGGTGAACATGCAGACACCGCGAGGGTGGTTGTGTAGAGTCAGGCGAGCTCTCTCCCCTTACCAGGGAGAGATCGAGCACCTAGACCACCGACTGCCGCGACTTCTGCCACAATAGGGAGAGTTACAGTAGGGAGTTGGTAGGCCGCTACCCAGTTACCAGCTGGAGAGGTTCCTGTGATGTCCCGGACCCTTTCAGATCCTTGTTTTCAGGTCTCGGACATGCTTTCTCAGAATGTCTGACTCCGTTGTGTCTGTAATTACATTTCAGACATCTTTCGTGTTCGGATCGGCGCGATCTGGAGTTGTTTCGGAGGCCTGGAGGCGTTCCGCGACTTTTTTCGTGCGTTTTTTCGATTTTCGACCCGATTTTCGGCAAATCCTTCGGCACATTGTTGTAGGCGAACGTGGTCGTTCATCCAGGTGTGAGTGGTACCGTTACGATCGGTGTGTTCCAAGGATCGCGAAAACGTGATTTTGGAGGTGTTCGACATAGTCTCGCCATATAAGGCAGTTCGGTTTGGGTGTCAGTTTCGTCCGGGTCCGAAACCGAAACCGTTTCTATTTCGATTTCGACCCAAAATCAAATAAAATATTATTTTTTGCCAACTGAAGGAGTTTCGGTTTCGTTCGATTTCGCTCGGTTTCGCTCAGCCGAAATGTTTCGGTTTCAGCCGAAACTACCATCCATAAGTCTCGCCCCTCAGGTCTGGAGGTCAAAGAGCCCGCTGAAGGTGAAGCTCTCAGCTTGGAGGATATCCCATGAGAGGCTACCTACTCGGGATAGACTACTTCACTTCATTTCGGGTATCCCACTGACTTGTTGCTTTTACGAAGAGGAAGACGAGACCCTAGACCACTTGTTTGTAGGATGTTCCTACTCACAGAGGGTATGGGGTGAGCTTGCTAGGAGGACCCACTGTGTCTTCAGCCGACAGAGAGAGGTGCATCATCTGATTCAGCGATGGAGCAAAGGTTGGCTCCTTAGATGGCACAGGACCATTTGGTGGCTGATCCTCTATGCCACTCTATGGACGTTGTGGGGGGAATGGAATAACAGGATTTTTAGGAGGGAGACTACAGCGAAGGACGATGTTGTTTTTTTTTTGTTTGTAATAGGGTGAGGGAATGGGCCGAGCTCCCTTATAATGTGAATTGCCAAAACTCTTCTCTTTTTGTTTTGTTGGGGACAGAGTGCTACACATTGGCTTGGTGTGGCCTACTTATCCTTTTTTTACCACTTAATATAATAGTGGTACCATCCACTTAAATAATAATAATAAGACATGAGTTAATGGTCCTACTAAGGCCTCGTTTGAAAACTCAATGGGATTATGGCTTTTTTCATAATCCTTTAGAGTGAGAATAATCCAATGAAAAGTAGATTTTGGGAGATTATGGAAAGTGGAGGCTTCTCACCCTCTCTCTCTCTAAAAAGTTAGATTATGACTTTTGAATAATCTGATGGAACATTTAGACATTTGGTGAGGCCTTCGTTAAAGGCTTGGCCCCTTGACCCCAAATCAAAGTCAAAGAAGGACATTCCCCTTGCCTATTGAGCAAGGGGCCAAGCTAGACAGATGAATTAATCTGTTTATTTTGAGTATGAAACATAGAACCTGGAGCTCCGAAAAACTCAATAAAATTGTGCCCGCTAAGCAGCCACTATTTGTTAAACCACGCCCGTAAACATGTCGCGATTCACAAAGAAGTGCCCCCTTAATCAGGCGTCGTACCAATGAACAATCGGTGTTCGGTACGGATTCAGCCTGAATCGTGCGCCTTACTACCAGTCGCTTTTTACAAATAGTGCCTGTGTAACGGTCGCTATTTTAGGAAAATGGTTTCTTATTTCATTATCTTAAAGGTTTTGACTGATTGTGCATTATAATGCTGATGATCTTTGAGCATAGGTAAAAGCATAGACTACGCCAGGTAGCCAAGATGCTTATGAGATGATGTCCACTCCTATATCCTTTTTATATGTATTTTTACTATATGATATCTACGCTATTAGATAATATCAAAGATCATGTGACTTTGGTAAATCTAAACTTTGAGTTCCCCTTTATCAAAAATAATACTAATTCCAAAGGAATCTTAGCAGTACGGATAGGTCGTTGAGCCATCTGAGACTGGGGATGATGGTTCCCTTTTTATGAATTGGTGCGTAGATAAACAGACTTCGGTTTAGTATCAGCTCATGAAATCGGTGTCTTGACTCAGTCTGGGCAGCTCAACAATATTATTCTTGATTACTTTCTATTTTTAATTTATTTTAATTCTCTCTTTAAACCCAACATGCACTCATGTAGGACTTTGATTTAACTTTAGAAAATCCCTCTTGTAGGCCATTTTAAGAGTCAATGATTATTAATTTTATGATATGGTATATTCCATTCCGAATTGAGTCCTCAGTTTACCTTGTTGTCATTTTGGGCTACTTCCTTGAAAACTTTTTTATTCGGATCTCTATCCTTTCATTCAATCTTCCCTTGAATTCACCTTGGCCAAAGGGTGTGTTTATAGATAAATTTGAAGGTAACGGAACAAGTGAAATTGACAAAGTTTTAGCAAAAATGTTAGAAATAAAGGAATGAGAAGAACCAGTATCAAATAACATGAATGTAGGATGCGATTAAATTTGAATGGTACCTTCCAACAGTTCTCCTTCTTTAGTAGTTTCTTCATCCAAGATAGCATTAAGACGAGCCTGCCGCCTTCGTCCGCCGTCATTCTTCGAGGGTTGTCCCTTCATCAAGGGGCAATCGGACATGCGATGCTCCCAGCTTCCACATCTTAAACAAGTGCCAAGACGCTTTCAGCATTTCTCGGCCGCATGGCCGAATTTTTCACAGAATGTACAAGCCACCATGACTTGCTTGTCTTCCTCCTTTCCCTTCTTGTTCTTGTGGTAGCCACTACCACTCCCGTTCCAGGATCTCTTATTATTATCATGAGACTTATAAGAGTCCGTGATGTTAAACTTCTCCTTCTTCCCACGCCAATCCATCTTTCGACTAGATTCTTCACCCTTGCCTTTAAGTTTCTCAACCTTTTCCAAGATCCTTTCATATAAATGTGCTCGTTGGACCATCTCTGCATAGGTCTAAATATTCTGTGAGCCAAGTTGTTGAATAAAGACGGGCCTTAACCTATCACTAGATGTTCCGCATAAGGGGCCAGACAGGAAAATTAAAGTTCATATTCTGCCACAGACACCATGCCTTGGCATAGAGAAGCAAATTCTGCAGCCTTTCGCTCTTTAACGTGCTCAGAGCGCAATGACATCCACATAAGAGAAATGTACAAGAATTGACCTAAAAATTCTAATCTATTATTGATAATAATGATTCAAACTTACATAATGTTGACTCTTGGCCTGCTAGACTTAAGAAAAATGAAAATTACATAATACAACTCAATTAAGTGAAAATTACATGACCAGACTCTAGACCAACTTAATGACTAAGAACAAGCTAAGTCTTCTCTCGATCATCATTCATCTTCACTCTCGGATCCGTTGCTTGATTGTACGCTGAAGGTCTTCCGGTCTGGCAACGAGTCCATGAGGTCGCCCGCGGCCAGAACGCACGCGGTGAACTCGTTGGACAGATAGTCGTACTCGTAGTTCCACTGCGCCTTCGTGTGCACCTTCGCCAGGATCGACTCGCTCGGGTATTCGAGCGAGCACGCAGTGAAAGCGGCAGACATCGCGTCGCTTCCTTGGCTGTCGTTCGCGTAGACGTACGGGCCCGGACCGACGAACAGGACGCCGGAGTCGTTCAGGCACTTGGCCAGCATTGTCGCCCAGTCCTTCTGGGGGACGAAGCGAATGAGGCTGACGTCATAGGCGTCATAGCCGTGAGGGCCGTAGCCCTGGACTTGTGAGACAAGACTCGGCAATTCGGCACTCGCCGGTGGCGGGGGAGGTGCCGTGCCGGAACAGCCCGCGAGCGCGATTCCAGCGACCACGACAGCGCTTACGGATCCGAGGATTCGTTTCGCCGTCATCGTCCTATCGTCGCAAGTCGTCTTCGATCTGCGCCAGCAGTAACTCATCGAGCTGCACATCCGCGGCCCCGGCAGAGTCGGCGATGGATGCCGGCCGACGGGCGCCGACGATCGGCACGACGTTGGGTGCCTGCGCGAGGACCCACGCGAGCAGAACGCTCTGCAGCGAGAGCGACCGTTCCGCAGCACGCGCTGCGGTGCCGGGGAACCGTTCACCGAGAGTCATCGACCCGGACTCACCGCCGAGCGGCGAATACGGCAGGTAGGCGATTCCTGCGGCCTCGCAGGCGCGCAAGGTCGCGAGATCGCCCTGGTCGAGTGGACCGAAACGGTTCTGCACCGCATCGACCGCAACCACGTTCGACGCGGCTTGCAGTTGCTCGACGCTGACATTCGACAGGCCGACCCGCACGATCTTGCCGGAGTCGAGCAGCGTTCGCAGCGCGCCGACGCTATCCAGGAAGGGCACGTTCGGGTCGGGCTTGTGCAGGTAGTAGAGATCGATCGCATCGACGCCGAGAACACGAAGACTGGTGTAATGATTATTTTTCTACATAAAAAAGGTCATTGTATGTTAATGGGCTTGGCCCATTCTTATTGTACCAAAAAAAATCAATTTGTGTTAATGGGCCGGGCCCATCATTTAATCCCCAAAAACCAAAAAAATAAAAATAAATAAAAAATCTTAACTCATCTTAAATCCTCTCCCATTTCTCGCGGATCTTGTCCCCCCTCTCATTTAACACACTACACTTCTCCACCATCGGATCCCTCTCTTATCTCCCTTTCTCTCCCACTCATCTCTAGAGGAAGCCTTACACACACCCATACACTACACTCACGTAGCCTCTCCACTCCCACCACCCTCTCTCCAATCTCCTTCCGCTTTCTCCCTCTCACGGATGACCCCGGGACCACGGACGCCATCCCCTCTTTCCCACTCTATCTTCTCATCCCACCGGAGCTAACTCTCCCTCCCCTACACAACCATCGCCGGCACCACAACGCCACCGGCCAACCTCTCTTCCTCATCCATCACACCTTCTCACTCACGCAGCTCTCTCCTCTCCCTTCCACGATCGCCCAGACACCTCCCATCGGCCGACTGCGCCCCTCCTCTCTGCTCTTAACCTCCCCTCTCTCCCTCTTCTATCACTGCCGGGCTTCCCTATCCCCATACATAGCACCCTCGCCACTCCTCCTCTCTCTCTAACCCTCTCACTTCAGACATCCACCTCCTACGCACATAGCCTGACGGGCCTCCCCCTCTCCCTCTCTACTACACCATCGCACACACACACACAACTTCACATTCACTCTGCCACCCTCTCACCACCGCGTCTGTAGCTCCCGACACTACCACACCTCTTCACTACACACACCTCGACCGTAGGGACTCTCCCCCCTTCTCTCTCACCCCGGCAATTCTCTCTCTCTCTCCCTGCTTCTCCCTCTCCGCCAACCACCTTCACCGTGAACTCTCACCCCCCCTCCACTCTACCTCACACATACATCGGATCTCCTCCTCTCACCCACTCTCTCGCACAGACAGTAGGATACTCATATCTGGCTTTCACTATGCTCATTATGGGGTTTTATGCCAGGGACATATGCATGTGTCTTTCTAGATAATCCCCAAATTGATTTCCTGTGGCCCCCCTATTCCTAATCATGAACTGGGGGGAGGTGAGGTCGTCCCCATGGATCATCTCATGACATCATCCCCTTATTATCTGTCGCACACTAACTATCTGAAGGGTTGCCTCGCACTGACTTGCTAACCCTCGCACTAACCTGCTGACGTTCACGTCAATCTGCTAACGTGCTAACCGGCTAACCTTCTTCCTTATTTGTAATTAACCATGGCCAGTCCCTTGGCTGAGCGTGTTATGTATATGCATTATATGTGAGTGTTTTCTCAAGGAATTCACTGACTGGGGAGGGGGAACAACCCTCATCGACGTTTTCAAATCACCACGAGGTCCAAAGGGACATGTCCTTCAATGACATGTATCTCTGCAGGCCGCCAGAGGGTGAATAACAAAAGGGCTCTTAGCCCAATATTAAACCCACTGCCCCTAAGGGTACTGTGGTGATCTTGGGTTGTGTGCCCCTCGTAGGCTGGCCCTTGGGATTTCCTCCCTCACCGATCATCCCTTTTGATTATGTTTGGCCCATGGAGCATCGGTGCCCCTCGTAGGCTTGCCCTCGGGGTCTTCCATCCATACGAGTCTGTCGGCTGCTGTTATGCCACCCGGTATTAAGGAGCTTACTCCAGTCATGTGAGTATGTCTCCGCTTCTCCCCCCAATCCTCTGGGGATGGGGAGATCCTGCCCAAAATTTTCCAGGCTCGGTTGATTAATTGCCCTCGTAATTAGGGCTTAATAAGATATGCTTTCGAAACAATAAACTTTCGTGCTTTAGTATGAACCTCACACAAGCCTCAACCCTATCTTAAGGGTACTCTGGACTCTAATTCACTCCTCAATCGACTCAATTTACATCAAAATACCTACAAATAGCTTGATAGCTCAAATAAACTAAAAAAATACCTTGAAAATCACCTAATCTGGTGAGGCCTTAATCTGGCGCGCCCTAATACAGCGCGGTACCCACCCGCACTGGTTTAGCACCACACTTAAACCCTTAAAATTTTAAGTGGACTCCACCCGGCGTGGCCTAATCCGTCGTGCACTAGGCGAACCTCATTGAGTAATCTCACTTGTCTACCCCGCGCCGTTTTAGCCCTTTACCTAGGTTACCCCGTGCCGTGGAATGCTTTACCTACACCTAATTGCAGTGATTTTGAACAAAACATCCATCATCGCTTCGTTTCAACTCCCCACTCATTCTTAAGCTAACCATCGCCTCTCATGGCAGGGGCTAATCAACGTAACCTACCATAAACCAAATAAGAAGAGATTGATTAAGTTCAAGCTGTCTACTATCATGCTTTTGCCAACACATGCATCATGTCAAAGCATATGACTGTACTTGCCATATCAATGCATGCTCGCTTGGTCGAGTCCTCGGTATCTCAAATGGCACTGACGGAAGGCCGGGTCATGCTTGATTGGAAGCTTTCGCTATGCGTGAGGTGGTCTCCGGACCTATGTTCTCCGCCTCGTACTGAGGTTTGAACTTAATGAGCTATGCCTGCTCTACATGATTAAAAAAATGATAAATGAACCATGTTAGGTGGTTTTCTAAATTTCTCCATTACATGCATGATTTTGCATTCTATTTCAGCCTCGGACGGCTCATTATCTCGATAATTAATCAAATGTTTTCCTTCTTATTGGAGGATGTAATTAACTCCATAGCCTTTATGGTGTGGCAGACTTCTGGTCCCGACACGAATCTCACTCTCGCTTGACATGGGTCAGATTGAGCGCATAATAAACTCGTCACTCGATGACTGGCACGCCCTAAACAAAACATAACATAACAATAAAAAAAAATTAGTCCCCCACAAGCTTGGCACGCTCTGTGGGATTAGAGTCTCCTTTCATCTCTTTGTCGAGATAAATAGGCCCCGAGGCCCTCCCAAAGAATGTTGATCGTTTGCTTGTTCTATGATCGCAGAAAGAAGTTAACGGTGGCTGCTGGATTCACTGCACTGACCTTCGGCCCCGAGATCGTGGCCAATCATGTTGCTGCTGGGTACCTGGCGGTACGAACTATCTTTGGCTCCTTCCCACCGGTGGTTGGTTTCCCCAACTTCTTGGGAGTAGCCTTCGCCGACA
This sequence comes from Amorphophallus titanum, assembly GCA_024336825.1. Classification (NCBI taxonomy): domain Eukaryota; kingdom Viridiplantae; phylum Streptophyta; class Magnoliopsida; order Alismatales; family Araceae; genus Amorphophallus; species Amorphophallus titanum. The sequence goes on from JANBPO010008917.1 coordinate 1,383,136, forward strand.
TACTAAAGGTCGAAGCTCCGGAGCTGGTCGGAGAAGAAGCTAATAAGAAGCCTAGGGCACACAACTCCCGAAGCCACAGGAGTCTAACAACAGATCAAACTCAGCTGACAAGCTGCATGGTGCACCATGTGGCTAAAGGGGCCCGCCCCACCTATCACAACAAGCCTGGTGGTCGCCGTCAAGGGAATTCCCGTTGGGGAGCTGCTGCTCCTACTACCAGGCGACTATCAATGTCTGGGAAGTCTGTGCTGATGGGGGAGTCTGTATCTTCCTAGACGGACGTGATGCTCAAGCAATCCCAGATCGGGTGGTCGCTGCTGTGCCAACCCGCAACTCCTTCCAGGCTCTTTCTGGGAGGAGAGCTGAGAAAGAAGAAGAAGGTCGCCGAGGCCGAAAGGAGTTGGCCCCGAGGCCGAAGAAGTTTAAACAAGTCTGGGTCCCTAAAAGGATCCAACCTGTTCACCGAGAGGCACCTATCTACTGTCACTCCAAACCTGTCGAGGCGGGAAAGAAGAATGAGAGGGGGTTGGCCCCGAGAAAAGAAGAGGTCATCGCGGATCCTGCACACCGCGCAAGCTTTAGGGCATGTGCCCAACAAGCTGATGTCCCCATAGCGGGAAGAAGATTTGAGCAACCTGTCGGAAGGTCCCGGCTAGCTTACATCCCTCCAGTGAGAGGTCGACAACACTCCCCAGTCCTGCATCAGGGACTAGGGCAAGAAGAAATGACCAGTATGGTCAGAAACTATTACAGGGGTATGTGCAACCCCTCATTGGGCCAATAGCAGTTGTTGCGAGCAGCCATGGCAGAAGAAGATGACTGTCCGCTGATGGCAATCAAAGAGAAAGAAGAAAGGGGAATGACATTATCAGTTGATGACAATGGACATGAAGATGACTTGAGATTTGAAGCCGATGAAGTTGTGCCCCGGTAAAGGGAGACAAGCAGAATCTCTGTGTTTCCTAAATCGTCTGATAAATTTTTCACAGAATTAATAATGCACTTGTTATTTAATTAGCTATAAATGTTCATCTTTGTTCAATAAATGAATACCTTTAAATTTTCATTTAATCCTGCAGGTTAAACACCCACTAATGCTTGTTTAAAGGAACAATGTCTTATGATCTGATGTAAGCAATTTGCCTCCATTGGAAAGTCATACCAAGCCTTAGTGACCAAACATCTAACTTAAAGAGAGTAGGGGGGCTAACAGCCTGACAAGAATACCTTACACTTACTCTCCATCAATTTGAATGATTTCAGTGAGGAATGTTGTCAGGGGGAGACTGACATTGAGGTCCCATCTCATAAACCAAACTCTCGATGGACAGCCATGAAAGGTCTGGAGTTCCTCACTGCTCCCATTATGACCTTGTGGATAAAAGGTTTTGCTTGCCATCAAACTTGGTGCATTTGAGTGGAGTATGACATCAGGAAGTCTCAAACCTTCTTGGTTCCTATTACCTCTTCCAAAACAAACCCATTCCTTAGAACTAGAATGACACCCTTTAAGCCTTAATTGCCTGATGCATGTGCCTTACCGGTCTACTCCTCTTTGATTTCATCCTATTTATGTTCTGGAACATGCCTTCTTTACACCCTTATGTAGCCCATTCCCAGTCAACCCACCACATATGGTAGTTTCCACCTTCTCTCCAATCCATCTTTGGTTTTTCCCACCACCAACACCGCTGTATCTTCCACTTACCTTGTGGGATTTGCTGTTGCAATGTTACAAAGTATTCTTCCACATGCTTTGCTTTTTCCTCAATGTCATGCTCGCCTCCTATGCTCAGCACCTGCTCCTCACATGACCATTCTTTCCCTGTGCCATCTGTCTTATTGATCTTGGCCTGACCATGTTCGTGCTTGTTCACTTGCATAATGAAACCCCTCTGTTGCTGATCCTTCATAGTAAGGGAGCAAAACTTGAGAAATATGGTCCTTCTGCTCTACATGCAATCTTCCTTGGCTCCACTAATAAAGTTGAAATTTTTGAGTATATGTTATGTTCACTCTTTTATGTGTGAATGTTGCGCTCTGATTGTCATTCTAGCTTGAGGCTTCATTTGCCGGCTGTTCACGTTCACGACTTAATTCTACTGCATATCTCGGAACGTGACGGTTAAGTTCTGCTGGACTATATCAACCATAGCTTTAAGGACCATGCTAAAATAGCAATATATAGTCTCCTCTTCATGACAAAGCACTCAAGTCACTAGGGATGCCAAAGGGATCACTCCAGTGTGATCCATGAGCTTACACAATGATAAAGCAGAGATTAATTCATCATTTCTCATATACGGTCGTATATAGCATATGTGGTATGATACACATGTTGCTGTGTTCTTCCATAAATGTGGGGGTGTCACTCTAGAAGTATAGAAACATCACATGGATCTTAGTTTACCTGTGACCTACATAGCTTACTTGAGTCTTGCAAACTAGTTGCTCCCACTTAGCACCTCCTTACGAATCTCAATCCGGCTTTCATAGGATCCATAGGATTGCAGCCACATCCTCATGGTCGATACAGTCATATCTCATCTTACCCTAGCTAAGGTTGCATATCATTGATGCTCAGGATATTCTGCTCACTCTCTCACTAGGGCACCAACAATATCAAATGCCTCATCTTGCTTGGTATCGACAGTGCTAAGGAAAATCACATGTGTAAGAGGGTCGACCCACACCTAGTGGCACTCTAACAATGTGTAAATCAATCATTCCATCTAGAACACACAATGGAGAATGAACAACAAATCTCTTTAATGATGTGAAAAAATTGTATCTACTACAATTTACATAATGGGTGGCAAACTCTCTCTAGCAATCTGTTTGGTTAGTGGATCGATTATCATACGGGCAATACAAATGTGCCAAAGCACCACTAACCCTCTCGCTAGCAGACCCCTTATATAGTGATAATGAATATCTATGTATCCTACCGTGATACTTGGGGTCCTTGGTGAAGGGCAATGCCAAAGTGTTATGCTGATCTGCTACCTTGGGGTAGAAAAATCAGAACGGGCTGCTCTGAGCTTCAATCGGCACCCCGCTTGTTGCGTTGGATAGGTGACTGGTGTAACTCCCCTCCGGCTAAGTGGCGTGCCAAGGGGAGCCGTTGTGTGGTCGCTGGAGCTTCTGTAAGCTGCCTTAGGTTGCAAGTTGGACTGGTTCTGCATAGTTTGTAGAGATTGACTCTCAAGAAGGCAGCACCGTCACGATCACTCCCGTCTTCAAAATAGTGTGCGACAAAAATAGACTCTTCCATTTATGAGTCATCTTCGATCCCCAACTAGGAGGGCCGCCATGGGAGGTCGGAGTAGGGAGATAAAGGATGTAGAGTGGAGGGGCATTTGCATTGGTTTTGAGTGGATTGACCTGCGCACCTGAGGAAGAAAATTTGGAACAGATAGCTCCAGACTCCAAAAGAGACTCCGCCAACTGTGTTGGATAGAAGACTAGTAGAGGAACATCCCATCCAAATGGCACACCAAGGGGAGCTGAGGTGTAGAAGTAGCAGCTTCTGCACCAGTGCTCTAGTCTTCCCTCGGTTGTTTGATGCGCACTTTGATGAAAATGGATCTCCCGAACAGCCCCAAACTCGGATGAAGGTGGGATCACTCACTGTCGAAGCTGACTTGAAGATATTTCCGTCGATATATAGTACAACTCCAGAATATGTCGGATGGCCCTGGGGTAGACTCACCAAGCTGGGCTTCTTCTGCTGCCTGCGAACTGGGCAGGGTATAGTTGTGGAAGGGGGGATAGTGGGGAGATGAGGTGAGGGGAATGAGATGGGAATGAGTTGGGGTGCCCCCTGATGGTTGGGGGGGTCAATGGGGGGTCTTACAAGGCTATGGGAGGTGGAGAATGGGGCTGGGAGATAGAGTTTACAGGGGGTGGGAGTGGGGCTGCGAATTTGGGGGTGGAAGGGAGAGGAAAGGGGAGATCCCTCCCTTGGTTTGAGTGGGGGGTTAGTGGAGGGGTTAACGGGGGGGCCTAGGGATTTCATCCACAAATCGATGGTCAAACTGAAAGAACCAATCAGGTGGTGGAAGATATGCTCAGGGCATGTGCAATTGACTTTGGTGGAAGTTGGCACGACCACTTGCCTCTAGTGGCGTTTGCCTATAATAATTGCTATCAATCTAGCCTTCAAATGGCCCCATTCAAGGCACTATATGGTAGGAGTTGCTGTTCACCTATATGCTAGGATAAGATTGGAGAAAGATAACTTCTAGGCCCTGATCTTGTTCAGGATACCATAGAAAAAGTGAAGCTAATTAGAGAGAGACTCCAGATGGCCTAAGACTGGCAAAAGACTTATGCTGATATCAGGAGAAGAGACTTAAAATTTCAAGTGGGAGATCATATACTTATCAAGGTATCTCCAGGTCGAGGAATCCGAAGATTCGGCATTAAAGGCAAGCTTACCTCACGATTCATAGGCCCTTTTGAAATTCTTGAAAGGGTTGGAGAGGATGCTTATCGGCTGGCGTTGCCTCCACAATTGTCTGGCATTCATGACATATTTCATGTATCTATGCTCAAGAGGTACGTCTATGACCCTTTTCATGTTATAAGCCATAACGATCTGGTGATACATAAGGACCTGACGTACGAGCAAAGACCACTCAAAATACTCAATCGGGAGGTACGTCAGCTTCGGAACAAGACAATCCCCATGGTGAAGGTCCGATGGAATAAGTGCTTGGATCAAGAAGCCACATGGAAAACAGAAGAGGCCATGCATAAATGATTCCCTAAATTATTCAATTGTAAGTATAATACGCTCTCTGTAAAACCATATATTGAATTTGGGGACCAAATTCCCTTAAGTGGGGGAGGGTGTAGCACCCCAAAGTTTTCTAAAGCTATCAAGAGTTTTTCTAGAATTAAATAGAATTATTAAGTATTTAATTAAGCTCAATGGACTATTTAATGAATTTTAGGTTAATTAAATTAACTAAGAGGGTCAATTAATAACCAAGCAAATAAGCCCACTTAAATAGGCCCAAAAGACGCGACCCACGCCGGGAGTTGGCTCCCTGATGAGAACCCGCCCCCGGTTGCTGACATTGTGAAGACTCCCATGAGGTGCCATGACTTTTCACTCGAAATTTTCACAGACGGTGCCAAGAAGTGTAGAGGCAGAAATCTGGTTTCTATGTCACGTACCACCTTCTCTATTTATTTGTTGGGGAAGTCATCCTACACTCGTGGAAGTCTGCAAACACCAGAAGCAAAGGGGCGTCAGAAGGAGCCCTGGACGTTACCCCAGGGGACAACCCTTCGATGCTTAAGTCAGCAACCATTCAAGGAAAGAACAGAGAAGAGCAGAGGAGAGAGAGAAGGATAGAGGTCGCCGCAGTAGATCTGAGAGACGCGTAGACCTTCCAGACGAGTGCTCGCCACTCCCAGTGGTTACTCAGAGAGTGCTCGCTGGTTGGTAAGGTCATGCAGGAGGGATTTTTCTCAGGGAACGTAGACGTGCGTGACCTCTCTATCGCAGTAGTAAGGCTAGGGGCTCTATTATCTGCGTGAGACTTTTGGTAGAAATTTCACAGTGTTCTTCTCTTCTCTATCAAGGTCACTTTTATAGGGGGTTGTCCTGAAGTTGGAGGCCTATCCCTTAGCAAGGAAGGACATAAGTAGTGGAGTAACGTCTCCCATGATCGTAGCGGAGTTTCCCATTGAGGGGCGAGTACCCCGGAGTCGATCGATCCCTAGGCGAGTCTTACGACGCTTGTGGGACGTGCTCACCTCTTATGGGGTAGGAGCCAACGTCGTGGGGGGTAACGGTCGATCGCTGGAGGGTCTTCTGGCGGTCATTGCGCCTGGGCCGTAGTCTTTCCAACGCTGTCGAATCCGATGCCAAGTTGTATTGGGCCGTGCTTACATGGGCTGCAGCTGTCGCGTGCCCTTGGGTGCACTGGCAGGTCTTGGGCCAAGTTGGGTTTAGATGGGCCCGTGATGGGCCGAGCCAGATTTACCCTCCTCAAGTTGTAATATATATGCCAATATATTTCAAGAATGATATGGTTGTTCTTCTATTTAATAGGAACTAAATTGGCTAGCCAAGTTGGGTACATGCAAGGCTCTATGAAGTACACCTCTAGAAGCTTGTCAACTTCAACATTTACTTTAAACTCGAGCTCATGACGCATCTATCCCTGGGCCTATTTCATAGGTTTGGCCACTGGGAGTGTTGCTAGCTCATGTTCCTGCCATGGAGGGCTCTAGCCCAGACATCTCATTGTATGTCTAGGCAAAGCAATCTTTATATTTGACCAAAAGTTGCTTGTATGCCTGCCTCTCTTCCTCAATGAGGATAGCACTGGTAAAAAATGGTTGGGGGTTGTCAGCCTCTTTGAGGTTGAGGTCGACTAATTTATCCACAGTCACTTGTCTGTTGTCTTCTAGTTCTTGCGGACCTAACTATATGTGGATGAAATCCTCATCATCGTTGAGCGTAGCGATGTGGATGCCCTAACACTATAGGTTATTTAGATCAGACAGGTGAAGTTGTTCATCTGGGCCTTCAGGCATCACTTCTTCTTGCTATTCATTTGGAGAGTGGGTAGTCTCCTTGCCAGAGCATGACTCACTAGAGAAGGGTGAGAGCCCTAGAGTGTTGACCGAGTAGTGAATTTTAAAGTCAACCTCTCGACTAAGAGGGAGGCCCCTTGCTTCCTTTGCCACAAACTTAGGCAATGTAGACGTGGCTATGGTGAAAATTTGCCTGGTCGAGGACTTTAGCTGATCCCATGGATGAGGTTGCAGGGAAGACACTCGATGATTTTGCATTTGAATGACTCCTGACTATGTTAGGTCTTTGAGCTTGTCTTTGAGGACATAACAGTCTTTCGTAGTATGGCCAGACATTTGATGATACCTGTAGGTGCCAGAAAGCGGGTGCGTGTGCCTCTTCCCGAACTGTTGCTACTACTAGAGCCTATAGTGCACAGGTTAGAAAGGAAGAAATAGCATGATAGGCAAAGACTTATACCTGACCTTCACAGGGATAGGATGATCACAAATGCCTTTGAAATGGGAGCTGTGCTAAGGTCTATGCACATTTGCATTTAGAAATGTCAGGTCGATGCACATGTTTTACCAATAGCATGTAAGGTCGATGTACATGTGTTACCGATAGCATGTAAGGTCGATGTACATGTGTTAGCAGTAGGCATAAGGTCTGTGTACATTTGCATTTAGCAAGGTCAGGTCGGTGCACATATGTTAGTGATAGGATGTAAGGTCGATGCACATGTGTTAGATAGAAACATAAGGTCTGTGCACATTGCACTATTAGGTCGATGCACATTTTTCAGTTACCTGAAGTCAAGTCTGTGCAACTACTATAGCATTCACTGTCAATGCATCTTGCTTAAACATCAGTGCATACAAAGAAGATTGGGCATTCATTCTTGTTTGAAATTATGGAGCATATGAGATTTCATTATTCAAATACTTATCTTCATAAGCCCTATATTGATCTGACTACTAATAATCTCTAATATTGACTTGACAGGTCAAAACAACACATCAAGGATTAACCCTGTCATATGCTCGAGCACCTGAACTGCATAAAGGCGAATCACATTTCTTACACATGGAATTTAAGTGAAGCTGATCAAGGGCATGTGATTCAAGGCATGAAGCTGAACTAACACTTTGCCACGTTGGGTCGTCTCATCCTCCACTTCTGACACGTGGTCTTGAAGTGCGCTTTCTGGATAAGAAATTTGGGCAGGAGTGTGTCGTCCACGCACCCAATTCAAATTTTCTGGGGACCACAGAGTTCATGCTCAACTGGCTATAAAAAGGGACCTGAGCTCTCAAACGAAGAACAACGAAGGAAGGATGAAGCACATCAAAGAAGCAAGAAGTTCTGAGTCTTCCAGAGTTCAGCAATGAGAAAAGAGAGGGAAGAGCCAGTCATTCTAAGAGCTGAGGTGAAAACAAGGGATCAAAAGGTAGAGAAGCAGTCTGAGAGCTGTGAGTGTTCAAGAGATCTGTGAGTAGAGTCTTATTTGTCTCGAATTTTGGATCAAATCCAAAGTCGTTCTGCGTGTGGCCATGCATGAAAAGGTGACCATGATTGGTGTGTCCTGATTGTCAGTGTTTTCTGCCAAAGGTGAAGATTGTTGCTGAGCTGGTGGTGACATGATATTCTGGGAGGTACATATCATCTGCTTCCCTGTATTAGTCTCTGCATTCTCATTATGTGGCCAATCCTGAAGAAATTCCATCAAAAGTCTAATTGCACCAGCTCCAATGTATGCTCCAAAGTGGTGGTTGCCATCTACATTGTATGTTATTCCTTTGCCTCTATCATCTGTGGTGTGTGAAGATGGAGAACAACACGATGCTGTTGATTCGATGAAATGTGGCCTCTTGATCACCTTCCAAAAAAGAACATGATGCTGTTGACCCTCTCTCTCTCTCTCTCTCTCTCTCTCTCTCTCTCAGTTCTGGTGATGTGCTTTTGCATAAACCTCTTACAAAAGATAGATTGGTTTTTTATTTGCTGTGCCTAATTGGCCACAGGCTCCTTTTTCTTTCGCTGGGCGGCATTTATCCCTTCTTACTACCCATCCTATTTCTGTAGGTTTGATGTGGTTTTATTTGTTCCAGAAACATGTCTAGGCCTAGCTTTGAACATTTTGTTGTTTTTCTCTCTGTGCTCATGCTATGAGAGTTCCCGACTTCCCTTTAGTTCCATGTAAATCTCAGGACAATGCATATGGGCATGCTTATCCTTGGTCTATTGAGTGAAATGTTTATAGAAACAAATTAACATGATATTTTCTTCTGCTATATGCTTGTCTTGAACTTTAAAGTAACATGTTATGCTTCTGATCTAGGTGGATGTGCTTTGTGCTTGCTTACCTCAATATTATCCTCTGTAAAGGTGCAAACAATTCACTTGATTGGTTATATAGCATTAGCAACCTTTACCTCTTGGGTTTTAATTTATGGTCAAAATAAGATGTTAGAATTTCTGATGAGAGAACTATAGCGCTCCTAGTAGTTCCCAAATTTAAACTAGCATTTGTCCATGTGTTATTTATAATTTACATGACCCCTCTCGGCATGGGGTGCACACCGTTGTAGAGCTGGCTGAGGCGAGGATGCTATGGAGTGATCGAGACGTGGGATAGAGCGGTGGTTTGAGCGTGGCATTGCGTGATCCCTCGGTGGATTCCGAGAAGGCGTCGTTCATGTTCCTAGCAATTTTTCACTTGAATTAGTCACTTCGACGCATGGTTTCTTCGGTGGAGGTAAGGAGATGGATCACCTACCATTCCTGCACATTTTCCCTGTAGTTTCACGTCGTTCGGTGCTAGAACGAGCAAGTTTGGGCTCGTTGTAATTTTTTGATGTTCGTAGGCTTCGCCGAAAAATGGCGACGATTTTGAGATCAGTTAGTGTCCATGGACTCCCTAGAACGTCAACGTTCCATAGTCACTGATTTCGTGTCGATTGGCGGTCATTCGGGACTGTTAGGAGCCCGGGAAGTCTGGTTACTCTATTTGGGTCAATTCCGTAGAATTGCCCGTTTCTCGCTGTTTCTCAGCTGATCTGACTCATGTTGGAGTCTATGTGTTATGTATGACTATCACCATTGTATCCCCTTCGTTTTGGAACGAACAGGGTGTGGAAAGGTAATGATCAGACTGATCCCACATTTTGCTCGTCGTAACGCCTTCGCGGTTCAACGGCAACTGCTTAAGGTGCATGGGCAGCTAGTTTCAGACCATTTATCGTGTCTCAATTTTAGGTTGACTGGTCAGTCGATAGACTGCTCTGGGGCTTGAGGGGCCAGGAGTGGTCTGCCCATCCCTCTATGAGTGGTTGGTCCTTAGCCATTCATCTTTCCCATTGGGTTGAGCGGCCAGGTCCTGCCCACTTAGCCCAGTTGACCTTTGGTCAATAGTTTTGAGTCGGTTCAGATAGGCGATTTGGTCAAAACCATTCTGAAGGACACTGTAGTAGGTCGGTTGGCTTGAGCGGCTAGCCCTTAGCCGCTCTAGCCTTTGGGCGGCCCAGCCCTAACCGTCCATCCCTTTTAGTGTCTAGGGGTCAGTTCTTTTGAGCGGTTCATTCTTTAAAGTCGATACAGTTACTTCAATAGTGAATGTCTTGAGTCATAGTAGGACTTGTGTTCTCTTTCTTTTTATGTCAGTTGATGTATGTGTTAGTAAAGTCCACAAGATGTCAGTTGTAATAAGTACTTTCTATCTTTATTATCAATAAAATTTTTGTTATTTGCATTTAAATTATTGGCCTTTTATGTTTGGTCTCTTGTGGCAATAAATGCCCTAATTGACATGAATGTTATAACTACTGCGATCTAATTTTTCACAACGGGGCATGACACCGTAGGTCCAGCTGGAGCGCTACGAAGCCGATGTCACGCATGGTTCGGGTTCTGCCCGCCCTGGTTCTCTCTGACAGGGTGCCGATGATGCAGCATTCGTGAATGGCTCCAGACGCTGCTAGTCGCGGGACTAGTGCTAAAATGTCTCTGGGAGGTCTGGGAACACGTTGTAGTAATGGTAGGCCGATCAGAGGTCGAATGGGGGCCACTATAGCTCTGAGACTCGGACTGTTCATGGGTGGCCCTGTCTATCCCAAAACTGTAATAGCCTAAAGAGAGGATCATGTTGTACTCCTCTGGCCTCCAATTAGGACGGTGCTGGCGTTGACGTGTTCATGGGAGGGTCTTCTTTGTACACGAACCAATGGGACTCCCACACAAGGTCGGAGTAGATGGTGGTAAACAGATTAGCCGGACAGGGTCCAACCTGGATCTGGAGAGTGTCGTCGGCGCAAGCTAGGGAAAATGGCCAGAACAGAGTGCTCCGGTGGGCGAATGACTTCCTTCTTCTTGATTCTTATAGAGGACTTGTGGAAGATCATCATAGCCAATGGTGGTGCCAAGAATCACATAGAGGTAGTCGTGGGAGCTTCTGTAAGGTATCTCAGGTTGTATGCCAGAGATGATTTGCTTAGGTCGGCGAGAATTGATCCTGTGGGCCACTCCAACGTCATCTGAGGGTGCTTCAAATCTCGTTGTGAAGCTGACTCAGCGAAGCTTCCTCATATGCTACGCTGGCTACCGGATGAGTTACGCGCGGATGCTGGAAGTGCAGGCCCGGATGCTGGCGGCGTTCGTGCGCGGCGACGACGCGCGCGAAACGCTGCTGCGCGTCGCGCTCACGGCGCACCTGCGCGGCGGCGCGCTTTTCGGCAAAACGCTCGAATGGGGCGTCGAGGAATTCGTGAAACGCGGCAAGGCCGACGCCTTCGGCCGGGCGTTCGCGGCGGCCACCGCCGCGCCGGGCGCGAAGATCGACGCCAAGGCGCTGCGCGAAAGCTACGAGCGCGCGATCCTCGCGGCGTGCGAGGCGAAATCCATCCCGGCGTTCCAGGAACTCGGCAAGGCCGCCTCGCGGTTCGCCCGCCGGACCGCCGGACCGCCGAAACTCGACCGGCCGCCCGGTCGGCTCGTTTCCGACAAGGGGCTGCTCACGGCCTCCGGTCTCTCGTGGTGCAGTCCGGTCGATCTCTACGACGTGCTCAACGAGAAGGGCGGCTTCGCCCATTCGAAGGAGGAGAAGACGCCCGCGTTCACCGTCGAACTGCCGCAGGCCGTGAAGCTCTCCGGCGTCCTCGTCGTCAAGACGCCCGGCAACGAACAGCGCATGAAACACGTGCGCATCCTGCGTTCGACGGACGGCGCGACCTGGCTGCCGTTCGCCGAGACGGCCGACATGCCGTCGCAGTGGCGGGCCGACGCGCCCGACGGCGTCACCGCGAAATGGATACGCGTCGAGGCGGTCAATCCCTCGCCGGAATTCATGCACTTCCGCAACATCCTCGTCTTCGCCAAGGAATGACCATGCGCCGCACCCTCCTCATCCCCCTGTTCTGCGCGTTCGCCGCGACCGTCGCGGCCGCTCCGGCGACGTCCGTTCCGGATTTCGCGGAAGCACGCGCGACCGCCGGAAAGCAAAACCGGCCGATCGTCGTCCTCGCCGACGGCTCCGGCTACGCGCCGGATTCGAAGCCGGTGCGCGAGGCGTTCCTCGCCGCCGCTTCCGGTCTCGCGGCCGTGACCGCCGTCCACGATATGAATTCCAAAGCAATATGGATAAACATATTTTCTAAGGACCACTAGAAAAAATCTTTCTTCCATACACTTCCATACATAATGCTTGATTATTGGTAGCTACGTATTACCGCTCATTTTTTTTAAATACTAAAATATGACTAACCTTTTAATGCGAGTTGTACCCTTTGTCTCAGGGACACTTCTCGATTATTCAGTTTCGTCACTTATTTTAGTTGTGGATTTTGTGACTTTTCGACGCGAGTTGTACCCTTTGTCTCAGGGGCACTTCCCAGCTACTCGGTGCCAACTCACACTTATTCATATTGTGGATTTGTTTCATCTTTCAGCGCAAGTTGTACCCTTTGTCTCAGGGGCACTTCTCGGCTACTCAGATCTGCGTTCCACTTATTCAGATTTTGGTTGGGCAAACAATTTTTTCCTCATGAGACATGTGACTTTCATTTAGGGAATCAAGAGCCCTTTTGAGTGTTGTGTAGAATAACTATAATCCTTATTAAATTGAATCATTTATCTCAAAATCAGCAGATTGTGTGGGTGGTTGTACTGAATGTAAGAAATAAATTAGTCTCACCACAGTTAAGTCTCCTCCTAAGTGTATACACAGTTATGAATTAAACCTCTCCCTTAATATGTGCCATGTGACAAACATGTCTAAATCAATGTAATTTTATTTAGCAAGGGAAAATGTCATAGGAGAAATCCAAGGAAAGGGTGATATGGTATATACACTCAATCATGCATTGAGATGATGTATTCAAGCAGGTTGATTACCGGTACGTGACAGAGGTGAAGGTCCGAAGACCCCACTCACGCATAGGGAGTGTTTTCAGGTGGACGTAATATATCTTTCCACAAATACCATTTGATATACCGGGTAATCATGGCATGCACGCACGCTTTAGTATAAGATATATGTAAATCTATGCATGTAAAATGAAATGATTGAAGATTATCCCTATTTACTGTTGGGTTTTAGAACAGCTCTGATACCACGTGTTGGAATCAGAAATACTCGATATTCTAATATTTTTCCGGAAAAGGGCACGTTCTCCGCACTTTCGGAGAAGTACAGGGCTGTTTATAAGAACTGCGGGACACTGAGTACCCACGAAGGAAGATTACAGTTCACCTGTCAACTTTTGGATTGTCGGATGCTCCTGGGTTGATGGCAGCTTTAATCACACGCATTACATGAATCATTTCAATGAGAAACTTGATTTATTTTCAGCCATGATTTGTGAAAAAATTTGATACACTGGAGATCACCTTTTAAGATCGGTCGAGTGAGGTTGAGTCATAACAAGAGAAAGAGAGAAGATGATACACACTGAATCAGACTGAATTAGCTACAACTTGAACGTATCATATCGGATCAAGAAACATCCGATCTGATACGGATCACCGAGTCGACAAATCTTGATTCCAACATCTATCACAAAATGTTTATTTTTATCTTTCTTCTTAGAAATAAAAATGAAGTCAATCACCCAACCTCAAACTCAAATCAGCGGTAGCCAAGTCAGTAGCTCAAAACATCAAACCTAAAGTTGCTACTGTTGACATGTTTAGAGATGGTGCCCAGTGCACCAACAATCGCAAAGGCCTGTGTACTCGGGAGATCCTATCGTTAAGAGGCATTGTGTTTGACACTTTGGCTAACAAGAAGATGCCACTCTCCCTTGTGAAATGTTCAGATGCCACATTTGTTTGCCTGTCTTAGTTATCACTTTCTTCCCCCTCCTGTTATCTGATTTGCAAATTAAGAGATGAGAAAAGATAAACTTGAGTTTGATACTCTTGAGCTGAGAAACGCCAAAGTTGAGTTTTGGGTAGCTCTCAAACAAGATAAAGAGTGACAAATTGGGTCATAAAATAAAGAGTTTTATTTGTTGCACCACTTAGTGTCTACTTGAAATGTGTCATAAAATTAATATTTATGTCTACTTCACACGATCCCAATGGCAACATTAAATGCATCTCCACGCCATTTAATACATCTTGATGTCATGTGCAAATCAATGTATAAGGGGCTTGATGGGTTGGCATACTGGAGTCGGCATCCGATGACGTATGCGTGGTTTGATGCCTTACCTGCGGTGGCAAAGAGGGTCTATGGCGAGCTGGCATGCTAGTGCTGGCGTCTGAAGATGTGTGCGCGGTTTGATGCCTTACCCAGAGTGGTGAAGTCTTTTGCTGAGATGTGGACTGGGAGACGTGTTTGGCATCTTACTCCTTAGCCCTGCCTTTGCGGTCTGACTGGGAGCAGGGTCTGGTGACAGCCGAAGACATCATAGGGTATTGTCGCTCCGAGTAGTTGCCCAGACTTCGCGTGTCAAGCGGGCCTTATAGTGGTGGGCCAGACTTACGAGCTAGAGCCACTGAGGGCTCTGAAGATGTCTTCTTTATAATCTAGGCTGGGTTGCCGGGCGTGAAGAGGACCCAATGGCTCACCGGCCGAGAGAGTATGATATGATCGGGCTGGGACCTCACCCTGCTTTTGCTTCTCCTTCCTATCCCCTAACGCCAGAGATGGAGGTAGGGTCAAAGGAGAGCGGGAGGAACTTGGGGCGCCCCTCGTCATCTCGCCCACCAGGACATCCTCTCAACCGAGAAGAACTTGGAGCAGCCTGGTAGTATCCTATTTGGAGAATGGGAGAGACTCCGGCTCTTGCCAGGGCCGCCATTGCACGGCCAAAGTGGCGGGGGCTGGCCGGCAAGTTGTCGATGTCTAGGAGTCTGGAGGAGCTAGGGTAGGTGGAGGATAGATGACATTGACCGAGAAATCACTCGATCCAGTCTCCAAACTGGCGTCCCGCTCCCTACGCCTTCGCAATCGCTCGAGAGCTACTCGATTACCAGTTCGAAACTCGAGCCATTCTGGGGTGTGTTGATAAGACAGCCCGTGTCCATTTTCTTGAGGAGGGTCTGGTAGCTCTGGTGCATCCCTGGAGATGTTCATGGTTTCTTCAACAGCTTGTCGAAGTCTCAGAACCGCCATAGAGTTCCCCTCGGCATCGATTTTCTCCCACCAGATCTGTTCTTGGATTACTTCATCATCTTCTCGTCCATCAATTTTTAGCCATAACCACAATAGCGACATCACAGATCCTAGTCTGCTAATGCAATTATGAATATTTCGTTCATCTTTTTTAAAGAAAAATAAAAGCAAAAGACAGAAAGACAAATAAAGAATGTTATACACACCTCTACACCTCCAATACAAAATAGCACCACCAAAATCTCCACAAACCAGTAGGACATGAATTTGTAAAGTAGGATTAAGAAGCATGATGCAATCACAACAAAGAGGACCGCTGACGTTGTGTTGATATCTACCACACCACCTGACCCTGTGTTTTCTGTGTTAAGTAATTCATCTGGAGCATCCTACACAAGAATAAAGCTAGTGTGTCAGTTAACCACCAGAAAGATTAGACAAAATAGAAACATATAACATGCAATAAAGCATTATTTCAAGGCAGACAAATTCCAGTAATTGCAGACAAACTTAATGTAGGATGCGACCTTTAATAACTTCTCATGCTCAATGGATGCTTCTCGGGCACTCCATGCTGACCAATAAGAGGCGCACAAAATGGTGCCAACTGCCATCAACCACAAGAACACCTCTGCAGTATCTACAAGGGGACGATCTGGAGAGTATAATTGCACCGCAACTGAAGAAGATATTAACCCATTAGAGAAATACAAAAATTAACCAAGGTTGATGAGATATTATATGACATATTATATGCCAGATGTTTAGCATGCAGTCAGTTAAAAAAATAATATTTATTTAAAAGAATCAGGATTCCTTGTCAATACTACCGCCCCATGGCGAATAATACATCTCATAAATATTACTGCCTAATGCTGTAAAATACATTGCATAGCCTTGGAATACTCTGAAGTCTAAAAAACTCATAGTTTTCTTATCAAGGGGAGATAGCATAACAATTAAATTTACCAAGTAGAACCACAAAAGTTTAATAATGCCATGTTTTTTTTATTTGAAAGTAGATGGTGTTGTGTGCATTGTGTTTTGATGATGTCTAACTATTAGTCCGGACGGTGCCGTTGTGGAATCACCTATATCTTGTCTGACGTTGCGTCTGAGCGCTCGAAGGGGGTTTCTAATACGCACCCTCCGAATGGCTTAAGCTTCTTCTGGGGCGACCCAGATTCTTCTCAAGTTGGGTTGCTGGTCACCCTTGTCGTTGTTCTCCGACAAGACTTGGGAGCTTGTATATTGGGTTGGTGCGGGTGTCCCCGGACAGCTACCGAGGCGCCTGCTTCCTTGAGTTCCACTTTGTCCTCTCGTGTCTACCCCAGGAGATTGAAATGATTGGAAGTGGGAACCGTAGGGACGGTCCATTACCGAGGTATGATCGGTTCACCCCCATCGAGGTGAATCCACAGATCACCGACAAGAATGGTCTTGCCAGAATTACTAGTTACGGTAGTAAGTCGCCTACCTTTGTGGCCGTGGTGACGCTTCTTCGGGGGAACTGAGGAAGATCCTGCTCTGAGGTGATAGACCGAGAAGACCTGGTTGCCATTGCTGACAGCACAGGGCCGTCAACTGAGAGTACTAGGATCGGCCCCCAGGGCATGAAGTCTGTGTTGGGAGCTCGTGGCAGGGCGACTCGGGTGTAGGCTCTCGCTCGAGCCGATAACAGTGTTGTCGATGCTCGAGGCGACGCTCTTGTACCGAGAACCAACATCGCAGAAGGTGCTGGGGTTCCAGCGACCCGAGGTTGTGAACCTATATCGAGCACTGGCGAAGCTGGAGTGTGGGACAAAGGACCCACAATAGACATTGAAGTTGTCACATCCCATAGAGAAAGACCTGGGTTGGGAGTCGGCATTGCTAGATGGCAGGGGGAAGGACCCTGTGGTGGAGCTGAGAGGCCGGGGGCCCGATGCGGAAAGTCCACACCGGGGACTGACCGTAAGAAGTCTCGGGATTGCATGTAACGACCCAGGATCTGGATACCGAGAATGACCCGATACCATTCAGACCCTAGCCCACCGCCCACGAGCCGGAGGGCTCGAAAGGGCTAAAAAGGATAGGTGTGATTTGGTGAACCGTTGCGTTCTCCGACTCCATGACGTAACCAGTGCATTGCACGTTTACCGAGGATCGTGGGGAGTATTTTTTTCCATTTTCATATTTTTCATATTTTTAAAACCCAAAATATTTCCTTATAAATACCCCCACCCCCTCTCTCTCCCTCATTTCTCATCTCTCCCTCTCTTCTCCGACGGCCGACGGAGGAAGGCGGGGGCGAGGCGGCGAGGCTCGTGAGGCGAGGAGCGGTGAGAATGGACGAGGATCGAGGCGGTGGCATTTGTCGCGAGTTCGGGGCGCCGTCTAACGGCGTTTTCACGATGGAACTGCGTCCACGATGCGCGGAATCTTCGATGGAGGTAGGGAGATGGATCATTGGCCCTTGTACTTCCTTTCCCCGCGATTTGGTAGCCCGAGGCGAGCCGAGAGGGTTTATTTCTCCGCCGGGATACAAATGCATGATTTTGAGGTGAGCCAGATTTCGCGTTTTTGAGGTTTGAATGGGTCCTCTCAATGCTAGAGAGGTTGGGGAAGAGTTTCCCCATATTTTTCCCTTCACATGTGTGTGAATGGGGCGTGGAATGGGGTTTTCCGCGGAGTTTGCCATTTTTGCGCTCGGGACGAGGTAGAGGTCCTACTAGTAACCGCTACCAGTGAAGGCGGTCCAATGGGGACCGTTTCTTGTCCCGTAAGTCGGTTCTAGGTTGTGGTCTCGCGATGGGTCGCTACCTGAGGGTAGCGATCAGGGCATGACCGTCTTCTGGTGGGTTGCAGTCAGGTGCTAGCCGCTACCTGGTCATCTGGGGTCCCCATATGGTAGCAGCCTTGCGACTGACCGCCAGCTGATGGCGCCGGTCAGGCCAGGACCGACACTAGGGGTTGCGGTCTAGGAGAAGACTGCCTCTCGTCCAGGTGTTCCCAGAAGGTTGCGGTCCAGAGTGGACCGCTATCTGAGCGTTGCGGTCCAGGGTGGACCGCCACCTGAGGTGACGGTCAGGGGGATGACCACCACCTGGGTTCCGTGATTCATCACAGAGTTCATTGATGCTTAACAAATTTTGCTCAAGTCCATCAACAAGTAAAATCTTTTCAATGGTATTTGAGGGAAACTTACCAATGGTGCCTGAACCAACAATCTTACCCTTCTTTTTCCCTCCAAACTTAACCATTTCTCCTCCCTTCATCACCAGCTTGCTAAACTTGGTTTGATCTCCTGTCATATGCCTCGAATAGCCGCTATCTAAATACCAGCTGTTTTGCATGGCTGTCAGGCTAACCTGCAAGTAATTTATGTAGAAAGTTTTGGAACCCAAGAAAGG
This sequence comes from Amorphophallus titanum, assembly GCA_024336825.1. Taxonomy (NCBI): domain Eukaryota; kingdom Viridiplantae; phylum Streptophyta; class Magnoliopsida; order Alismatales; family Araceae; genus Amorphophallus; species Amorphophallus titanum. Next base: position 1,401,677 of record JANBPO010008917.1, read on the forward strand.
TTGGGTCCAGAGACATCATTCAAACCCTTCAACAAATTCCTAGGAATCCAAACCCGTCTAACAATTTTCTTCTGATTGATATTGAATTTCTTATTTTTTGCATTGACAATTTTGGAGTTAGCAAAGGTTTGGTTTGATGTTACTTGAGCTTTGTTAAAAGAATTTTTATTCCACCTGCTTCCAAAGTGATTTATGGGATACCTCATGAAACTCTTCTAACTTTGAAAGGTATGCTTATTAAAATACCTTTGGGAATAATCAACATAAGGCCAGTATGTCTTGTCATTATTCACATTTCTATATCTCCTTGAGTTTCTATTCTGGGTAGGGTGCATCGACCTGTAGTGTTGGCTGTGTCGATGCATCTTTAGCTTGAAGGTTAACTTTAGTTCTATCTGGGACATGGTGATTGGACTCAGCACTTGGGCTAGGTCGATGTAGGGTTGTTTTCACAGTTTGGTTACCATGAATTTTGGTTTGTTGTTCAGAGGGATTGGTTGGACTGGCTTTTATGAAGTTCATCATTTTTTATTACTGGACATTTTTGTTGCTGTTTGAACAGGATGGGGTGTCCAGTTTCTCTTTACCCTTCTCTTGATAGAAGGTCACTGTTTTAAATTCAAATGTCTTCTTGCTTGAGGGATCATATCTGAATCCTTCTTTGTTGAAATTTAGCTTCATACCTAGCATGGTGTCTAGTTTTATCTTTCCCAGAATAATTTTTTCAGCCGACGGTGTTGTCTACAAGGACATCTATGTGAGGAAGAGGAAAATTGTCCTTAGAACAGGCTCGATTAAGATCACAAATATCTATGCAAATCTGGACCTTACTGTCCTTCTTCATGACTTGGACGATGTTGGCTACGCATTGTAGATATAAAACTATCCTGATGAACTTAGCCTTATGGAGCTTGTCAACTTCTTCCTTGACTTTGAGAGGGAGCTTTGGGTGAAGCCGCCTTAACTTTTGTTTGACAGCCCTCGCATTGGGCTTTAAGACAAGGCAATGTTGTACCAATAAGGGATCTAAACCAGGCATGTCCTTATAAGACCGAGCAAAGGCATCCAGAAACTCCTTAAATACTATAGTAATGGAATCTTTCTCTTCTTTCTTCAAATTGGCACTTATCAAAATGGTCTTTGGGTTGTCCTTGGTGCCCAGGTTGATTTCCTTGGTTGATTCATCGATAGACATACTAGGCTTGTCAAACCTTCTAGTCTAGTCGACAAAGGGAGCTATATGATCAGTGTAGTCCTCTAGCTGATTTTCTTCAATTCCTTCTTCCTCCAAAACATAGACCCCTAAGCCATCATCTAGTAGAGATCCTTCTACTTCATCTGTCCCTAGGGGAATAGGAGTGGACATGAAGTTGGAGACCTGGTATAGCTGGATGCACTTCCCCGCCAGCTGGCTAATGTAGCGTGCGGGGATGTGTCTAGCCCTAGTTTCCATGGAGGGACAAGGGGAGGACAAACTAGACTCATTTAAACCTAGACTTGATTCTACACTACTATGTACAAGGAGAAAGTGAGAGGTGAAATTCATGGTGGAAAGTGTCGGCCCTTGACCGAGGGATCTTGACTCCAACGAGAAGGTTTCTTTGATAGTGAGCTCATACACCCACCTTTGGAGATTGGCATTTTTTGTGGCCATGGTTAAATGTGGAGACAACGTGTGTTGGTTGTTCCATGACTGAGTAGGTGAGGAGTGGAGGCAAAGGAGGGTGAAAGAGAAATGGAATGGTTAATTAAGAGAGAAGAGAGAGAAGGGGAAAAGAAGAAAAGACAGGCCTTAAGATAATTATAAGAATATACCATTCATGGTCTTCGACGGCACATCCCCTTAATCTCCTCACAGGTGCACCTTCAATTCCTTCACCGGTACGCTCTGCACACACACTTTTCCTCCCCTTTTTTTTTTAAAATCTACACGAACTACACTTTCGCGAAAACTGCACGAACCTCATTCTGCTGAAAGCTGCACGGGGTTTACCCCCTTCTTTGAAAACCTGCATGGGGTAAGCCCCCCCCTTTTTGGAAAACTACACGCACCACATTTCTCCACTTTTTTTTGAAAAACTACACGCATCACGTTTTTGCCCTCTTTTGGAAAACCTGCATGGACCACGCCCCTACCCCATGCACATTTTGCACGGGGTATGTCCCAACCCCGTGCACAATTTGCACGGGGTATGCCCCAACCCTGTGCACAATCTACGCGGGGTATGCCCCAACCCCGTGCACTTTGTGCACAGGGCACGCCCCTAGCCCGTGCACATTTGTGCACGGGGTCGCCTCTTCAAACCCCCCTGCTGCCTCATTTTCTGCACGGACCTGCTTTTCCTCAACCCCAAAATCTGCACGTGTGTAGACCTATTCGAACCCTCTCTCTCTTTCCTAAAAACTCACGAGGCACCGCCCTTCGTCTGTACGCCCCCCCTCGTCGGTGCACTCTTCTTCCCCTTTACCGATGCACCCCCTGCCTTCGCCGGTACGCCCTTTTCATCCAACGGCCCATTCTTTAATAAAGAAACACAAGAAGATAAAAGAAAAGAAAATTTAAGGAAATTTGAGAAATGCGTAAAAAAAAGAAAGGGAGAAAAATATAATGGAATAAATAAATTGGGAAATAAGGGTAAAAATTCATGTATGCTAGTAAATAAATAATGATAATGTTAAAAACATATTAAATGATAAAAAATATAATAAAAAGGGGATAAATGAATAAAAAATATAATAATAAAAAGGAGGCGAGGAACCCATGAACACCACTTCAAATTTAAAGTTGCTGATATAATGTATAATAAATTTACATTCAGAACAGAGCAGCACAGGGACACTTTAGTTGAAAACCGCATTGCACAAAGACATCTGGGACAATGCAAGATCGGGCACGTGTTCAGTCCAAGTGTGGGGCTCTTTGCGATATGCTTTCGTCTTCCAGAAGTGCATATGGATCAACATACGGTGGAGATGATATGTTCATCTTGCTCGCATTGTGCACGAAGCTTGAACCAAAGTACTGAAAATGAAGAAAAATCATAGCAATCAGGCAACTGGCTGATGGCAAATAGATACCATCAATGAAATGCGAAATCTATTGCTTAGAACAAGTAGTGCATCCATCAGATAGAGAGCATATTGTTCTTCCACTGGGAAGTTGAAGAACTTACAATTAGAATTTAAATGTTTTATATGACATAAAACATGTATGTACATGTGTCAGTTTAGGCACGTCTTTCAATTAGTAAAAACGTTCACATGCTTTTGAAGCCACAAAATTGATCTATTGTTGCATGTACATGCTCCACTGAAAAAGAGATTTTAGAGAGAGAACGCAATTGACTGTAGCATCCTGAAGCTGCAACATTTTGAATATTACCCTAAATAAAAGCCCTTTTCTCTCTTTGATAATGAAGGAATATGTTTAGCAATGCAGAATCCACTCATATCTGGAGAAAATGGGACCTGATAATTTCTGGAAGACATGCTTGGCATTAGGGAATTATTGGCTGGTAGCCAACTGCAATTAAGGCACATTTTTCTGTTTCATTCTATGAATTAAAATTTTGAACAATCAACGCTTTCTAGAAAAGCTGCTTTTTAACTTATTGAGCTGGGTTTTCCAAAATAGCTTTAACCTGAAATCAGTGTTGAGTAATGGACTGCAGATTCTATTTTTCAGAAAAAGCTGACTACATAAACCAGTCGATCTTCCTTGTTGGTTTTCTTAAAAGGGTGTTCCTTTTTTTTAAAAGTGGTGCAGGATTCCCATGGCAAAAGGACACATACACACACGAGATTTGTCATCATTAAAACATAGTAAGCAAAATCAACTAGGAGATCCAACAACCGTGGTTTCAACCCTCATCGTGGGGTATCGCTGGCACTCTCATCCCATTCCGAGGATGAGGTCCCTGTTCTATTTTACGTCATGTACCCCTTAACTCTCCGAGGTGATTGAGCTCTCCGTTGGACATTTTGTTCCTTCGAACTAGCGATTTTATCTTAGAGACCTCCATGAGTCTCCACTAGCCTTGGATTCCCTCAAGACAGCTGAGTAGGTTGTACCCTAAACACCTATATACCATTTTACCATGCTGTTACTGGCATTTTTAAGGAAATGCCACTTTCTAGCAATCTGCGCCCAGTATAGCAGATGCCATTTATAAATAGCGCCCCGTATGACAGACGCTATTTTCCTCGTACCTAATTATCTGACTCCAGAATGAGCGCCCATCGTTATGGACGCCAATTTTGATCTGCGACTTTCTTAGGGGATGCCAATTTCTCAGATTTTTGGAATTATCTCGATTTTGTGAAATGCTATTCAATGAAATCTACCTTAATGTTCCTACATGACTTGAGCCTTGGACTTCTTGTCTATTAAAGTGAAATTAGTCTAGTCAAATGTCAGGGGCTATGGATCCCAATAAATGACATTTAAATGCTAGTGTTTAAAAATAAGGGTCCATCTGATCCCACGGGCGAGGCAAAGTCTAAACATATACTGGTATTATGATGATCGAGTGCTGGCATTCACCAACTTGGTCTACGATATCTAGGAGTGATCATAGCGTTGTGAGAACTCCTAAGTGTAATGACCCAGAGTTCAGGGTACCAATAACCCGATATAAATATCGGACTATCGCTACCAAGAACTAGGGACGCCACCCAAGAGGCTTATGAGGCCCCTGAAGGGTTGTGGGGTTTGTCGAGGGATTGCATTAGAAATTAGAATTCGCAGACGCGCAGTATTAATTTTAGCAACGATTAGTAAAATACTGCGAAAGCGTTTCTTAGAATTTTCTTCCTGCTACAAATCAACAGCCTTCTCAACTATCCCTAAAACATCTGAAGCATTCTGTGGACATTAAATGAAGAAAGTGTAGCATTTCCTTCAGCAGAAATACTGACATATGCTGAAGGTTGGAGCAAATAAATGACACCTTAAAACAATGAGAATTTAGTTGATGTCACCAAGATCGATCCCTGCTACTTTGGTGTGGAAATGCAGTGCCTCTCCCAGAAGTTGATGTATGGCAGGTACATGTCAAAAGTTGTCTCCCCCCCAATCGAATTTTACATTTAAGTTGCTTTGTAATGCAAGCAGGATAGTCAAATAAAGGTAACTTTAATCATACAAAGACTAAACATCAGAATTTAGAATCAATGTCAATCTTGCCGTCCCATCCTAGTGAAAAAATGAGTTGAGATAGTGAATGCAGAAATTAAAGATACATATATGATACGCTACAACTTAATAAAAAATCACAAACTTCAAAGGAATTGTAGTTCCTTCCTTGGGATTTAATGCAACTAATCCAACAAACCTCTTGCCATCATCCAATCCCAGCAAACTTCTTGATTTCTTAATGACAATTTGAAAGAAAGCGTCAGCATCAATAAACTTCATATCCGACCTAACAAAGATCCATGCATTCAGAAAAGCAACATATAATAATCATGAGAAACTGATCAAATTGATAGTCATCATGCCAGGGCCCAAACTAAGTAGCATACTATATAATCAAAATCGATTTTGCATACTATAATTGTTGCAAGTACAAGACTTTTTCGACAAATTTCGGTCTTTACAAGACTTTCCTACAAAATACAGGATTTGTACACAATTTCCCAAGAGCATCCTAAGGATTGAAGCCGACGTATTTGTTGGATCCATGATCTCAACAAAGGAGCACATGATAATCCCCAATACATTGATTACAAATATCACAATCACAAATGAGAATATGTGTGCATAACCCCGAAAGGGAGACATACCCTGGCTTTGGGCACACAAAGCACAAAATCTCAGCTTCGATCGGCGATGATCCCCCGGAGAATCCAGATACACAAGAAGCTGAGAACCGGGGGTAGCATATACCTCTGGGAGATGAAACTCAAGATTAAGAGATACTGCTCTGGAGACCACCCACATGTAAGGATATCAGGCTCGTGCCATTGGCTTCTGAAGGACTAGCCCCGAATAGTAGCGGTGATAGCATGCTATTGCCGCCACCAAAAAATGGAGTGGAAGGCACTGGCCAAAATGGCATTCTAGATTTCTCCCTAGACAACCCTGTTGTACTTGCAGTATTATATGGATAGTAGTAGGAGATCAAGATGTTGAAGGCTCAATTGGCCGAAATGACTAGACTTCTGTCTGATATAACTAGGGGCATGCTCCTCCAACCGTATATCTCTATGGGCCCGAATCGTTGCCCTATAACCAAGGTAGAATTATATAGCCAAAGGCAGAAAGATGATGAATACGCGATGGATTACATTAAAAAATGGAGAGATCTTCACGAAATATGCGAACCTCCCCTAGGCCACGAAGCCGCTCTCGAGGTTTGTAGGTGAAGCATGAAGGAAGAAATTCTTCAAAGGATAGCTGGCATCAATCTCCAGTCCTTTGATCACTTGAGGATGATGGCAATGAATATTGAATCCCTATTGTCGAAGCAGCTTCCTGTCATTTTCACGACAGAACAAGAATCCCAAGCTCCAAGTGTCGACTTCAGCAGCTACTTGGAGAGGAAGCCAAAGGAAGTAGCTGGTTCTTCAACCAGTCAGCCGGTAGAGCGAATCCTCTCATTATGAGAGAAAATGAAGAAGCCTTATTCCTTCCCGAGGGATAAAACTCAGACGATTTTTAAATGGGCTTGTCACTATGGAAAGATTACTCTGTCGGAACCCAAGCAGCTGAAGGATGTGGAAAGAAGTAATGATTCTCGTTTCTGCCCCTATCATCGAGTGCTAGGGCACCCTATCGAGGATTATTACGTATTCAAAGATCTCACTCAAGACCTGATAAGGAAAGGTGAACTCCGGATGGGAAAATATGAAATAAACCCACCATGCCCACATGAAGTGGGCACTTACAAAAGGGGAGTCTACATGGTCCCGATCCACTACCAAACCCTCGAGGATAAAACGGGGGTTGAGGAACCTAGGCTTCTGACCATGAAGCAGCTGCTTGGGCGACGAATGACCACCTCAAAAGGGAAGCATACAGCACCGCTCCCTTGAACATGAAGGTGCCAGCATGGCTGATGTAAGGTGCCATGAGGCATACGTGGTCTCCAGCTCCGCCCCTATGGGCTAGGGCCTCGTAGAGGCAGTCTACGATGATTATCAAGAAGACCTCAAAGAAATCCTGTAGCTTTCTGCACCAGGAGATGTCCCGAAGCCCCATACAATGACACAAGAAAGGTTGAACATCGATATCCCTTGAAAATTCGGGAACACATCGAAGCGGAGGTCACCATGACCCCTTATGACACTCCACGGGAGCAAGAAGCTGAGGAACTCCCTACCACCATGATGCAGGATGACATAGGGTGACACGGAAGTGGTCCCTAAGCTTTAAACCCGAGAACCCGATGCTATCCTAACATGCATGAAGCGGGATTAGTACGCGAGTGTAAGGAGCCACCCGAAGGCATGACTCTGGTGCAAACTCCTAGGACAACTATGCCTCACATAGAAATTACATGGCACTCAGTAGTCCCTTGCGAGGGAAACATGAAGATCCAGCAGTTGTGGAACCACCGTCATCTAGGGAGGTCGATCATACACTCGCAGCCGAGGTAGGCTACGGGAACGGGGTCTCACTCACTCTCATAGCGGTGTCAAAATATCGCTTGCTAGGATCCTATCTCTCACAGTAGCAGTAGTAGAATAAATACTAGAGAAGCAAATGCCAAGAAGGAGCACAACACGTACCTCCACACTATGTGATTGGGAAGACACCCCGGACAGCCCGTCGAGTCCCGTTACACAACAAAGATTAGATAAGTGTACAAGTCACAAATGTTGCCCACTCCTCGCAGGGACATAACATGCTACAACACGAGGGATCCGGGACTCTAAAGGCAGGGTTGACGGGCAGCAATGGCATCGGGTGTGCGAGCTCTAATCTGTCTATTTGTAGGGTGTTGGTGCAGTGTGCAAGCCAGAAGGCTCTCATGAACTAGTCTGATGTCGAAACAAGGTACCGTCAGTGGCGGTGCATAGCAGACTCACAAGAGGAAGTCCCAGCCGAATGGCACATACTGATTTATGAGGAGGAAGCCTGGGGGTTCGCTCGAAGCAGCCTCTATTCACTAGATGCAGGTCGCTAGTATAGGAAGCGCAGTCCGCCGAGAAGTGGGGCCACGATCTGTCCCGTGGTCCGATCGGGGCAGGAGTAGGCTTGTTGTGAAGACGGGAGGTGCCTCTAGGTCCCTGAAAAGTTTAAGAACCAGAAGTAGATGGTGGTGGCGTAGGTGGACTTCGCAAGTTGTAGGTTAGCCTGTGGCCACATCGTAGGAGCTGGGTGGCGCAGTCCGCCGACAATAGGTGCTGTGATCTGTCATGAAGTCGGATCAAGGCGGGGTTGGGCTTGTTACGAAGAGGAGGAAAGAGGCTTCGACCCTACCAAGTTTCAGACCCAGTGGAAGCCGGTGGAGGCACTGGTGAACTTCACAAGTTGCAGGTCATCCGCGGGTCGTGCAGGCACCGGCCGACGATGCAGTCTCATGAGAATGGGCACCACAAACTTCCCCGATGTTGGATTGAAGCGGGGCTAGGCTCGTTACGATGAGGAGAGGTGAAGCGTCGACTCAGCCAAATCTCAGATCCGGAGGTGCACCATAGGAGTAAGTGTAGGCATTGAAAGTTGTACGTCGGAGTGGGCGAGGTGAAAGATAGGAGGTAGGCTCGGTGTCGCACCCGAACCCAAGGGCGTCGCACCCTTCTTGCTCATCGCAGACACACACACAAGAGGAGGGGAGCAACAACCTTCTCACAACAACTCCGATTTCAATTCTTCATTTGTTCTTCGAAGGGGGGAATACATGATAATATATAGGAAATGAAAAAAACCCCAAAATATGGTCTCCATTTTTCCTCCTTGGAATTTGAATTTGAACCCATTTGAAATTTAAACCCATTTGAAATCCATTTAAATCCCCCGACCCTAACAGGAAAAAATATACATGCTACGAATCTAATTGTAAGTGTGGTGCAGCTTAAAATAAAATCAAATCAAATAGGCACAACTGTGGAAAAAAAATTAGCGTCTACACGTTTATAGCGCATAAAACTCAGCACTCGCAAGCGCCAGATTGCAAAGCCATGGGAATCAAATAGAAAATATAACGCATAATCATAAAATCTACATGTACCAGAGAAAACAAGTGCATACAAAAAATAAGATTCTTGCAAAACACGAGATCTGCAGCAAACGGATGACGATCCAGTACGGATCCGAAAGAGAGCAAACCATGGCAACAAAACAAGTCCAAAAAATTCAGAAAAAATATAACATTAAAAGGGCATACCTGATCTAACATGTAGCTCTAAGGAAACAACAAAAGATCTACCGGATTAGGGAAAAAGGCAGATAACGCTAACAAGTTAAAAAAAACTAAAACAACAAGAGATAAAGAGGGGCGGTACCGGCTGGACGTCCCAGGCCAACCGCGGGCGCTTCCTGGGGTGGCGATCCATGTGGTCGTGCGGGAACTCCGTCAGGCACTCCATCTCCATTAATCCCTCAGATCTGCGCGAGCCCGCAGCGAAACCCACCAGATCGGGTGAGGAAGCCGAAGAAATCGAGATCTGAAGCCGAGATCGGAAGGTAGATCAGAAAAGATGGGCGCGTTGCCGCAGAAGGAACCCTAACCCTAACCAGAGGAGACCCCGAGACGCTGCATATAAAGGCGGACAGCTCCGCACCAGAGCATCCCCTTTTATCGTTAGGGAGAGGTGGGTAACCCTTGAGCGAGGTTGTTCATTCTAACCAGGGTTCAAATTCCTAACTCGGGTTAGGTTCGCGTTGGTGACAGGTGGCGGTGACCTCACCAGGTCTGGAGCCTGGAGGTGGCCTCTGTTTTCGTCTCTGCCATTGGATGTTGCATCGGAGTCGCTCGCGGTCCGTGAGATCGGTAGGCGTACGACCGCACCTCACTGGGATCGGGAAGCTATAATGCATGCTCATTTGCCCCCTCCTAGACCCCCTAATAGCCAGGTGTTGCCTCCAAACCCATCCACCCCCTTTCCCTTCCCATTTACCTCATTCCCCACCTCCCCTCTTCAACCTGCAGTTCTCAGCTCACAGGCAGTAGAGAAGTTCCTGGTTGTAGAGCCTGCCATGGCTTCATCCCAAAGCCCCTGGATGCACAAGAGGTACTGTTGGAAGCGTCTCCGAGTCTTCTACGCAACGGTGGTCATCACGTCCTGTTCAGAGCTCATGGCTGCCCGGGAGAGCCGTCATTGCCGGACTACGCATTAGCTTCCTGATAGTCAACCTGAAGCGATTTTCAGAGGCCCCCACGGCCATTCTATTGAATATCTGGAGGCAATGCTCTACCGAGACCTTCTACGACGAGTCGGCTTCTAGTAACAAGAAGCAGATTCCTGATTGGACCCCGGACAAGTGAGTTCCTAATTTTCTTCCCAGGATGCGCAGTTCTGTCCCCTCTGGGACTAGACCGACCCCTGTCCACTATTTGGGCTCTCCCAATCTGCTCTGACATCTCCCAGCTTCCCCGTGGGTCTCGTTTCGAAGAGAACTCGACAATGATTCTAGCAACTCTGGCCACGCTCGATTCAGAGGTCGGGAGTGTTCGTGGCGGCCTCGCCTTCCAGCTGCTGTGGTATCGTAGCAGTCAAAACTAGAACTCAGGGGCCCTGTTCGCGGCCCTTTCCCGATCAGCACCGCCCACCAGGAAATTCGAAAAAAATCGAATGTCATCTTGATCCAACTCCAAAGATTTTCTCATTAGTATCATCAACAATAAAATTCGGGAGTGGCCGCAGCAGTGTCAACTTCAATTGTCTGTCCCCTGTTCCAAAGAGCGGGCAGAACCGGCATCTTCCATCCGTTCGGTTTCTATTTCAGCTTTTCCCTTCTCCGCCTTGCTGGCTGAGCGCCCCTCCCTGCATGGAGGTACATTTTGGTTGTAATATAATTTTCCACCCCTAGTCCAACCCCCTTGCATGGGGCGTAACGTGAGAGAGAGAGCCTCTCAAGGGTTTGGACAGTCGAAGCGATGTAAAGATTTTAGAGTAGAAAAGGTTGAACAAAGAAGTGGCATCAACCGATATGTACAAATGATGGAGCGGCACATGTCCATCACAACAGAAAGTGGTAACTTCCAAGGAGGGGCTTGCACAGAGGAACAAGTGTTGAAGAGCTAGAATCCAATAAGTTGTGAAGTTGCCTTTGGCGGGCTTGCAGTCATCCCACAAACAGGACACAAAACACACCTAAAAAGGCCAATCTTCAAGCCCAAAACCATCCAAAGTCTCAGAGGACAACCAAAAAACAAAATAAACAAAATAAAAGACTTATAACAGAAAAGACAAGACATCATTTCATCCCATTTGAAGACAAAAAAAACAACCAAACAAAGACTTAGACACACCTCTAAGGTCAGGCCCAAGCCTTAACACCTCTTACCCTAGAAGCTCTGTCCATAACCCTTACAACCAGTGAAGAACAGATGTCCCATGGTTATCCTTGAGAAGACTTTCTTAACTCTGTACTTCTACTTTTGTTCTTGCCAGGATAAGACATCTTATCTACTGCTGAAAAATCAGCTTAAGACCCATTATCCTCCAATTCCAAGTCTTGCGGAATTGTCTAACCTTTCCATCAACTTGAATTCCTAGAACTCCGCATGTGCTCGGCATCTCCTCATCTGAAAGAGTCTATACGTCCTGAAATAAGCATCTGCTTAGAAGAAGCTCTCGTGTAGTACCTGATCAAAGACTAGTGGCAATCGGTAGCAGGAGATAAGCATTCATCAAAACCAGGTTACTAATCCTGAGTCAGGAAGCGGACCCTGTGACTGTGGGCCACCAAGAGAATAGCTGATCATGCCCAGTGTATAAATAGGATGACTGAGCATTCATCAAACCAGGTTACACAGCGGCTGAGTATGTTATGAGCTTTCAGCCACCAGCCCATGAGTTTCAAAGTGCTACTTCTGATTCAGTGCAGTTAGAGATCGTGTGCTTTCATGACCCTGCTAAAAAGTAGCAAAAAAATCAAACAGTAATCAAAAGAAAAGAAATTGTACCGCTGAGACATCAGAATCACAGCCAGTCAAATCATCCAAATACTCCCCAAAGTAGAATCTACCCTGCATAACAAGTATCATTGTCAAGTTCAGACCACAAAGTTTTGGTCTGCTAGTCAAGTCCCTAGAGGTGGGATAAACCCTTTGCATATACAGGACCCAACCACAAGGCTAACTCCCTTTATGGCATCCGTAGATGTTGAGCAAACCCACAACATTGTCCCCAGAAAGTGCTAGTCAGATCCCAATGCACTCAAATGAAGTTCATCAAAGGAAAAGAAAATATTAAACATGTACATACGTATATGATTTCTTCGTTCACTTCATAGACACCACATCCATGCATTCTTCCATGCTTCCATTGCCCTGCATATTTGTATCGACCTTTCTCTCTGTTGTGAAAATGGAATTAGCAAAAGATGAGTGAATGCAACTGGCAAGAGAACAAATAAGCATCCATAAGCTAAAAGAGACAATTATAGTCTAGTAGTTATGGCGATCACCGCTGCAGCCAGGTCAAAATCGAATGCGGGCGCCGCCTGCCCGGCCAGTTCCTTTGTCAGAGCGCTATAAGCTGCCACAGCCGCCTGGCAATCGGGGCAGGTCTCGATATGGCTGATCTCTGCCGCGGGGCAGGCGGCCCGTTCCAACACATATTGCTGTAAAACTTCGTCCGATGGGTGTGTTCTGCTCATAGCTTTTCTTTTTTATACATCGACAACATCGAATCCTTCAATTGCTTTCTTGCCCGGAACAGGTAACTTTTGACGGTTCCTTCCGGCAATCCGGTGATCTGGGTGATCTCCTGGTAGGACAGCTCCTCGTGATGATAGAGTCCTATGAGGGTTTGATAGATTGGCGGCAGTCGCGCCAGTTCCGTGGCCAGGAGGCCTTTGAGCTCTTTTTGTAGTAGCAACAGGTCGGATTGTTCTTCCGCGGCGGTTTCGGTGGGTTTTTCAAGTGCAACAGCACCAGGTGACATGCGGCCTGCCCCTGGCTGCACGAAGGGTCATGCGGCCAGACCCTGGCTGCACACCCCAATGCACTGTGCAATGGTCAAAACACATGTGAAGGGTGGTTGCCTTGGGGCCGCTCAAAGGATGTGCGGTCCCACGACTGGCCACACATGCCCATTGCGTGCCAAGCCATTGGGCGGTCAAGCCTTGGCCGCACAAGGGGTGCCCACTATGCGCCAAGCAGAAGGGTGGTCGCGCAAGGGCCGCACAGGGGATAAATGGGCCCTGGTTCGACCCTTTATCTCTCGCAGGTGTGAAAATGACGAACTGGCCAGAAAACTCCATTTCCGGGCCCATTCAAGCCCCACAGAGGGGGAAACATAAGGAAATCAACCCCCAAGCCCCCTAGCATGCTTCCACGCCATTGAAACACAGAATCCGGGTGTAAAACGATGGATAGGGCGAACTCTCCCTGTGACATGGTTTTCCCTTCCTGGCACGATATCACCCTCTCTCGGCCTCGCCTCGGCCTACAAACCACAGGAATGGAAAGGCAATGAGCTAGGAATCGTCACCCTACCTTTGGTCCATGTCGAGGTGCGTCAGATTGTCCACAAATCGTGAAGAACGCTGTTAAGAACCTCGTTCCACCAAGCTTCCGATGCCCACCGTATGCCGCCGGGATCATCCCACTGTCACCCACATCCTCGCGCCATCGCCCGACGTCGTCTGCAGCCGGAGGGGATGCCACCATGATCGAATGGGAGAGAGAGAGGGAGAGGGTGGCCATGGTGGGGAGAGGAAGAAGATGAAGAAAAAGAAAAGAAAATGGGGGGGTTCTAAATAGAAAATCTGATTTTTCGTAAAAATACCAAAAAATAGAAACTGACATTTCCGCGATCCTTAGAATGCACCGATCGCAATGGTACCACTCACGCCCGAGTGAATGACAGTATTTGCCCGTAGCGGGGTTCTACAAGATTTGCTGAAAACCGGGTCGAGAATTGGAAAAATACACGAAAAAAACATGAGTGGGCAAGGGCGATGATATGAGCCCCGATATCTAATATCTTTTCCTAGTCTTATTGGAGATAATTCATATATACATTTCCCTATTCCCCCTTTGGAGCATGGCATGGTTTGTCTATAGATGCCCCTTTGGGGTGACAAAAGTTCATCTCAGCACATTGTAATGGATGCCTTTGCAAACCCCTTTGAGTGGTGAATGAATTCGAGTGTTAGTCATTTATTGCATTCTCTTATATTTTTGCGCTGCTGAATGCCCATCTGTGTCCATCTCAAGGCCAATGGAGTTTGTTGAAATCCTTCCCCTTTTATCTATGATTGCCACAGTGAAAGTGCCTGCCCATCTAATTCGTACATGTGATTTTTTTTTTTGAGTCTAGATACAGTCAGGAGGGGTTCACCCCCATTGCCCTGAGGGGCTATATTAAACATAATTATCCCCTCCTTGGGATTCTATGCTCAATGTGTGTGATTATCACTCAGTTTTCCCAATGAGAATCCATCGAGCTTCACCCCCTATGTGAGTTGTTTATATAGTGTCCCTATGACGGACTTGGAATCAATCATCTGTCTCCTTACCCTCCACCATGGGTTGTTGAGATTGTGACACCTTTCCTATATTCGACATAATTCCTGCCCCAATCAATCCTTTAATTATTGTCATCACGTTTGCCTTATCTCCACGCCTGTCATTTCACTCACTATGGTTTCAGGCATGTCGTTATCGAGCCTCAGTTTCCTTGATCCCCACTGGGGCATGGGTCTGCTAGCATCATCAGTAGCGTCCATTCTCCTTTGCTACACTTGGGGCAATATTGGGTGTCGGAGTTTCATTTATCGTATGATTATTGCCCGTGTATGTATGTGGGTTCACCATCGGGGAGGAGAACATCCCTTATTTACTCAATCTTCCCGTTTGCATTTCATTCACACCACTCATGGACTTTGGGACCTCTCTCCTTGTAAGGTGGACCCAAAAAATCCCCAAGAGAGAATACAAATGGACTGTCCCATCAGAATCTTAAAAGTGGTGGCCGAGGCTGATGCCTTCTTTAAAGGCGTCAGCTACCTAAGATGCATTCTTAAGCCCACGTGCAACAAAAATTCGGCGCCAACCCTGCCGCTCGGTTTGACGCTTCAAATAAATCCAAAACAAGAAGACGTCTTGTTGATTAGACGTGGTCTTAAAAGTCAAGATTAGACGCCAAAACTAATCACTTTCAAAGGTTTCAGTGGCTTTTGGCACCGTTTTCATGGAAAATAAGGAACTCATCTAGAGTCATAGACGCGTTAAAGGAACGTGTCTCCCATGGGTGACGCGTCCTCTTTAAGAAATTAATTTTTAAATTGATGAACGCGCCTGGTAAGCGGGACGCGTTCTCATGAATGCAGAGAACGAGTCCCTAACCTTAGATGCATCCTTGTCAAATTTTTCTATAAATAGAGGACTCCCTCCCTCGAAATGAGGGATGATCCAGATTCTTTAGAGGAGGGGGAAACTCTGCCCAATTCCCTTCCAAGCTTGTGAGTGTTTAAGGGGAAGTTCTACCGGATTTCTGAGTGCCCACGTGCTTGGAAAGCAAGGTCATTTCGTCCCATCATGCGTCCACGCTGTCCTCACGCTGACGGAGCTCCCTCTGAAGCCTGTCTTTGGTGCTCCCAATAAGCTTTTCTTCACTCTTTTATCTTTCTTTATGTCATTCCTCTAGATGCATGCATCATCTTCTCTTTCTGACTACACCGTGTTCCTCTCTTCGAGAGGGCTCCGCATTTGCGTGTTTCTTCATTCCAACATAGCATCTTCCTACACTTTATGTCGAAAATGGGTTTAAAATAACACCAACCAGGTGTGTGTCCATTCATGACTTCATTTATTTTGTCACAAGGGATTGATACTACACTATTTCTGCTCTGATCCACTTGGTGTTTGTTCTTGCAATGGTAACCAAAATAAAGTCCTCCTCTTCATTGGCCGGCCGAAGGAAGAGGAAGAAAGAATCCACTCGACTCCCACTTTTGAGGTATAAATGCGCAAACTCAACAAAGCACTTTATGGTCTGAAACTAGCCCCCCCGTGCGTGGTACGAAAGGTTAAGTACATTTCTTTCAGAAAATGACTTCAAAAGAGGTAACATCGACAAAACTCTTTTCATTAAGAGTTATGATAATCAAATGCTCATTGTACAAGTTTATGTCGATGATATAATTTTCAGAGCCACAAATGATTCCTTAAATGATAAATTTGTCAAATTGATGCTGGTGGAGTTTCAGATGAGTTTGATGGGAGAGTTAACTTTTTTCTTGGGTTTACAGGTGAAGCAGCAAAATGATAAAATTTTCATAAATCAAAGAAAGTACACAATGGAGCTCATTAAGAAGTTCAAGTTTGACAATGCGAAGTCAGAAAAGACACCGATGTCAACAAATGTCAAGTTAAAAAAAGATGATCAAGATAAGTCTGTCGACCAGAAACTTTTTCGTGGCATGATTGGTTCATTGTTACATTTGATTGCTAGTAGGCCTGATATTATGTTTAGTGTTTGCATGTGTGTGAGATTTCATTCCGATCCTAGAGAACCACACATGTTAGCAGTTAAAAGGATTTTCAGATATTTGTTAGATACAATTAATCTTGGTCTTTGGTTTCCACGTAATTGTAATTTTGACTTAGTTACTTATACAAATTCTGATTACGCTAGGTGTTTAGTGGATCGTAAGAGCACGAGCGGGTATTGTTAGTTTCTTGGAGGATGCATGGTTTCAAGGGTCTCTAGGAAACAAAACATAGTGGCATTGTCAACGGCCGAGGCTGAATACATGGCTGTCGGTAGTTGTGCAGTCCAAGTACTTTGGATACAACAACAATTAGTTGATTTTGACATTTTCATAAATAATACACCCATTCTATGTGATAACACTTCTGCGATTAATATTTCCAAAAATCTTGTTTTGCACTCTCGCACAAAGCACATAGAGATTAGACACCACTTCTTGCGAGATCATGTGAGTAATGGTCATTTTGAACTTATACATGTAACTACGAAAAATCGATATCCATTTCTAAGGCTAACTGGAACCCAACAATTAGTGCTTCATATTCCGCTTCATTGTTCGTGAAGGACTTCATAAGCGCACAAGAATTATGTAGGATTTCTCCTTGAGGAGTCATAAAGACAATGCCCCCTCCTGACGCGAGGCTCGTGGTGTCGTCAGGCTCTTTGACTGTTCAGGAAGCACCATCAAAGTAGAGCTCCCAACATGGCACATCAATCGCGAAGACATCTTCCTTTTCTCGTGATGGGACAACCTAAAGCTAGTCATGCGCCTCTGATTGGGGCAGGAGTGTTTCTTCATCAGGGAGTCCAATATTGAGAGGGGAGTCTATCGGGACTGGGTGTACTGCCAAGAACTCCGTCATTCCTTGTCCCTTGATTGCCTTTTGCAGGACAAAGGTTATGCCAAACTCCATGAGGAGTAAGGCCCATTTTCCAAGTCGCCCTGACAGTACGGGTTATTTAAGGAGAAACTTGAGCGGGTTGTATTTTGAAATCAATTCCACCGAATGGGATAGGAGCTAATACCTTAATTTCTTCGCGATGAAGACCAGCGCCAAGCATATCTTTTCCATTGGAGAATGACGATATTCAGGGCCAACCAGCTTTCTACTAAGGTAGTACAGCGATTGCTCCTTGCTTTCTTCATTTATTTGTGCCAACAGCGCTCCCAGAGAAGCATCCATTGTGCCAATAGCGCTCCCAACACCAGGGGAGTGAGGAGGTAATCTTTAATTTGCTTGAATGCATCCTGACACTCCTGGTCCCATATGAACGGTGCACACTTTTTCATTAATTTCCCAAAAGATGCACATCTCCCTGAAATGTTAGATATAAACCGCCTAATATACGCTAGTCTTCCCTAGAGAGATCTCAATTCAGTTATGTTTCTGGGAGGTGGCAACTCCTGAATTGCCTTGATTTTATCGGGATCTATTTCTATCCCCCGATATCTGACAACAAAATCGAGAAATTTGTCGCTTGAAACACCAAAGGCGCACTTCATCGGGTTCATCTTGAGTTAAAATTATCGAAGTCTTTCGAAAACACGACGCAAATCCACCAAGTGATCTTGCCGCCTTTGGGTTTTGACGACGAGGTCATCAACATAGCATTCGACTGAATCATGGAGCATTTCATCAAAGATGTTAGTCATGGCCCTTTGGTATGTGGCCCTAGCATTCTTCAAGCCGAAAGACATTATTTTATAGTTAGAGATCCCTTTGGGGGATCAAAAAGCCATGTGGTCCTTGTCCTTAATGGCTATTCGGATTAAATTGTAACTCGAAGATCCGTCCATAAAAGATAAATCTTCGTGCCCCGTGATCATATCGCATACCCCGTGATCATACCGACCATAATTTTAGTGATGGGGACGAAAAAATCGTCCTTCGGACAAGCTTTGTTTAAGTCCCTATAGTCAATGCAAATGCGGACTTGGCCGTTTTTCTTTTTGATAGGAACTACATTAGCGAGCCAAATCAGGTGGAGGCAGGGCTCTATGAAGTCTACTTTTAGGAGCTTGTCAACTTCAACATTCACCTTGACTTCAAGCTCATGGCGCATATGCCTTTGGGCCTGTTTGATAGGTTTGGCCGTGGAGAGTATTACTAACTCATGTTCGGCCACAGAGGGCTCCAGCCCGGGCATCTTTATAGGTCCAGGCAAAGCAATCTTTGTACTCCAATAGGTGTTGCTTGTATGCACATTTTTTTTCCTCATTAAGGAGGGCACTGATGAAAATTAGTCGGGGGTCATCAACACCCCCAAGGTTGAGCTCAACTAATTCATCCACAGTCACTTGTCCGCCATCTTCAAGTTCTCGCGGAGCTGGCTGCAGATAGATGAAATCCTCGCCGCCGTCGGCCTCGGCTACGTGAAGGTCGCAATAGTCCAGGTTATTGCTGGCGGTCGACCGAAATTGCTCGTCCTGGCCTTCGAGGGCTGCTTCTCTTTGTTGCTCACTTGTAGAGTCGCTAGGCTCTTTGGCGGAGTCTGAGCTAGCGGGGAGGGGTGATAATCCCAGTGTTGACAGAGTAATGGACTTTGAGGTCCCCTTTTCGGCTACAAGGGAGGCCCATCACATCTCTTCCGAAGACAGGAAACTGCCCCGGGAATGGTTCTCTTGTCGCAAACTTAGGTAGTGCAGAAGCGGCTAGGGCAAAAATTTGTTTGGCCAATAGCTTTGGTCGATCCCATTGGTGAGGTTGCGGGGGAGACGCCTGATGATTTTTAATTTGAATAACACCCACCTGTATTAAGCTTTCAACCTTGTCCTTGAGGATGTAGCAATCTTCTGTAGCATGACATTCGATGATATCGGCAAAAGTTGGGATCTTTGGTCCTGCCTCCTCTGGTTGGTCTTCGGGGTTCTGGCAACGTAATGAGGTCCCGTGCCATGCAAAATTCATACAATTTTACGGTGTGCGCCTTAATAAAAGAACATGGCATTTCCATTCACTGTGCCAGCGTTGTAACGAGAGACCTCCCCATGGCATCTTCATGAGGCCGACTTGCGCCAGTTTTCTTTTGAAGATAGGCATCCACCGGGAAGAGCCCTATGTTAGTTGCCCCCTTTGCAGTGGTATGATGGGCCTTCATATATTTGACTTGGTCGGCTGATGATTTAGTCGCAACCATTGGGGAATTGACACTTACTTGGGTCCCGTAGAGGCGAGATGGCTAAGTAGGACCTCTCGTTCTCAGAGCAGTTCTTGTACAAGAGATTTCAATACTTGGTTTTCTTGCTCCAATCCTGCTAACCTGGTAGTTAATAATTCCTGGTGGCTATTTAAGGGAGTACCTACAATGATTGGCCCAGGTTGCTTGAATTTTCCCAAGTCGAGCCCAGCCAATTGACGTAGAGCCGCTGGCTGAGCATCTTCCAGTTCTCGTGGAACGGGCTGCGGTATGATAAACTCTTCCTCGTCACTAGGACCGGCGAGGCAGGTATCCCTTTTGTTGATATCAGGTAGCTGAAGGGGGTCATTATGATCTTTAGGTGTCGGTTCCCTTTGATGTTCAGCCACGCAAACGTCAGCCTTCTGGCTAAGGCTGGAATCTATGGGAGCTCCCGGGGAACCAACTCCTATAGTGCTGACGGCACAATAAACCTTGTGATCAGCCTCGGGGTCATAGCCCAATCTTCTTCTATCTTTCTTGGAGGAGGGGGGTTGTTCTCTAAGTTGTAAGGGATACCACAGCTACTGAAAATAGTCATGCCGAAAGGCTTCTTGAACCTGCGGAATACTTTACTTTCGACACATTTCTTTGATGCGTCTGGGCATGTCGCCCATTTCCTGGACGGATTTGAGGGTATCCCCAACTAAAGTCATCCTCAGAGGGGCCTTGGGGCACTAGGCCTCCCTTATAAAATATGATCGACTTAGTAGCCTAAGCATTTTCTTTTTCCCTTTCCTTTGATATGTGATGATGAACGTCTTTAATTGTTCAACTTTGTGTTCTCCCCTCAAAAAGGGGAGTTGTACACATGCTGAAGGCAGGGAGATGTTTCTGTCGATTGACCGACTGATGAGATTGGCTTCAAAGTTAACCTCCCGCCTTTCTAGTCGAGTTGGCTTGACATTGGAGGCGTTAGCTTGTATATGTAGTCGGTGCAACCTTGCGAGATCCTCATTCATTGTGAAGAGCTCTTCATCATCTTCTTCCTCTGTGACTACCCTTTGTTCTTAATTCCCGGATGAGGTTTAATAGTAGGTTCCCCAAAATACAGTTGAGCATCCGTTAGATTGCATTCATTTGGTCGGAACGGAGCCCGATCTGCGAAGACTGTGTATTGCTCTCTACCCTTTGCGTATTTAATGCATTGGGGAAGGGTTGAAGGGATGACCCAATTTTCGTTCAACCAGGGTCTCCCAAGTCGGGCTTTGTAGGATGTATTCGCGTGGCTTTAGTAACAAAGTTGCCTATGGTTCCTTCCACCTCTACCTTACCCAATGCATCTTCTGAATCCTGGTTGAAACCTGAAATTTTGACGTCATCAACCCTTTGTAAATAGGGTATGAGAAATAAAGACTTGAAAGCCTTCAACAACATTATGTTGACAGACGCCCCAAGATCTACCAGAATCCGGTTCAGTTCGTGGCCATTTATCTTCCCTTGCATGTATAGAGGACGATTGTGACAAGGGGAAGACAACAACATGTCTTTATCTGTAAAAGTTACAGTTGTTGCAAGGGCTTCATATGCTTGAGCCTGGAGCTCGGCTACATGAGTTTCATACACTTCTGGTTCTTGAAGTACTTTTATCAGGGCTTCTCTGAGCTCTTTGCTCTAAGCAATGGCCTCCCATATTGTAACGTATGTTGGCATCTGTTTCATATGCTGGATGATCTTACGATTGGCCCTCGCCTGGGCTTGATCCAGTGGAGGAATCATTTCAGAAAGAGGTTTGGGCTGATAATTGGGCTTCTTGCTTGGCTCTGCCTTCCCCTGATTGTTTGGCTCTTCCTGGAACAACGGAGCCAAGGAATCTTTCTCTGGGAGAGGCGGCCCATCGTTGTCTTTGCCAGAGGGGCCTGCTTAGGCCGGATCAGCTGACTCTTCTTGCGGCGTCGGGTGTGCTGACTCATCTTCTCTATTTGACATATCGAAGAGGAAGGTAGAGACCGCGCCTTGAACTTGGGATGGAGCAGCATGTTGTTGCGGGGTTGGCCTTATTAGCTCATTCTCCTCATCTAACGGATCAAAGAAAAAAGTATCAACTCGAATTTGAACTTCAGGGATAGGACTCGGGTTTTCGCCTCGAAATATGACGATGTTTTGAGGATGTGTTGAATTAGCATTTTCGCTGCCAGTAGACGTGGAATGCCTTCCTCGCCTGCAACCGTGACTTCTATCGCGACCGCGATTTAGGAGTTCTGCATTGCGACGACGGTAAGTGGCCATATTGATCCTATCCCCACCGGGAGAGACTGTGACATTGTCTCCACCTGGTCCCCGTAGACTTTCCGGTGGAGGGATTGACACCATATTGCATGAGAAGTTCTTCAAGATTTTCTCTAACTTCTCTATGGTGAGTTCTTCATCTTTGTAAAAGATACTCCTGTGCTCGCTTGTACATTTGTCGGAGCCAATTTTTGAGCCTAGTTTTCCGCTCTAGTTCATCCCATGGAGTGTATTTGTCGAGAGGAACGACTTTAGTGGGTATGGAGGGGACGTACTCCTCAAGCTCGTCGATTAATTTTTGTAGCTTTTGCAGAGGAGTTGGTTCCTCGGGAGCTCCCATAGCAGCGGCCTGCTCGGCCTATTGCTTTAGTTTTCTCTTCAAATTCTTCTTTTTGCTCTTCTCCTACTTCTTAGCTCGTGCTATTTCGATAGGGGAAGGAATGTCCATTTTTGCAGATGGTTGGGAAATGCCCCAGCATTAGAGCTATGGAATCTCCCCTTCCTTCTTGAGGGTTTAGGGTGACTGTGCCTCTTTGGGGTCACATCGACCCAGCCGCCCTCTTCTTTGTGCACCCGAAACGTGGCATTGATTGCTTGACTGACTATTTCGGGTGGCAATTCTTGAAATTCGACCATATAAGGGCCGAAACTTTGAGATGACGATGCCACAGAAGGCTTTCCGGTCGCCGATTTTTGCTTTGTTTCGGCTTTCCGCTCAGGAGGCTCCAGCTTGACTTTGTCCTTTTTGCTTAGACCCGGGATGGACTTGTGACTTATTTATTGAGGTTCGCTCTTCAAACTTTGCTCAGCGGATGACTTGCGGTCCCTTGGAGGGGTCTGGCCTTCTCGACTTAGTTGTGTGGTAGGCTTGGGGCCCTCCTCTCGAGGTTTCCTCTTTGAGATTTGCTTGACACTCGTCCCGAGCTTTTCTTGCCGAGACTCCCCCTTTTGAATGAAGGAAGTCTCTCTTCATAGTTGGAGAGACTCTCGGGCTGCTTTTCGAGACGCCTACTCCTCTTTGTTGGGCAGTGAGACCAGCGAATCCTAATGTTGACTCCGAGAATTTGTTTCAGAGTGGCCCTATGGAGGGTCACATGCCAACACTTCTTTCCTCCGTACGAGTATCTCGAGTAGCTTTTGGGTTTCCTTCTTTGGAAAGGGCAGGGATTCTCGGTCTTGCCATGGCCGTCATTCGGGGTACCCCATGGTGGATTGACCCGAACTGGAACCAACCTCCTGCATTTTCGGCTTGGCTGGTATATGGGAGGTTGATGCATGTATAACATTTACTGGGAAAACTAATCTGCCTTGTTGAGAAGGCCTTGAGAGTCCTTGGAGGGAGTTATCTATATTTATTACCGCAATGTTTTTGAAGGAGGGCAGT
>JANBPO010008917.1:1425087-1600936 GCA_024336825.1 Amorphophallus titanum
GTCGTAAATGACGTGGCCCACGATGCGATGGTATAAGCAGTAGTTGTGTTGATGCCTCATATTAGTGCCCGGATCATTGTCGGATGCAAGGAGCTATATCAACCACTCATTGCGGCACATATGGAATATCTCCAAAATTTTATATCGAGGAAAAGAGTATAACTTCTGCCTGACCTCATTGGTATGCGAGTCTGCTGCATCATCGGACAACCACCCTCCAGATCTTAGCAACCTCTGAGGTTCTGTCGTGTTTTCCGAATTACGGGTAGAGGCTGGTACGAAGCGTCCCATTGAAGGATCCGGGGTCAGTGCTGACAACTGGTCATCAAAAAGCTTTATTGTCATCAAATTTACAAGCACACACAACAATCTCTCCTTTTTGATGATGATAAAACTTTATGATAATTACATTATTCTTCTCCCCCTTTGACATAATGAAAAATTGGGGGGTAAATCTTCATGGAAGACAAGAGTGCAAAACTGAAAATGGAGTTATAACAAGAATGCGTTTCCTATGCAAAGGAGCAAAATGGGATATACAAGAGATTATCCAGATGCCAGAGACCAGTAAAGTGGGATATGCAGGTGGACGTAGATGCAGACTCACTAATGCATTTCACAAAGACACACATGTACAGCCCAGAATTTATGCACAGGCACTGCTCACATGCACATGGGACAAACTCAACAAGGGGCAAAGTCGACTGATGTATATTGAATAGCACTTTGAAGTGAAGTGAATAAAAGAACATGTTTCCTCTTTTTTTTAGAAAGAAAAATACAGTATAAACAATATGAACAGATTCTCCCCCTACCAAAATGAGAAATTAAGCACACCAACCTCTACCTATTCTCCCCCTTTTTATCATTAACAAAAATTGACTGACAACTGGGTTATTAAGAGAGTGATATGTATAGTATATGCAAAAATGAAAACTATTTTAGAGACAGACTAATTTGGAAAATGATACCACTGTGAAATTGCTGAAGGGTTGCAAGCATGCATGCAAGCACAATTGTCAAGCAAGCAATAACAATATAAGTTAGTCAAAACTCCCCCTAAATGGGGCATAGGTTAAGAAATGGGCATATGATCCATAATCAAAATGTAATACATGAAGCAATACTAAAAGAGTTGTGCATTTATATACTAGAGGCACTACTTAAACTATGAATGTAAACAAGTTCACAGTGTACATCCATCACAATAATGCCCAAGTATGATAAGTGAGTCAATGAAAAAATGAACTTCAACATATATAGATATCTAGATTTTCTTAGGAACACTAGAAAGTTATCTCCTCTCTACATTTCCATTTTAGATCCTCGATTGTCGGTAGCTTCGCCACCCGGGAGAACCCATGACCGTACGCAAGCTCACCCTGACGGCCGGGACGTACGACGCCAAAGTGGAGTTGGACGGCCACGACCTCAGCCGCGCCCTTCGCGGGATCACCATCCGGTGCGAGGCCGGACAACGCCCCAGCGTCGACCTCGACCTCAAGGTGGATGCCGTCGAGGTCACCCAGTTGGCCGTCCGTGATCCGCAGATCCTGCTGTCGATGCCTGATGAGGCCAAGGCCGCTCTGATCGCCCTCGGCTGGACGCCGCCAGCAGGTGACCGCTGATGCGCATCTACTACGACCTGGAGTTCATCGAGTACCGGACCGGCTGGTTTCGGAAGCGGTACACGATCGACCTGATCAGCATCGCCTTGGTCTCCGAAGACGGCCGCGAGTACTACGCCGTCAACCGGGACATGCCGGTCAGGCGCATCCGCCGCCACAAGTGGCTGATGGACAACGTCGTCCCGCACCTGCCGAAAGGGCACGGCGACCAGCGGATCAACATGCCGAAGCGCTGGCTGCCCGCGAGAAAGCCGCGGGCGAAGTAGCTGACCGCGTAGAAGATGACCGCCGAGAAGTAGACCCAGTAGAGGGTTTCGTTGCCGGCGAGGAGGTCTTCCTGGATCAGGTGGCGGAGCGCCAACGCCAGCACGGCGAAGATCAACGACAGCCCGAACTGGATCGTCGCCGCGACGCGGATCGTCTGGTCGACCGGTTCCCCCTTCGCCATCCGCTCGGAGACCTGCCGCGAGAGCAGCTGTTCGATCGGGCAGCAGAGGGTGGAGATGGTGATGAAGACCGCCGACCAGAGCACCGTGATCTGCCCGTAGTCGTTCTTGGAGAGGGTGTGGGAGGCGACCAGGAAGAAGCCGTAGGTCATCACTCCGGTGATCCCGACCCCGACCGCGAGGAAGCCGGCGGTTTTGCCGTACTCCTCGCGCGAGACCGCCTGGTCGCCGCGCGGTGCGGCGCCGTTGCCGGAGTGGCCGTTCCGGGAGACGTCGCTCATCGGTCGACGTAGATAATTATTTTATCTCCCACCAGGATCAAACAACATCTCATTTGGTTGAGATTCCACGGAGAAATGGGTGGGAGAAGTTAAGGGTCTCACCACGGATGAAGAGAGAAAATCCATTTAGTCTTCGGATATCAGGCCAGTATGCGATCGTTCGATAGATTGCCCAGACCATTGCACGGTCTAATAGTAGATCGTCCAATTCTGTCGGTGGGAAATAAATAAACCAGGAAATTATCTATCAAACTGACAAACACGCTGTTTGACACTTGAGGATTGAACGGTCTAATGCTAGACCACTTAATGAGTGGGGCGGTTCAAGGATAACCGTGTAGGATCTGTCGGTGGTAAATCTAGAGAAATAAAATAAATATATAATTATCTGAAAAATCAACGAGCTTAGGACTCTAGGAATTGGACGGTCTTATGACTCACCGTTCATTGGTATTAAACGGTTGTACATGGACCGTTCAATGGCTGGTCGGTGCAAATTTAGAAAATTAAATAAATATTCAGTAAATCTCTCAAAGAGGGTGAACGGTTCATAATGGACCCCGCCGTCACTGAATGGCCCCGCTATAGACTGCGCAATGGCTGGGCATATGAAATTGGCAAAAATGAGATAAACGAGCCCATTTACCCAAAACCCAAGTGAAATCAAGACCCATTAAGCCTTGAATTTAAGCAGACCTAGCCAGGGAGGGAGATACCTATAAAGTGAGTCCATGGATATGCCTGGAAATGGCCCAATGAGTAATGGAAAACTCGAGGCATCAGAAATAATAGTAAAAAGAAATGACTCAACTTGTAGGCAAAAACAGGTGTCAACACTTTTCATCCCTAGACAGATGGTCAAACTGAGAGGACAAACCAAGTTGTTGAAGATATGTTAAGGGCATGTATTATAGACTTCGGTGAAAGTAGGCATGACCACTTACCCCTAGCCAAATTTGCATATAACAACAACTATCAAGTCAGTGTCGAAATGGCACATTTTGAGGCACTTTATGGCAGGAGTTGTCTAGGCGGGCCAAATCCGATGGCCTTGGCCATTCCAGGTTCATGCATGAGGCTTGAAAGTGACATATCCTATTACATAGATGACACTCTTCTGTTTCTACATGAGGAGGATCGATTTTGTGTGATCCATTTGATGTTGGAGTTCCTAGAGGAGATTTCTGGTCTGAAGGTCAATTATGAAAAGAGCATGATAGTAAGAGTGAACATGGTGAGGGAGGGGGCTTGGAAGGTTGTGGGACTAATGAGCTTTGGGTTGGGTAGTTCTCTATATATTAGTTTTGGATATGTTGCTCACCTTGAGCTCAATTCGTTGCAGTGGTTGGGCGAAGATTTGTGCAGGAAGTTGAATCCAGGTTGGTAGATTGGAGAGGGAAATTCTGTCTGACAGCAATAGGGTGCATCTATGCAATTCTGTGCTATCTAATCTTTTCATACATTACTTTCCTTGTTTAAAATCCCAAACACAGTGGCAAAGAAGCAGGGGTTGACATGCTATTAATTGTAGAAGGTTTTGCTAAGGCAAGCGAAATGGTGGGCTTGCATCCACAACAAAAGGGACTTTAATTTTGTTCTCTTGAGCAAATGGATTTGAAAAATGGGTTCATTAGAGAGGGATTTAGGTGATTAATCTAAAACTACCATGGCAGGGCAAAACATTGGGTCATTCACCTTCCAACTTTACTATTATTTCTAGGTTATGGAATGATGTTTCAAAAGGTAGAGTTGCTGTGTATGAGGGTTGGTGATTAGGCTTGGTGATGGAAACAAAATTCTATTTTGGAAGGATAAACAATGTGAGGACAGACCACAGGAGAAAGACCCTATCTTCTCTTTAGAATAGCTAGTTAGCTGGTAGCTACACATCTAGAGGCTTCTCTGGCAGCAGTTTACAGGAACGTCTGAGGTTTAGGAAGAAACGTGCACGATGATGAAAATTTTCATCTTCATGCAGCCGGGGGTAGGCCGCACGTCACCTGGTGCCGTTGGCAGTGGTGCGGCCAGAGTTGGACCGCACAAGGGGCGGGTATTCTTTTTCTAAGGGGCCTTCCGCTACCCTATCCGCCTTCCATTCAATTTCACATATATTTCTATCTATCACCTACGTCTCCGTATGGGCCACTCACGGGTTGGGAAGGAGGATCTCATCCTCTCATTCCATGCATGCTTTGTGTTCATTGCATCACATGCATCTATTGTATCCATTATATTGCATTCACATGCATTTGCATTTCTTCTTTTCTGGGTTTCCGAACCCATATCTTCCCCGCCTTTCTGAACCTACGGATCCCTCACATCCTCCTTCTTATTCATATCCATCTTTAGGATCTTTGGGTCCCCTTACACTTGCCGAGCATCACGCCCCCTCCAATTTCTTCTTAGGGCATCACGCCCCCTCCCATCTTTTACATCCGGATCCTCTAGATTTTTCTTTGCTTGCCAGACATCACGCCCTCCTTCTCTACATCCTTCCGGAACCTTCGGACCTTCCAAGGTATCGCGCCCTTTTCTATCTTCTTCTTTCAAAACCACCGTATCTCCCAGGGCCTCGTGCCCTTTTCTCTCTTCTTCATCCGAAACCTCCGGACCTTCCTCTTCAGGCATTGCGCCCCTCTACACCCTCACACCCGAATCCTCCGGATCTTTCTCACCTTACAGGGCATCACGTCCCTCATAACTTTCTCCCTTCGGAACCTCCGGACCTCTCTTTCTACTCCACTATCCTTTCTGGGCATCGTGCCCCCTCCCATCTCTTGTATCCGGACTCTCCAGATTTTTCTCTGTTTATTGGGCATTGTGCCCTCCTTCTCCACATCCTCCCGGAACCTCCGGACCTTCCAGGGCATCGCACCCTTTTTTATCTTCTTTCTCCAAAACCTCTGGATTTCTCACTGTTTCTCGCAGGGCATCGCGTCCCTTCTCACTCCATTCCTCCGGAACCTCCGGACTCTTCTCTCTACTACACTATCCTTTTCGAGCATCACGCACATCCTTTCTATCTTCCTTCGGAACCTCCAGATTTTTCATCATATTCTGTGATGTATGGATAACATCCCTATGGAGGAATGACAGAGCGAGAAGTCTGAGATGTTGTTTTCTTAGAAAAGAAATTTGCTAGCCTTGGTGATAGTGGAAAGAGTCTTAATCTCTTTGAGAAAGAAGAGCAGCTTGATATCTTACCTTCTTTCGGCAAAGGGAGGGAATATGTAACACGTATCTGTCAAAAATAGCAAGGATGATTAGCCTAGTGGGAGTACGCCTAGTGGGATTGCATCAATAGAATCATTATAAAATCAAGACTCCTTATGCCATAGCAAGCGTGGGCATGTTCCTTGTCATCTTTTTGAAATTGAAGGTGATGTACTTATTTGTGAGCCCATGGATGAGAAGGAGCCTAGATCTATTTAGGAAGCTTTTGCATTGTCATTTAGAAAAGAATGGGAAGTTGTCATGCAAGAGGAAATGAATTGGATGGCATAGAATGAAGTCTACGAGTTAGTGAAACTCCTGTCTGAGTGCAAAGCAATTGGAAACAAGTGGGTTTTCAAGCTTAAGCACAAGACAAACAAGTCAATCAAAAAATATAAAGCACTCTTGGTGGCGAAGGGCTATACCTAAAAAGAGGGTATAGACTATGATGAGACATTCTCACCGGCAGCTAGATTCACATCCATTCACTTAATTCTAGCTATCGTAGCACATCTTGATTTGGAGTTGTTCTAAATGAATGTAAAGACTACATTTCTCAATGAATAACTAAACGAAGAAATTTATATTGTTCAGATAGAAGGCTTTGAGACCAAAGGTGAAGAGCGAAAAGTTTGTCATCCCAAATGCTCTATATATGACTTGAAACAATAGTCTAGATAGTGGTACTTAAAATTTCATAAGGTGATTATCTTGCATGGCTTCGGGATGATCAAAGAAGACCACTATGTGTGTGTCAAGCGAGTGCGAGAAAGATTTCTCATTTTGCCATTATATGTTGACGACATCTTGAAGGATGGAAATAACATGGAGTTAATCAATGCCACCATGAAAATGACTATCTTGGCAGAGATGAGCATGGTGGAACGGGTGGCGCGGGCGATGTGCGAGGCTGCAGAAGAAGATTGGGACGCAGCGAGTTACCTTGACACTGCCAGCGGTAACGCACCGGAGGACCAGCGCGATTACTGGCGCGTCATGGCCCGCGCCGCTATCGAGGCGATGCGCGAGCCGACTGACGAGGTGAACGATGCGCTAGACAGAGTTCCCGGCGGGTTCGGACGCGGTGCTTGGCTTGAGGGCATAGACGCCGCCCTCTCCGATACCAGCACTAAGGGGTGAGAGATGGAGCTTGTCGCTGCATTCTATATCGTTGGCGTGATTTGCGCCCTTGTTTGCATGGCCGCAATCGTCGTGTCGCTTTGGCTGGGAGTGCCTTTGCTAGGAATGCCGGCTCCAAAAGTTCCGCCGCCGCCACCCATGCCCAAGGATTTGTCGTGAACCGCCTCACCCTCCGCGTCACCCTTCTAGGCCTGCCCTTTGCCGTGCTGTTCGCAATTGGCTATGGGCTGGGGAAGGCTGCGGGGTGGATTTAGGTCGCGAAGCCGCCCTTAACGATAAAGGCAACAGCGGCCATAATCAGCCCCGCCAAGATCAGCCAGACGACGCGCGACAGGTCCGACGATATCTTGTCCACCTTCTTGCCCACAAGGTCGATCTTGTCGTTCATGGCCTTGAACTCACCTTCCTTTCGGGCATCAGCCAAATCGGCTTGCCGCTGCCATGCTTCCAAGGCTGTCAGCCGTTGGCCATGTGAGGCCCCTTGATGCTCGACGGCAACCATGCGGCTGCGGAGATCGGTTTCCATGTCGGCGTTCCTGTCGGTCAATGTCCCCGTGCCCTTTTCTAATGCCCTGCTAGGAAGATGGTTCGGCTACCAGCACTTTTGCGAAGCGCCGAAACGATCGGTTTTGACGAGGTAGCGAGCTATAGCTTCCTCGCGCTTCACCAATTCCACCGGATCATTCGCTTTCGGTGGCCGCGTCCACCCCGCGCAATTGCTGGCAGTCGTCTGGCAACCCACTGTTCCAGATTACACATGAATCCACATAGCTCACCACTCCACAATCCTATATATAACAAAAATATTCAACCATAGCATACCCAGATGGACTGTGCTAACCCTATTCCTCTGCTACTGCTGCCTCCACCTCAATCTCCTCCTCTATATCTCTTGAAAACGTGTGTCTCAAGGGTGAGTGTGACGCTCAGAAGGCATCCTAATCAAACTGGGGTTAACTTTGCATCTATATAATCATTTATATGCATATTTCAAATGCTAACAGTAGCATAATTCATTTGATAACATTTCCTTAAAATAACTTAAACAAGGAAAGCACATATTCTTTAACTAGTGTATAAATACCCTTGCATGCAGCAAGACCCCAATACAAGAACAATTACCTATTATCACATTTATGAGAGTTCACATTATTTCCATTCTTGGAACCGGACAACTACCGTAAACACAGGAGGCCCACATACACAACGAACAAAAAAGTACTATGCAGACCCGAGAGTGAACTCCCACCTAGATTCCGGTGGCCTAGTGGCGTTACGTATCGCCATCCCACAAAGGTCACCCCACAAAGGGACCGAAGACTAAATCAATAGGAATTTAAACCAGGGCATTACGTATTGCCATCCCTTGGGATCATTTACTTCTATGACGTTACGTATTGCCATCCCGCAGAAGGGACCGAAGTCCAACCTCATAGAATGCTACTGTTTTCCCTTCATGGCATACATATTCTTACTTGATATTACTAGCATGATGCTTATCAGACATTTTTTTCCTGATTTTAAGGGGGCTAAACATACTCAAAGTCTTGCTTCTAATGAGTTACTCATGCTCACAGATATGCTACTAATAGTTTAAGATGGCTAAACACACCCATGGTCATGTTCAGGTTACTATATTGAAAGTCCAAGTTCCTCCTTCTAGGCTACACATGCATAGAAAATGACTTATATCCGAAAGTAAAGAATTTCTGGGTACATGAAACTTTTACAGTGGGTTACTAACTTATCCTCCGATCGTCATCTACTGAGGGCATCTACTACAGTATTAGCTTTCCCTGGGTGATATTGGATAGTAAAGTCGAAGTCCTTGAGATACTCCAACCATCTATGTTGTCTCATGTTTAACTCCTTCTGAGTAAAAAGATATTTCAGACTTTTGTGGTCCGAAAATATAGTGAACTTCTCTCCATAGAGATAATGTCACCAGATTTTTAAAGTAAAGATAACAGTAGATAGCTTCAGATCATGCACGGGATAGTTCTCTTCATGACGCTTCAACTGTCTCGAAGAATAGCAAATCATCTTGCCATTTTGTATAACAATGCATCCAAGGCCAATGTCAGATGCATCGGTATAGACTTCGAAGCCACCACCTTCAACATGTAGTGCCAATATAGGGGCCGTAGTGAGATGTTCCTTAAGAGTTAAGAAACTTACTTCACAATCCTTCGACCATATGAAAGGGTTCTCCTTTCTTGTAAGTTTAGTCAAAGGGATGACGATCTTAGGAAAATCCTTGATGAATCGTCTATAATACCCAGCCAGACCCAGAAAGCTTCTAACTTCAGACACAGTCGTTGGCCAGCTCTAGTTCTTAATTGCCTCCACTTTAGAATGATCAACAATGATACCTTCCTTTGAAATAATATGGCCAAGGAAAGAAACCTCCTTTAGCCAGAACTCCCACTTGCTGAGCTTCGCATAGAGTTGGTGTTCTCTTAGGATTTGTAAAGCTATTCTTAAGTTCTCTTCGTGTTCTTCCTTAGTCTTGGAGTATATGAGAATGTCATTAATGAAAACGACCACACATCGGTCGAGATAGGGCCTGAAGAAATTGTTTATTAGTTGCATAAATGCTATCAGGACATTAGTTAACCCGAACGGCATCACCACAAACTCGTAGTGCCCATATCTACTCTGGAAAGTAGTCTTGTATGTGTCTTCATCTTTAATCTTGAGCTGATGGTATCCCAACCGAAGGTCTAGCTTGGAGAAATATTTCACTCTAGAGATTTGATCAAAGTGCTCGTCGAAATAAACGCTATGCAATGCGCTCTACATCCCACCGAGTTTTCTAGAGTATCCTCCTGCTCAACAACAAAGGAAATGTGGGATAAATTGGAGATAATCTATTAGGGAACATCTCAGGTAAGAGAAACAAAAGTAAATATGCTAGTTTCTGAGTATGAAGCCTTTAAGATGAAATCTGATTAAACCATCTTTGAGATGTATTCTAGGTTGATGGTGCTTACTAACAATTTGAGGAGTTTGGGCAAGATCTATAGTGAGTACGAGCTAGTAAGGAAGATCCTCCAATCTTTGACATCGATCTGGCATACGAAAGCTACTGTCGTGGAGGAATCCAGGAACCTGGCAACTACCACTGTCGATGAACTCATCAGTTCTCTTATGACATATGAACTGAATCTCAAGAGGGTCAATGACTCTGAAAAGAAGAAAAAGCCCCTGGCGCTTAAGGTAAATTCTAGCAGCAAAGGATCTTCGAGTGAGCATAGCTCTTCTAGTTTCAAAGAAGACTCAGGTGAGTTTGCTATGCTAACTAGAAAGTTTAAGAAATTTTTGAGAAGAGAAGGTAAGAGTTTCAGACGAAAATGTTCCTCAAGAAAGAGACAGTCGAGGTTTAAACCTGATAATGCCAAAAAGACTGATGGAATTGTATGTTATAACTATAGAAAGTCAGGGCACCTGAAGGAAGACTGTCCTGAATTGCAGAAGGAGAAACAACTCTGGTGGAAGAATAAGAAGGGCAAGGCTATGGTGAGCACCTGGAGTAATGAAGAGAAAGACAGTTAGGGCAGCTCATCTGATAGTGAGGATGAAGATAAACTGTGCTTGATGGATAGAAGAGAAGAAGAAGGAAGATGATGAGGCAACTTCCCCATTTGAAAATGACACTCATAGTGATTGGGAAGAAGCATATGCAGAAATTCTATATAAATATGATGATGTTCATAAGGAGAATAGACATTTGAAAAGGACAATAAACTCCCTTGTTAATGACATTTCTTTGAATGATAGGATTGCATGCTCAAACTGTACAAGGAGAGACTCGCGATGCTCTTCAATAGATAACTCCTTATCCAATTGTACCCTGAGAGAAGGAATAAGGATCTCATAAGGGACTACCGTCTCCATTCCATAAGTGAGAGCAAAAGGAGTTTGCCCTGTAGGAGTGTGAATGGAAGTACGGTAGTCCCATAGAGATTCAACGAGTTTCTCTGGCCAATCCACAAATTTATTAGCCTCACATGTTTTCTTGATAATTTTAATTAGAGTTTTATTTGTTGCCTTTGCTTGCCCATTACCCTGTGAATAATAAGGAGATGAATGATGCAATGTAATATTATACCTGTTGCAGAGATCTTGAAGTTCTTGAGAGATAAATTGAGGTCCGTTGTCAGTGATGATAGAGCTTGGAATGCCAAATCTTACAATGATATTCTTCATAATGAATTTGCAGATGGGTGATGCTTTAATCTCCACGTAAGCTTCCGCTTCCACCCACTTGGTGAAATACTTTGTCGTCGTGTGTATGAAAGATTTTGGCTTAGAAAGGAGGTTCGGGTCACTAAGGGGTCCAATGATATCAAAAGTCCACATGGAGAAAGGCCATGTGGAGGACACAGGATGGAGTGAAGAAGCAGGAGAATGAATTTTATCGACGTGTAGTTGACACTTAACACACCTTCAAACATAGATGGAACAATCCTCTTCTAGAGTGGGCCAATAGAAGCTTAACCTAAGAATTTTCTTAGCTAACATCTGGCTATTGACATGGCCCACACAAACTCTAGAATGTGCCTCTTCCACGACCTTCCATGCCTCATCATCATCAAGACACCTAAGAAGAACACCAGTGAGACTTCTTCGATAGAGCACACCTCCAACCAAAGTGTATCTTTGATCCACTCTCCTAATGACCTCCTTTTCTTTAACAGTAGTTTCTTCAGGATAAGATTGATCATGGCAGTATTTAGCAATCTTATAGTACCATGGCTTCTCCTCTTCAGCCAATTCTTCTTCCAGATCCATAAGCATGTCCTCTCTTATTACTCCTTAATTCTTTTGTAGGATTATGGCCGCTGAAAGAGCACAATGACGTGAGATGCAGTGCACTGTGCAAAGACTTACGCAGGCGCTATAGCAAGTGGCGCAAGGCGGTGCTGGCGGTGCTCACTGCGGAGCTGGTGCACTTCATTG
Source organism: Amorphophallus titanum (assembly GCA_024336825.1). Taxonomy (NCBI): domain Eukaryota; kingdom Viridiplantae; phylum Streptophyta; class Magnoliopsida; order Alismatales; family Araceae; genus Amorphophallus; species Amorphophallus titanum. Next base: position 1,436,758 of record JANBPO010008917.1, read on the forward strand.
GGATTTTCGCAACATGAACCCACCAAGATTCACGGGATCGGTGGACCCCGATGATGCCGAGAATTGGCTGAAGGAAATTGAGAGGATTTTTCGTGTAATGCAATGCACAGATGAAGAAAAGGTTTTATTGGCCACATTTCAACTGGAACGGGACGCTCGTTGCTGGTGGGAGTCTGTAGAAGCAACACTGCCTGACAATCATGTCACATGGGCGGAGTTTGTCGAGCATTACAACGACAAGTATTTCTCAGACTGTGTGCAAGAAAAGAAGGCCGCAGAATTTACTGCATTGAAGCAATGGACCCTGAAGGTGGCCGAATATGAGGCCCAATTCTTAAGACTTTCCCATTATGCACCCCACTTGGTGTGTACGGAAAAGATGAAGGTGAGGAGGTTCCTCAACGAGCTTCGGCCCCAATATATTACACAGCTTGCACCGATGGACATCCAAGTCTATTCAAAAATGGTTCAGCGTGCTCAATTGCTGGAAGATGCCACTGAACTCTTCGAAAGGGTTCGGGGCAAGGACAACAAGGAACATGTCACCAGTCTGGGAAGCTTCAAACCATCATTTGGCAAGAAGCGATTCTTCAACGGAGGAGAGTCTTCCAAGGAGAAGAGGTTCAAGAAAAGTAACAAGCCCTTCTCTACTATCAGCAATAAGCCTTTCTCCACTATCGCACCTTCCAAGGAAATCTACAAGTACTATGACAAAGCTAGTCATAAGACCGAGGAATGCTGGAGGAAGCTGGGAGCGTGTCTCCGATGTGGGAATCGAGAGCATCGAATCCCCGATTGCCCCTTGATGAAGGAACAAGACAACAAAGATGAGAAGCATCCAATAAAGAAACAAGGCCATCTGCACTGACAGTATGGCGCGGAGGTGCTTGCAATATGGAGCTTACAACATGGAACTCATCCGATGCGGACGAGGTTATCGCCTTGTGGAACCGGGAAGCGGTTCGCGACGGCTATAAAGAATGGACGACAGAGGCCTTCAACGAGATCATCGCGTCGAACCCGAGCTTCGATCCTTCGAATGCGTTCGTGCTGCGGAATAGGGACGGCATTCGCGGCTTCGCGATCGGCTGCGTCGGCGACGACGATTTCGGCTTCAAGCTGACGGCGCGTGGTTGGATCGATCTCCACTTCTACCGATCGCGGGTCGAAGCCAAGCTGAGAGATGGCTCCTGGATCGCCTGCTTCAGCAAGAGCCAAGAGCTGACTGGTGCGAGAGGTTGAGATCGCCTGGAGTTTAGCCTGACGCTCCAATAGCCCAATGTACTGACCTCCCAACGCCAGCGACTCTTCCTGCGTCGATGCCTTCGCAATACGGGCAATGAGGTCGCTTGGTGCACCATTGATCGCCGCCTCCTGGGCGATGGCAATTGCGCCTGCTCGTTCCTCCTTCTTCTGCGTGAGGATGCGAGCTCGCTCCCCGATGTAGTTCTCAAGCTCCTTTGCGGACTTGGCGTCCTCGCGGGTGAGGTCGTCCTTGTTCGCATTGAACTCGAACCACAGCGTCTCAAGCTCGGCTTCCTCGTCGGCAAACTCGAAATTCACCGCTTTCTCTGCGGCGTCTTCAGCGAGTGTGATGTTGCCCTGCAGCGCTTCCTTGACCGCTGTGAGTGCCTCGATCTCAGCAGTCTTCTTCTTCTGCAGGAAGTCCTGGCGACCGGTGATGAACTCCTGCGGACGGACAACGCCCTCCTCGTTCACGATCGCAGTGCCATAGCTCGATGTGAGGTTGGCAATGGTGGTGTTGAGCTCCTGGAGCTGTGCCATCGCCTGTGGGACACCAGCTTCAGCCTCAAGCTGCTGCTGGCGAGCGCCTTTTTGGCCGATCTTCGCCATGCTGCTGCGGATCTGCTCGGAGAGCTATTAAATTGTGCATTATATGTTCCTGCGTTTATTTTAACTTCTTGTACACTCCCACACCAACTCTTAATCCTTCCGAGTCTCCCAGTCCGCAGGTGACGGGTTAGAATTCGAAGTATCGGGTCTTTTTCGGTACTCAGATTCTGAGTCTTTTTCGGTACTTGGTACTTAGGATTCGAAGTATCTGCCCTGGCCGCGTGAAAATTTTTGAGTGTCCACAATACCCAAGAGTTCTTTGGGAGAGAATGTGGACAGTGCCTTAATTTACCGAACTTTTATAAAAAATGCACTATCTACTTTTGTGATTGGCTCTATCTCTCCTATCTCCATTCCTCGTGATTGTTAGTTATGTGTTTGGCATTAGATATTAAAATTTATCGACACCCAATTCACCTCTCTCTTGAGTGTGTTTCATAGCTTGAAACCCTCACTTCCTATCTCCACACGTCGAGGGCAAGCAACAAAAATGCAGAGAGCTCACAGCAAAAAAGAGAGAATCTAGAGATTTCTCCACTGCGACGACCCCTCCCCTCCCCCTCCGCCATCCACTCACCCTCATCCTCCCCTATGGTGACATCGCCCCCATCCTGCGGCTCAGACCACCGCTGCCACGATGATGGGGCAGGACTATCGCCACCGTCTCCCAAGGAGAGGGGAACCACTGCTGGTGCTGCGTCATCAACGCCGCCGTGCCCCCCCTCCCTACCCTGCCTCCCTGCTTGCCCATCCCTGGCCACTCTCTCTCTCTCTCTCTCTCTCTCTCTCTGAGTTACTGTTCACCGTGATTTTACTTCATTCCCCGACTGTTTGGTCCGAAAAATTACCATTCATTCCCATTTTCACTAGTCATGCAAACAGCGGCATGGGTATTTGGGTAATTCAGTATCAACATTGTTGCGTTAATCCAAATTTCTATCAAACGACAACTTCCAGCCATCTGATTAACAGGAGAATTTATGCCCCTACAATCAAAACAAAAGTGAGTTAAAATAGGGGTAAGTTACACCAGTTGGGTTAGCGATTTTCTCTCTCCGAGGGGATGTAATTAATATTGTGACCTTTATGGTATGGTGGGTCTCTGATCCCGACATGATACCCATAATCGTCTGGTCAGTCAGATAGAGCACACCGCAGGCTTCGGACAACTCCAGTCTTGAAGCCCGAACACATTGTCACATATGTGACTGACACACTCCCGCACTTGATAAAATGATAAATCGATAAATGATACAATGATACAACAAACTTCATAGTAATAATATAAAACAAAAGCCCGAGTGCATCCAATATGCTATTGGTACATCCTCTGGGTGAGTCGAGCATCGATCAACAGGAAGATCACCCCACAGGGTGCCGAGGGGCTATTCGCTCTCTTGCCCCTATAGAGTATCACGGGAGGTCGTAGTGACCTATGTTGCAATAGATTTCGAGCATCTGCAGGGGGCTCGGCCATGGGCCCTTCATGTGCCGTTGAATAGGGCTCCGAGTTAACTTTTGGCATAGAGAGTCGCATGACCTCTCCAGGGTCTTCTTGGTAGTCATCGTAGACAGCCTCTACGGGGCCATCATCGATAGGGGTGAAGAGGGAGATTATATTTGCTTCGTAATATCTTTGCCCAGTTGAGTTGGCAACCTCCATTTCCAGGAGAACGGTGTTGTACCCCTCCCCTTTTGAGATTAACACTCGCTACTTAAGCAACAGCTTCTCGGTTTGAGGTTGGTTTATCTCAGCCTCTGGCATATCCTCAAGAGCCTGATGTAGTTTCTCGGATCGAGGCAGGCGTAGCTCGGCCCCCGATGTATCCTCGGGAACTCGATACAGCTTCTCGGTTTGAGGTTGGCGTAGCTCGGCCTCTGATGTATCCTCAGGAGCCCGATGTAGCTTCTCGGTTCGATGCCAACGTAGCTTGGCCTCTAATGTATCCTTGGGAACCCGATGCAGCTTCTCGATTTGAGGTTGGCATAGCTCAGCCTCTGATGTATCCTCGAGAGCCCGATGTAGCTTCTCAGTTCGAGGTTGTCATAGCTCGGCCTCTGATGCATCCTCAGGAGCCTGATGCAGCTTCTCAATTTGAGGCTGGCATAGCTCGACCTCTGATGTATCCGTGGGAACCTGACGTAGCTTCTCGGTTTGAGGCTGGCATAGCTCGGCCTTTGATGTATCCTCGGGAGCCCGATGCTTCTTCTTGGTTCGAGGCTGTCATAGCTCGACCTCTAATGCATCCTCGAGAGCCCGATGGAGTTATTCGGTTTGAGGCTGGCCTAGCTTGGCCTCTAATGTATCCTCGGGAGCCCGATGATAAATTGAGATCATATGGACCACCCTTTCATAAATGCCCGGCTCATGTGGGTGTGGTGGGTCTACTTCATATTTACCCATCTGGAGCATGCCCTCCTGCATCAAGCCTTGAGGAATGTCCTTGAAGACATAGCAATCTTCGATAGGGTGCCCCAGTATCTGGTGGTAGGGGCAGGATCAGGGGTCATCACTTCTCTTAGCATCCTCTAGCCTCTTGGACTTTAGCAGAGTGACCTTCCCATAGTGACAAGCCCACTTAAAAATCACCTGAGTTTTGCCCCTTGGGAAAGAGTAAGGCTTCTTCATCTTCTCCCGCAACGAGGAGGTTTGTTTCGCAAGTTGCTAGCTGGTTGAGGGGCTGGCCACCTCCTTTGCTTTCCCTCTCAAGTGCATGAAGGCACCAAAGCTGATGCATGGAGATCGACTCTCTTGTTCTGCCGTAGTAACGGATGGATGATGCCTTGACAGCAGGGCTTCAATATCATCTACCATTGTACTCAGGTGATCGAAGGACCAGAATTTGATTCCCTCCATCCTTTGGGAGATTTCTTCTTTCAGGCTTCGTCTGCAAACCTCGATGGTGGTCTCGCAGCTTAGTGGGCACTTGCACCTTTCGCGGAGGGATCTCCACTTCTTAATATAATCTTCAGCCGATTCATTATCTTCCTACCTATGGCTGTACAATTCTGCTTTACTTATGGAAAGCTGGCCCGAGCTTGCAGAATGGCTCGACCAGAGGAGAATGCCCCTAGTTAGCTAGGATAAGAGTCTAGTCATCTCGGCCAACTGCTCGTTCAATCTTTTGATCTCTTGATGTTTCCCATACAACAAGGTGAGCACAACAAGATCATATTGGGCTAGATCTAGTGTGGGGCTTTGGCTAATGCTTCCCGCTCTGTCGTCGGGTGGGGTGTTGGCACCCGAAATATGATCAATGGCAGTCATGCCTGAACGGTGAAAGGAATGCGGCCCGCTAAAGTGCAAGAGCCAAAGAGGATCAATACACAAGGGTCCCCTGGGACTGCTAAAGCTTTAGGTCACCTGACGAGAGCGTTGGGGACTCCACCTCAGGATGGCCAGAACAAATCCACAACAAATCGACTGTGCCATTCGGCTTTCCTAAAGAATCGATATTGACTTAGTCGTGTCGAACAAACTCCGTCTGTCGTCCGATCAGGGCGAGAATGTACCAGGTGGATCACCAACCGATAAGAAGCCTTCTTGACATGAAGAAATGCCCCAGACTTCTCAAAATAAGGTGTCGATGGCTGCGTCAGCCGAAACTTGAATGTCTGAACTAAAGGCACAGGCAACATCAGAATTGGCCATTTTATGACCTGAAGATCCTCCCGATACATCTCATGTCAGTCCCACAGGGACACGGTGAGATGAAAGTTCAAGTCAACTCTCAGAGTCAGTCCTAGTTTCACAAGTCAAAGCCTAGCTTGAATAAGCACGACAAGGGAATCAACCTGACGCACCCCTAAACTGGCGTGCCCCTAATCCAGCGCGCTCCAAAGCTCCTAATCCGACGCACATGAGGCAACCCTCACTAAACCGACGCACCCATATGCCCGCCGGGTGAGGCCACGATGGTTAAGGCTATAAGGAGTGGCAAGACAACAAGAGAAAGAAGACACACGCATAGTGAGTGAAGAAGAAGAAGAGGGATCGAAGAGAAAAGAGTCTTGGGGAGAAAGAAAGAGGGAGAGTTCTTCCTGAGCAGTCATCTGCCGTCCGTCAACGGAGAAGAAAGGTCTGAAGCGAGGGAAGGAAGAGAGATTTTTTTGATACCCTATTTTCGCTGCAAGTAGTGGAGGTGGGTGCGTGGGATATTACCTTCTTTCCTCTTCTGTTTCCCCCTCTATCAATATCTCCCTACACTAGGGTGTGAAACGGTGTTCAAAATCAAATCGGTCACATGCTGACCCTTTTTTTATGTTCGGATGAAAGTCCGGTATGAAGATGTCCCAAGTATACATGTAATATAGGGACCAATGTATGCCGGGATACAGCAAGCTTGATATGTGGAGGATAATGAAATTCAGTCAGATCCCGGTCAGAACGGTCAGAAATCAATAAGTTTATCAGCCCGGTGCAAGGTCACGCCATGACCGAAGTGGGGATGGCTCCGGAGGTCACGACATGCCCGCGTGTGTATCATTGATGTTTCGGACGCCAAGGTCGATGGAGAAGATACGTCGTGGATGGTTCACCGGCAAATTCTTAGAGGAGGTATTTTTACAAATTTTACTTCTGATTTCCTCTTTCTTTTATTAGTGTTTATTGTGTGGATTTGTTACTTATGTATTTTTTTATTAATTTTAGTTCTTCAAGAATTCGCATCCAAATAGAGTGCCACCATTTGAGAAATTGGCATCTCTCTGAGAGGACGTCGATCCCAAATTTAAGTTTCCTTATTAAATTTTCATTTAGTGAAATGACGCCTCCCTGGAGAGGCGTCAATTAATCAGCGTCTCTTCCTATAGATGTTAATTATGGTTGATTTTAGCCTTTAATCTGATTTTCGGTTTAAGGGAATGCCGTCTTCCCAGAGAGCCGTTAATTAATCAGCATCTGCTTACATGGACGTTATTTAAGAGTTCATTTTTGTATATTAAATTCTTGATTCTGAGAATCGACGTCTGTTTAAATGACCGTTAATTAATCGATGTCCAGCTCAGTGGTCGTTAATTCATTAAATTGGCAGCGTCTAGTACGGATACCAATTTTCGTAATGACAGAGTCCCCAAACAGAGACCCATTTGTGAGTTCAAGCTCACTTGGCTCCACCATTTCTTGGCTTTGATCTGGCATCTTTTGATCATTTTGAGCATGATTCATTCGTGGAAATGCATGAGTGTGTACATGGCGCTTTTGAGAAATTAATTATCTACTGTTTGACGTGAACCTCCAAATATTGAAGAATTTACATAAGTAAACTATTAGCTAGGTCCATATCCCAAAATCTAGATAGTTCCATAAATTAGTTGGAAAAAAGAAGGGAACATATGACTAAATAAATAAATAATAATGAGGAGCTCAACCTTACTAATCTATTATTGTATAAGGTTATGGCTTCCTGTGGTCATCGTGTCGCTACCCTTGCTCGTGAGGAGGAGCCCAAGAGAGATGTGGGAGAGGGTCAACAAGGATTTCTGGTGCCGCCGCCGCCACCATTGGTTGATTATGGCACTTTAATGCAAGGGTTGGTATGAGTGATGCAAACCCAGGCGGACGCGTATGTAGCATTGCAAGCGCAAGTTCAGGCTCAAGCCCAGGTATGGTGTAAATTGATTGTAGTTGTGCATCATATGTGCACGGGCCTTGTGATTAACCTACAGTATAGTTGGCTTAGGCCCCACCGCATCCGGAGATAGTTCAAAGGGTCATTAAGGGGTCGTCGGCAATGGAACGGTTCTGACGAATGAGCCTGCCATCTTTTAAGGGGGAGAGTCAACCTCTAGTCGTGGAGCATTGGTTGCAGGCGATGGAGAAGGTGTTCTGGACCATTTGTTGTGACGAGAATGAGAAAGTCAATCTGGCAATATTCATGTTAGAGGTAATGGAAGTACTTTTGACATTATGTGTGAATTGGTTGACTAGTATTGCACTCGCTCAATTGGGATGATATGATTGCAGGAATGTGCTGACGTATGGTGGTCCTCTATTCTGCGAAACCAATTTGAGGATGGAGTGGTGGAAGCAACATGGGAGAATTTTTTTCACTTATTCAAGGTAAAGTATATTCCCGAGCATGTCCAGGACAAGTTGGAGCATGAGTTTCTCACATTAACTCAAGGGTCCATGACGATGCTTGAGTATGAGGCTCGTTTCACAGAATTGACAAGATATGTAGTATTATGTCCAACAGAATTAAAGACGATGCTCAAACGTTAGCCACTAAACATCCGCCCGCCACGGCTCCGGCGTGCAGGTGCGGATCTGCCGCGAGCTGATCGCCCGGATCGGGGAGATCACCCGCGCCGAGCAGGCGCTGCGGGCCGAGATCGCGGCGCTGATCGGGCCGCTCGCGCCCGGCCTACTGGCGATCTCGGGGGTCGGCGACCTGATCGCCGCCCGTCTCCTGGTCGAGACCGGCGGCGCCCGCTTCGACACCGACGCCAAGCTCGCCCGCCATGCCGGCTGCGCCCCGATCGAGGTCTCCTCGGGCCGGGTGCGCCGGCACCGGCTCTCGCGGATGGGCAACCGCAAACTGAACGCCGCGCTCCACCAGGTCGTCCTCACACAGGCCCGCGTCCACCCTCCGGCACGCGCCTACCTGGCGAGGAAGCGCGCCGAGGGGAAGTCCAACAAGGAGGCGTTCCGCTGCCTCAAACGCCATCTGGTCCGGGTCGTCTGGAAGGCCCTGCAGGACCCTCCGGCTCAGGCCCGCGCGGCTTTGGTCACAGAACTGACGTAGCCGAAGCCGAACAGGAAGCGCCTGGTCGCGACCTCGCCATATCCGGCGAGATCGCTCCACGGGTCCGAGTAGGCGTCGCCGGGGGCATACCTGACCAGGACCCGGGCGAGCGGGGCGAGCAGTCTCCACGCTCCGCCCTGGGTGAGCCCCGCGTCCATGACGACGACGCGGCCGGAGGGGCGCAGCCGCTCCCAGGCCCGCGCCAACGCGGGCCGTGGTTCCGGCATGGCCGAGTAGCTGAGGCAGAAAAGCACCCCGTCGACCTGGCGGCCGACGTCGAGCCGGGTGGCATCCTGTTGGAGCACCTGGACGTTCGACCAGCCATGCCGCTCGATCAGCTTCCGTGCCTCGGCCAGCATCCCGGGCGAGGCATCGATGCCGATCACCGTCCCGGTCGGGCCGACCGCCTCGACCAGATACGGAAAGTTCCGCCCGGTGCCGGCGCCGATCTCCAAGACGGCGTCGCCCGGCTTCAGGCCGAGTGCCGCCACGGCCCGGCGGCGGGCCCCAAGGTAGGGCGTTATTTTTCAGAAAATTCAGGTTTCAGCATGGCAATTCTGGACATTCAAAGTAATTGACGACCTTCATCAGGTCGTTATTCTCTTAATTCACGCCCCTCCTCTGGGCATTATTTCTTTGAATTAACGACCTGTTCTTGGCCGTGTTTTGTTCAATTAATGCCTCAAGGAAGGGTGTTGTTTTCTCTGGATATTCAGGTCTTACTTAATTGATTTTAGAACTAATCGACGACCTGACCCTAGTCGTTATTTCACAATTAACGCCCCTTCACAGGGCGTTGTTTCTTTGAGTGATGGTAGTGTTTTTGAAAAAGCATGGTTAATTGACGACATGCCTCATGCCATCCCATTTTTAATTCACGCCCCTTTGGGGGGGCGTTGTTTCTGAGTTTCTGCGTCATTTTGAATTGACGACCACCCAGGGGTCGTTATCTGTTTAAATCGCGCCCCTCTTGGGGGCGTCATTTGACTGGTTCTCAACACCTTCACCCGAGGGCTATGAAAAATATCATGAGAAATCCATAAAAAATATAAAATGCGCAGAAGGAAGGGTTTTGGGTACCTACCTTGCTCCGCTCGGGGGCCATGTACCCCCCTCGCATTGGCTGCCGAGGGAGGGGTGCTTCTCCGCCGGTTTCTGCTTCCTCCTCGCCATCTTCCTCTTCATCTTCCTCGTCGTTTTCGTCATCATCATCATGTTCTTCTCCATCTCCACCTTCTTCTTCTCCATTACCGTTGCCGCCTATGGCTGGTTCTTCCTCGCCGGGTGCCGCTGCGGGGATTTCTTCCTCGGCTATCGCTAGGAGTTCATCCGCGTCAATTTTCTCGTTGCCGGTGAGGTCCACGACCTCCGGGCCCGTCACCCATTGTCGTTTGTGAGGTCCGGCCATTGGATGAAGATTGGACAAAGGTTGGGATCGAGGAATGGAAGGATGGTTAGGGTTTGCGATTTGGGGGGGTTTACACGAAGGAGGAAGAAGGAGTCGAATGAACTAAATGGAGGGAGTTAACTTCCCATGGCATTTATGTCATTTCCTAACTTTCCCGAGTTTCCTTGGACTCATCTATCATTTCTTGCCTTCTATGGGGTCCTTGCAATTTGTTGGTTCTCCTAGATTTATGTATTATTTCTTGTCATTCTAAGGTATATTTGCAGTTTTTGGATTTCTTCCAAGGTCTTTTCTGCAATTTCCCACCAGTAAGGATATTCCTGTAATTTTTTTGAGCATCAGATTTTTTAGGTTTGACAATTCTTAGTCAGCCTTAAACAAAGTCCAGGAGAGTGCACTGCCTCAGTGAAGTGGCATGATCCCGCTCCATTGAATCGCATAGAAGACGTGACAATGGACAAAGGCATTTTGAGAACTTCAGGACAAAATAGAAGGTTTGTGCAATTTCTGTAAAGTTTAGGACTTTTTATGTAATTTTTGGACAGATCAAGATATTTTTGTAATTGTTTAGAAGCTCAAGGCATTTTGGTAATTTCAGAACTTTAGGGACATTGTGATAATTTCTGGAAGGTTTAGGGTATTTTGATAATTTTGGACAGACTAAGAATATTTTGGTAATATCTGGAATAAGCAAGGAAATTTTTGTAATTTCTAAACTCCAGGGATATTTTGGTAATTTCTAAACTATAGGGACATTTTGATAATAACTGTACTTCACAAGAGTTTTTGTGTAATTCCTAATTGTTTCAGAAAATTACAACATTTTCCCTCCAAGAAGTTACCCAAGAAATTACAAGGGACATAACCACGTAGGCATGTATGCAAACCTAAGGGCAAATGTGTAACATACTCTTGTTGAGCGCATACCCTCCTTGGTGGAGGCACATAAAACACAAAGGAACTAGGAGATAGCTTCTCCTCCTCGTGCTTCCATGGGCTTCAATCCCTATGTCAAATGTAAACAAACCTCTTGCTTCGACATTTAACCTATGTCGATGAACAAATCTACCCTCGACTTTCTTCGTTATTCATAGAAATCAATGAACATACCCCCTGACTCGGGCCTTTTGCCTCAAAATTCAGGGTTGCTACACCTAGCTCCGATCCCCCATCATAACCTTCATTCGGACAACCCGCCATATCTTCCATCATTTGAATAAATATTTGCCTACTGGCCGTAGGCTCGGAAGGCTGGTCTTCGAGACACCCAAGCTGGCGCCTTGGTCTTCTCTTCTTCATCTTCTTTTTCTTTCTTGAGCCTATCAACCCTGACGGGCTCTAGTTGAACTGGGGGCTGGGGCCCGCTGCTTGGGGACCCACACATGCTTGAATTTGGCCAACTTTGGGGCAGATGCTCCCTTCATCTTGCACCCAGTCCGGTCCTCTCGATCCTGAACTAGTACTTGAAATTTTTTGTGCACCGGCACAGATGGTATCACCATGTCGGGCAGAATGGTGTCCTGGCGGCCATTCAAGTAAACTCAGACTCCTTGGATCATGACGAATTTGCTTGAGACAAAGAGCTGGCCATGCAGCATGTCGGCATTCTTCCTAGCTACTTGCCTGGCAACTAGAGTGCACTTCCTTCTCGTATCGACATGGTGGACATAGCATCCCACCACCTTTGCCTCTTCAGGTGTCGCCTCCGTAGTGGTGACGGGCTCGACCTCCTGCATCTCCAAGAGGTTCATGAACATAACCCTGAGGAAGTTGGGGAACCCAACCACTGGAGTGAAATTGTCAAACTGGGTTGGCACCTCCAAGTAGCCATGTTCCGCATGGCTCGCAACCACCAGAGGTCCGAACATGACAACCATTGGTTTTCTCCAAAGTTCGTCCCTCCTGCAATTCAAAATTGAGGATGTTAGAATTTTAGGAGGAAGCCATGAAGCCCCAAATTCTGGTGAAAAGATAAAAGGTGGTCCAGTCCCACCGGGCGTGTCAGACTTGTGGACGCACTTTTTAATCTCTTGGGTATCATTTTATCTTTTATCGATTTATCAAGTGGGAGGCCGTGCTAGTCACCCAGGTGACAATGTGTTTAGGCACCAAGACTGGAGTGATCCGAAGCCAGTGGTGTGCATCATCTATTACTTGACATGACATGCATGACTTGCGTGGCCCGGCATGGGCAGTACTTGATGAATGAATAGCCAATATCTCATGACATGACTTGATATTACATGCTTGATATTCTTGTTATCTTTAGTTAATATATCTTGAAATCTTGCTAGTTCATCCTTATTATATTCTTGTTATTTCACTCTTGATATTATCTTACTTTATCTTGTACATGATCATGGCATATTGCATAAATCGTTAATCACTTTAAGCAAGTCTGGATTACAGATATAATTCCTACTAAGCTTTTCGCTCATCTAATTTTATCCCAATATTTTTCAGGTAATCATGTGGCTAGCGAGACCGTGACTCAAATGGGAAGGGAAAGTGTGCAAGAGAGCTCCTAAAGATAGATGATCTGTGCCTTTTACTTTTCTTAAGTCTAGATTATAATGTTGTATTATGTCTGACAAGTGCGTCTTTTATTTTCTTTTTTGGAAATTATAATTGAGTCAATAAGTTATAATAACAAGTTTATATCAAGAAAATTTATTTTGTTAATTCTGGTCTTATATGTTTACTCTAATTGACACGACTGTTTAACTATCACGTTCCGAGCAAATGATACGTTCCGCTGCTATCGGTTCAGGACGTGACAATACTAGTTGAGAAGGAAGGAGGACATGTTACATTTGGAGGAAACACAAAAGGTAAGAATGTTGGATTAGGTAAAGTAGGTAAAACTCTATCTAGCTACATTGATGATATTTTGTTGGTAGAGGGTCTACCATATAATTTGCCTAGTAGTAGTCAGTTATGTGATAAAGGTCATAAGGTTGTCTTTGACTCTCATGCATGCATAATATTTGAACCAAATTCTAAAACTGTCAAGTTCATTAGAAAGAGGGTTAACAACATTTACATGATAGACTTAGATGATGTTACACACAATAACTTGTATCTTACTGCAAATAAAGAAGAGTTGGCATGGTTGTGGCATTATAGGCTAGGTCATGCTAGCTACAATGTGCTGCATAAACTAGTTGCCTCCGCGAGGCCGCTAAATGACCCTCATCGTCACGCCGGGCGCGTCCGACGCCGATAGCTACGCCGCTCTTGCGGCCGCCGATGCGTATTTCGCCGGACGCGGTGTGACGACGTGGACCGGCGCCGATGCCGTCAAGGAAGCAGCGTTGCGCAAGGCGACCGCCTATCTCGATAACGCGTATCGCGGCAAGTGGCGCGGCGTTCGTGTCAACGAGGATCAGGCGCTTGCGTGGCCGCGGTGCAATTCGGAGACGACCCGAACGAATAATACGTTCACCATTGCGATGTTCGATCTCGACGGATTCGAAGTCCCGACCGACGCCATCCCCGCGCAGATCCAACGCGCTACAATGGAAGCCGCCCTCCTCGCGCTGACCGGCACTAACTTCGAACCGGCGCTGTCGGCTGACAAGGTCGGCATCAAGTCGATTTCCAAGGGCGTCGGTCCGCTGAACAAGGCGATCACGTATCGCGACGATGCGCCGATGGTCGGTCGTTACGTGGCAGTCGAAAACTATTTGCGCGGGCTCGTCACCGGCACGCCGGGCGCGTCCACGGGAATGGTGAGTTTGGTCCGTGGCTGACACATTCGACTACGCCGAGTCCGCGCAAGACGCCCTCGAACTCATCACGGAGTTCGGGCGTGCCGTCAGCGTGCGGCGTACCGAAAACACCGGCCCGGCATGGGAGCCTGTGCAGACGACGACCGATTATCCGACTGTCGGTGCCAAGGTTGATTGGTCGTGGCGGCAGTTGCAGGATGTCTCCGTGATGGTCACGGATCAGCGTTGGCTCATTCCGGCGCAGTCGATCAATGTGACCTCCGACGACAAACTGGTCGTCGACGGCGTGGCGTTGCAGATCGTTCGCGCCGTGCCGCTCGCGCCGGCGAGCGTGGTCGTGATGTATGATCTACAGGTGCGAGCCTAGCTATGAGTAGCGTATTCAGCGCGGATATTTCCAAGTTCGTCGAAAAGGCCAAGGGAAACCTCGATACGGTTGTTCGAGCAGTGTCCGCCGACGTCGACGGCCTGAAGGTTTCTTATCGCGAAGCAGGTTCCGCCGATAAACCCAAGCTGCTGTTGCTGCATGCCCCCCTTATTAAAGAAAGGCATCATTCTGATAATGGCCGTCGTCGGCGGCTGCACGGTGATGGCATCCTGTCCTGTCCCATCCTTTCCTCTCTTTCTTTGGATCCACCGGCGACTTGAGTCAACTTGACCTATCATTGTGTGTGTTTTTTTTAATTATTTTTTTATTGTTATTTTTGGTCAAGGAGGCAAGGAGCCCAATCGGGATGGGTGACGGTTGGTGGGGGCTCCTACGTCGACTCTGCGGTTTGGTTTGACGCGAAACTGTCGTGGACTTTTCGGGTGTTTAAAGTCAAACAGAATGACTCCAGGACACAGAAACACGAGTATACTTAACTGGAAAAAAATAATCATAGTTTAACTATGATTATTGACAGTTTTTTAGCCGTCCTAAAAATAACTTAATTTAATTTAAAATAATCTTGATGGGATGGATGAATCATAACATTAAATGCAACAAACTATCGGACGTTGTCGGAAGATTGGCAAAATATAGATCAATAATGACGACTATTGACGGCTTTCGTTTACCATCGTAATATATATTTTGTGAAATATAATTAAATTTAATTTTTTTGGGATGGAGGAGAGGGGAGATTGAGATTGTATACTCTTCTTCGTTTCAATCGTGTATCTAATTTGTGGTAAACGGTTAAATTCAAAATTAATAGCGATCACAGATTTGGGAGCAGATACCGCACGGTCGTCGTAACAAACTGCATCGGTTCACACGGGGATCCGATCACCGCCTTGGTGCGTCCGCTCTGCTATTCTCGGTTCACTCTAACCAAGAGGGTTTACTAGTTAGATCTTAATTTGTCACAGAAAAGAGGTCCAAGGCCAGATAAAGAAATTTTTGAACTAGTTTCAAAGTCACAATTCTTTTAAAAAAGTTATAAAGAAAATTAAAACATGTGGGAAGTCCACTGGGAAATTTTCTCGGAATGTTTTGACGAACAAATCTGACCACGATTTCACCTGTCACTTCTTTTAGAGCTATAGTCTCTGCCCAGTAGGAGAATTAATCTATTGCTGCTAGAATGTATCTGCACCCTGATTAGGACACGGGTAGCGAGCCCACAACATCGGTGCTCTTATGAGCAAACTGCCAGCTAGGTGCTGTCGGATGTAGGTGTATCAGGGGTCTTCTTGGTACCGTAGCTTGCTCCTGACATTTATGACATGACTTGGCATACCTATAGTAGTCATCGAACATAGTTGGCCAGTAATATCCCAATTTCTTGATTTCAATCTTCATCTTTGGCCTGGCTTGATGGGCACCAGCTGATCTGGCATGAACTTCCTTCATGACCATCCAAGCCTCCTCCGTTGATAGACATCGAAGGAGTGTTTTTCTTTAGGCATCTGCCACAATCTAGAACAAAGTCACTTTCTTGAATTCATAAGAATCTTTTATTCTGATCAATCTAATCTTCTCTTCCCTTCGCTTGGGCAGTTGCTGGTATTTAAACCATTGTATCAGAGGTTCCCTCCAGTCAGACGAGCCGACTACCTCTGCTATTACAACTTCATATTCTTCTTCATCTGGCCCCTCTATCATGCTGGGAACCTAGCGTCTGTTTATCATAGTTATATTGAGAGATTCATCAGGCGGGACTGCCAGCGAGCTTGCTAGCTTTGCTAGCGCATCTATCTGAGCATTTTGATTCCGGCCGACATGGCCTATCTCAATGAAGTAGAATCACTGCATGAGCTTCTTTGCTTTGGTGTAATAAGGAAGTAATTCGGGCTTTTAGACATCAAACTGTCCTTGTATCTGCTTGATAATCAGCATTGAATCGTCGAATACTTGCAACATCTGGATCTCCATATGAAGAGCAATCTAAAGGACAATAATTAGGGCTTCATATTCTACCTCGTTATTTGTGCAAGACTTGTTGATTGTGCATGACATATGTAGTACTTCTCCTTATCGGGATTTGAGGACAATGCCTACTCCAACCCTTATCCTTGTCTGCCCTGTTTGGGATGCCCCATCAAAATAAAGTTACCACACGACTTGACGGACTTGATCCACTTCAAGTGTTTCATCATCTGGAAGCTCCGTAATCAATGGAGAATCTTTAGGCACTAGATGTGCGTCAAAGAAATTAGCTATGGCCTGGCCTTTGATGGCCTTTTGTGGCACATTTGTGATGTAAAATTCCATCAACATGATGGCCCATTTGCCCAATCGCCCTTTCAAAGCTGGTTGGGACAATATATATTTGATTGGATCAGCCTTTCATATCAGCTGCACTTCATGTGATAACATGTAATGCCTCATCTTCTTGACCACAAAGATCAATGCGAGGCAAACCTTCTCGATCAGGGGTGTATTTTGATTCTACCCCTACTAATCTTCGACTGAGGTAGAAAGCGCCTGCTCTTTTCCCTCATCGTTGTTCTAGGCCATCATTGCCCCCAGTGAATATTCAGTAGCGGCTATGTACAGAATCAGCGGCTACCCTTTGATAGGTGCCCCTAGCACTGATGGGGTTTTTAGATATTCCTTCAGCTGGTCAAAGGCCTTTTGGCTCTCTTGGCTTCAGCAGAATGGCGTATTTTTCATTATCAACTTGTGGAATGGTTGGCAGTGTCTGGACAGATTGGAAATAAATCTGCGGATGTAAGCTAATTGGCCTTATAATGACCGCAAATCTGTCGAATTCTTCAGAGGGGGTAGCTCCTGTGTAGCTTTTATCTTGGAGGGGTCTATTTTAATTCCTCGATATCTGATGATGAAGCTGAGGAACTTCCCACTTGAGATGCCAAAGGCATATTTCATCAAGTTCATCTTTACCTCGAACTGTCGCAGCCTTTCGAATATGACCCTGAGATCTCTCAGGTGGTCTTCTCTTCTCTTGGTCTTGGTGACCAAGTCATTAATGTAGCATTCGACTTTGTCGTAGAGCAGCTCGTCGAATATCTTCATCATCACCATTTGGTAAGTGGCGCCAGCATTTTTAATGTCGAAGGGCATTCTCTTATAATGAAATATCCCCTTAAGTGATCGGAAGGCCGTGTGAACTCTCTCATGCTCGACGATCCATATCTGGTTGTATCCGGATGAATCATCCATAAATGACAGCGCCTCGTGGCTATTTGTAGCATCGATCATGACTTCAGTGATCGGCACTGGGAAATCATCTTTCGGGCATGCTTTGTTCAAGTCCCAAAAGTCCACACATATCCGGTTCTGGCCATTCTTCTTCTTGACAAGCACAATGTTGGCCAACCATGTTGTATATTGATTTTCAACTACAAAGCCGACGTCTATGAGCTTGTCAACTTCTTTGCAAATCTATTTATCAGCTTTGGCCTCATTCGCCGAGGTAACTACTTCACCAGCTCGGCTCTTGGTTTGAAAGCCAGTATGTGTTGAGCAACTTCAGGGCTGAGTCCTGGCATCTCTTTGTAGTTCCAAGCAAAGCAGTCCCGGAACTCTTGAAGCAACTGTATGTATTACTTTCTCTCTTTTGGGAGAAGGAGAGCGTTGAGGAAGGTTGGCCTAGGCTCATTTTTTGTGGTAAGGTTTACCTCGACCAGCTCATCAATGGTGGCCTAGCTACCATCTTCTATCTTCGGGGGAGCCGATAGCAAATTGATGAAGCCTTCGTCATCTTCTTCGACTTCGAGGACATCATAGATGCTTCCTGACTTCATTTCGCCTAGTGACGGGACATCATCAGCTTCTTTCTCTGGCTTTTGAGTTTGTTGGAAAATCAGCGGTGAAGTTGGCAATGCAACTTCTGGGTAGCTTGGACATCGGCCCATAGACAAATCACCCTTGAGGGCTGCAAGGAGCTCCCTAACTTCTTGTCTCTGTGGGGCTTCCTCAGAGGTCGTGACGGCCTTTGTGACAATAGATTTCCAGCGTTTGCAGGGGACATCGACTTCTTGCCTTTCCTGTATTACTGTTCGGGGCTTCTAGATATCTCCCAGCCTTAAGAGCTGCAGCAGTTCTTGATGCAGGACGGACCCGCGAGACTCGAGACCGACTGGGACTCTAAGCAAGCTTAGGTACGTCCCACGCGAGGGAAGCGATCGGACGTGCGCGGTTGAGAAATCGGCAACGAGTCAAGGGTGGTCGGCTCTCGACTATGCAGGGAGTTACTGAACTATGCTCATAAATATCTAAACTACCTAATATGTAATTTTGACCTATGGTACCAGGCGGAGAACTTAGATCCTAAGATCACCTCATGCGTAGTGCGAGTTTCCAGACAGACATAATCTATCCTTCTCCCAATACCATTTAATATACCATAAGGTCATGCATGAAAATGCATGGCAATTGCAGTCCTATATGTAATGCAGATTTTTGAAATTGTGCATGAGAGACTCATGAATATAATGCAAATGACATATGTAGATGTAATAATGTATGCAACAAATTTTCAAATGCATTTTTCTGACATCAATGACATACAGTTTAACTCAGATGAGATAGACAGATTTTTCAAGGATTGTGCATGCACTGCATGATGACACAAGAATATTTGCATCTCAATTTATTTCAACTCCCCCTTAATTGTTCAAATAACTAAAATAAGAACACATGGATCTAATCTAACCAAATATGTAGCTATTAAGAGGGAAATTATTGACAATCAACAAATATAATAATAAAAATAGAAACTGGGATTTTTACCAATAACGGGTCCCTTGACTTATTGAACCCCTTCTTTTATTTCTCTTCTTCCTCCAAGGCACACCTGTAAAAAAATTCTTATTTTACATTTTTAGGTACCCAAGAATTCTTGGGTCCTCCATGGTTAGTGGCACCTCTGGTTTGTGCTCTCCATGACTTCCAGGCATTAAACTCTTCAAACTGCAACAAATAACATTCATGCATTGTATGCCCAAGATGATCACGATAATGACAACGTCTTGAATTTTTTTACATTTTTCTGATAAGCATGATTTTTGAATTTCTGTGATCTGTTATTATGAAAAATTTTCTTTCCTTTTGCATGCCAATAGTCATTGATTGTATGACCATGCTTTTCACAGTTATAACATGAAAAATAATTCCTTCTATCAACAGTCAGCCAACATTCAAATGCTTTGTGGCCTGACTTCCCACAATTAAAGCATGCAAAAACCCTACCTTTCAGAAGGGATAAAAGGAGTGTGGAGGTACAAAGAAATAGAAAATAAAGTAGGATAATTCAACAATTATCAGAAATAAATAAACAACTATAACAGAGTTCACCAGCCCCAGGCTGGGTGATTGGACTCACAGTCCAAGGGCCTAACCCATTGCCCACTCGGAAACCACCTTTTGGAGAAACCCACCGCACACATGTCGTTACACAACGACTCGTTCTAGTGAGAACATGAAAGCCCGGAACACATGGGGTCACCCGGACCCTCCAAACCCACGGGCATGTTAATCGAGGTAACACAGTATCTCGAGACACCCCAAAAATATGGACACAGAACCCACGGGGTGTCAAGGACATCCACGAGATCGAAGGTCGACCACTGGGTCACAACCGGGTCGACCGAGGGCCAACACAATGCAACGGAACACAACTATCATGAGAAATAGGGTGGCGGTCCTCCCTGGACCGTCAGATCAAATGGCGGCCCTCTCAGGACCACAAACCAAGCCTAGCGGTCTCCCTGAGACCGCTACCGTAGGGTTGTAGCCATGCGAATGGCACAACTCGACGGACAATCGGGCTTGGTAGCGGCCAGCTGCCTGGCCGTTACCACAAAGAAACGGTTCCTTCTGGACCGCAACGCCCTAAAATGGTCTTGCCAAGACCGCAAGGCGACAGGGACCACCAACGGCTAGTTTGACGCGCCCGAGGGGTGCGTAGACTGCCACAATAGTAGCAGTCAGCAGTCGATCGCTACCCTTGGGTAGAGGTCAGTCCCAAGATCGCAAGAGAACTAGGCGGTCTCCTCAGGACCACAAGGCCTGCCGACACTGCAGGAGCTGGCTAGCGGCCCTCACTGGACCGCCTCATGGAAGAAGCGGCCTCTGGAAGGACCGCTACCCCCACCTGAGCATGAAAATGGCGAACACGGTAGAAAACTTCAGTCCTCGCCCCGTTCACACCCATGTGAAGGGAAAAATAAGGGGAAATCATTCCCCAACCTCTCTAGCAATGAGAGGACCAGTTAGTTCCTCCAGGCTTACATCATTTGGTTTACCGTTCCTTGGATTAGTTTGAAGTTTTCTGGAAGATTCCTATCGCTTATTGGTTGAGGACGGGTGTTGTTTGCCTTAACGCCCACTTTTCAGTCTACTCCGCTCCATTTCCGCTTCATCTCTATGTTCCATTTTGCTTCCGCTACACCTCCGCTCGCTCCCCTGCAAAGAGGACATTAAGGAGGGGTATCTATTGACACCCGTTTTATGACAGCTAAGTTGGGTCATCCCCATAGTCATCTTAATGGTGCTCCAAGTTATCCACCCTTGTTGAACCTCCTTGGGTAATTCTGAGGCCTCTTTCATGGGTCATTACCTCCTTAGTTGGGTCTGGTTCCTCATCCTTTTCCGTTGGATGAAGTTTAGAAAACTCTTCATTTCATTTGCCACTTCGTGGTCTCTGACGCATCAGTATTAGTGCGTCGCAATCCTATAACGCGTCTACATCTGACCGTTACGTGATCCCATAGACCAAAGCTAGCGCCTTCTCCATCGTCTTATCTTTCATCTCATCTACCGTCTTTATTCTCTGACGGATTATCTTCTATTTGTCACCATGTTCTAACGCGTGTTTATCTGATCATTACGTGATCTCAAAGTCCAAAGCCAACGTCTTCCCCCATCGTCTTATCTTCTGTCTCATCTATCATCTTTGTTCTCTAACGGTTTATCGTGAAGCCGTCACAATCAGTCTAACACATGTTCACTTGACCGTTACATGCTTCCAATGTCCTGTTCATGAAAGCTTCACCCGTTCGTCTTATCTCTCTATGGATAAGGTTATGTGACGGTCCATTCCAGGCACGTTACATCCTTGTGGCGGTTTATCGTGCGACTATTACACCAGACAGAGTGTTCTAGCAGGATAGCTCTTTCTCTGCTACTCCATGATCAAATTAAGAGTTTGATGTGATGATTTCTCCCTCAAATCTCATCCTTAGAACCTTCTGTTTGTTTCTATGGACTCTTAGGAGTATTATCTTCCCTGCTTTTACCAATGCTGGACGCATTCTCTGCAAAGCTCAGCTCAGTTCAGTTGTCCGGGCCCTCTGTGCCTTTTGTTTCGAATCTGACCGGAACTTGGATTACGGCGGAAGAGGCGACCAGCGCTGAATACTGGGTTCGGCATGCACGGGAGACTGTGCGTTTTTTCGATGACATAATGGCCATCGATAGCCTGGACAAACCGGTGCTTATCGAAGTCGGCCCCGGGAACACTCTTCAAAAGCTGGCAGGCAGCTGTCTGAAGGGATTCCCTCGTGAAAATCTGGTCGCTTCTCTCACGGGTTCTCCGGAGGGCGCGACGAGAAGTATGGTCGCGGCATATGGCCAGCTGTGGCTATCAGGGGTCGATCTTGCGAAACAAAGACTCCACCCACGCGGAGAGCGCAACAAGCTGTCTCTGCCTGGTTATCCCTTCGACAGAACACGATACTGGATAGACTTCTTGCCGGAACATCGGCCCGAGAGCAGACGACGCAAAGGAAAGGCAACCGTTCAGGACTGGTTCCACACTCCAGGCTGGCAATTGGCTCCCCCACAGACGACTGGACTCCTCTCGGGGCACTTTCGATGGCTCCTGTTCATAGATGAGCAAGGAGTAGGCGAGGCCCTGTCATCCCTACTTCGGGAGAGGGGGCACGAGGTCTTCGAAGTCCATCTCGGTTCAGGATTTGGCGTCGATGGACCCCGCTCCTGGCATCTCGCACCGGACCGCGCTGTCGGATATGGGCGCATAGTTGAAGAACTCCCGGCCGACGAGACTCCTCTACGGATTGTCCATCTCTGGACCGTTACGGGAGAGAGGAGCTCTTTCGCCGATGGGGAAAACCTGGAGGAGCTTGGCTACTACAGTCTTCTCCAACTCCTGAAAGCACTTGTGGCGAGCGGGCGGAAGAGCGCGGAGATTAGTTTGATCGCAGATCATCTCTTTCAGTCCTCTTGGGACGACCGGATTGATCCGATAAAAGCGCTTGTTACCGGGCTTGCCGTGGTCGCGCCAAGTCGCCTTACAACCCGTGAGACAGAGGTTTTGGAGGCGGCACATCAAACCCCTATGGAGGAGCAAAGCACCTTTGACGACACTACTGCTTCGGCTGGGTTTTTAGATTTAGGAGGCATTTTGATGACAGGTATATCTTGTCTCCTTATGCTCTCATTCTTGGCCCTTAGCCCTGGGTTATCATGAGTTACCCGTGGATTTGTTTCAGGTACAAAGAGCATAGTTGCCAGTGCTCAACCTGTTGGATTGGCATTGGCATCTACTAGTGTTCCTCCGGATCCTTGAGAAAAAAAATTGCGGCCGCAGATGAGCCTAGAACCTCCCTAGGTAAGGGCATTGTAACTGGTGCATCAAAATTCTGGTTTGTTTTATTGTGAAAGAACACTTATTGGATTCCTCCTTTCTTTGTTTCAGCTTCAGCTGGTGAGGCTTCGGAGCTGCCTCAGAGTTTCTCGACTTTTGGGATAGAGTGGCCAGATGGTCCCCAGCCTGGCGTGGCACTAGTTAGTGCTGACGTGGCTACCCAGCTTGTTCAGAGCCTTCTACTTCAGGTCGATCCCCTCCCGAGTGTTAAGGTCATGAGGAGTAGTCTTGTGGGTTGCACCAGAGGTTACCACGCGTTTGGCCTCCCCAGGTATGCCCGGATGGCGAGCTGACAGCATTATGGGATGAGTTCGCCCATCTTCACACCACTCAAGAGCAGAGACGGAGGAGGGCGATGATCCAGTAGGAGGAGGAGCAACTTTCTAGACTATGGGCAAGTCAGGCAGAGATATGCGCCCAAACTGAAGTCGCTGAAGAGCGTGGCCAAAGGGCCTCCCTCCGAGTAGAGGAGTTACAGAGGGAGTTATAGGAGGCCGAGGACGCATGTAGCTGTGCACAGGTCCATTTTCAAAAATTCAGGGTTGCTACACCCTCCCCCACTTAAAAAGAATTTGATCCCCAAATTCAATCTCCTTAATGTATGCATAACATGGGTGCATCCAGTCTATATTCCTCAATTGATAATCATGATCGACGGGAGGTCCAAATCAAAGGGAGTTTCATCACCCAAAAGGACGGAGAGAAGAATTTGTTTAGTCAATGATCCAAACGGGAGATCTAAATCAAAAGGGCATTCGTCACTCGAATGGGCGAAAAGAAGAGTTTGTTTAGTCAATGATATGGACGAGAGGTCCAAATCAAAGGAGGATTCGTCACCCGAAGAGACGGAGAGAAGAGCTTATTTAATCAATGACCTGGACGAGAGGTCCAAATCAAAGGGGGATTCGTCACCCGAAGGGTCAAAGAGAAGAATTTGTTTAGTCAATAATCTTGGACGGGAGGTCCAAATCAAAGTGGTATTCGTCACCCGAAGGGACGGAGAGAAGAATTTGTCTAGTCACTGACCTGGACGGGAGGTCCAAATCAAGGGGGGATTCGTCGCCCGAAGGGACGAAGAGAAGAATTTGTTTAGTCAATGACCTGGACGGGAGGTCCAAATCAAAGGAGTATTCATCGCCCGAAGGGACGGAGAGAAGAATTTGTTTAGTCAATGACCTGGACGGGAGGTCCAAATCAAAGGGGTATCTGTCACCCGAAGGGACGGAGATAAAAGTTTGTTTAGTCAATGATCTAGATGGGAGGTCTAAATCAAAGGGATATTCGTCACCCTGAGGGACGGAGAGAAAAGTTTGTTTAGTCAATGATCTGGACGGGAGGTCTAAATCAAAGAGATATTCGTCACCCTGAGAGTAAAATTTGTTTAGTCAATGATCTGAACGGGAGGTCCAAATCAAAGGGATATTCGCCATCCTGAGGGACAGAGAGAAAAGTTTGTTTAGTCAATGATCTGGACGGGGCCCGAAGAGACAGAGAGAAATATTTGTTTAGTCAATGATCTGGACAGGAGGTTCAAATCAAAGGGGTATTTGTCGCCCGAAGGGACGGAGAGAAAAATTTGTTTAGTCAATGATCTGAACGGGAGGTCCAAATCAAAGGGATATTCGTCACCCGGAGGGACGAAGAGAAAAGTTTGTATAGCCAATGATCTGGGTAGCGACCCACAGCCCGACCGTCCCGCCCAGCGCCTGGGTCGGTCCGGGTCGTGCGGGTCGGGCCGACTCGGCCCGGGTTGTCAAACCCTGCCCAAAAATACAAGAAAGCCCCTCAATGTCCTATAATTGCATAAATACACTACAGATTTTGAAAATTAAAGACATGCTCCGCTCCGTGAAATCTTGTAAAGTTTGCAATTTGTTGACTAAGTCATGTATCTTATTTGCATGCAAATATCCCTTGTTCTTTTCAAGAATTACAAATACCTTGACTTCCGTTCAATTGTGTGGATCCCTTTCTCATATTGAAATTTTTTTCTTCTGGGAGACTCCGCCTCCCAAAAATCCCCTCTGCAAGGGGTGCTGCCCCATTGACCCCGCGACCTGACCGCGCAGGGCGATCCGCGACACTGCACTGACGAACGCATGGTGACAAAACGCATTGAGAAGCAAGAGAAAATCCCTAGAGTGCAGATTGTTGCCTCATGCTTTGTGTGTCTCCACCAAGGGAGGATTTGTGCCTTGTGTTATTTTTAAAACCCAACAGGGGCATGTAGCATATGTGTACTTTGTGTTTCATATATACCCTTCCTAAGGCTCAAATTGCCTTCATACCCATAGTCGACACCAAATTCCCTACATACCCCCGATCGGTATCAAATAAACCCCCCAGAGGTATCAAATTGCAAGCATACCCTTGCTACAACTAAGTTTTACTTAAATCCCCAAAGAAGGTTAAACTATGGCACAGTCCTTGGTCCATACCTAAGTCCTAGTGTAAATTCTCAACCTATCCCTATTCCTATAATTTACAGGCCAGCCGTGTCATTAACCTAATTACATTTCTATCGCCATAACGATATAAGAAGCCTCGTCTCTTTTTAAAGTAGTTTATTGTTGTTGTTATGACTTTGCCCTTTATAATCGATATTGTGAAGGACAATAACTTTTCTTTGGCACTTAAACAAAAGTGTTCAAATTTTATGCCGATGTAAATCAACATTGACCGAAGTCATTTTGCACACAAGCCATACCTTGCCCTGCTTCACAAGGTTCCATAAGTGGCCAGGCACGACAGAGATAACACCACGTTCGTGGCCTCCTGACAGGGTAGAAGAAGATGCCGTGACTATTCTCTTCTTAGAACTATTCCTCTGGCTTCAACTCCCTAATTAACCATGGAGTTGAACTATCCTACCCCGTAGTCTTTTGTAGGCTAAAGAGTCCCGCCTGGCTCAGGACTCCCACGATTTGGGATAAGAGCAGGAGGGCAGCAAAAATGATGGCCGCCCACCCCTGGTCTAGGCGACCACAGGTCTAGCCGTCGAGACCATGGGGTGGCCAGGACCTTGGCCGCCCTCATCCCCCTCTTTATGAAGCGTTGTTTAACTGTTATATATGATTTGACGTGATAGTTTAATGGCTCATTCAATGAAATGTGATTATTGATTTATTATTATTATCATTGATGAACTTTACTGACGTGTGCTAATGCAGCTATAGGTCTCCACAGCTATGGGACCAGAGGGCGATAAAGCCCCCATTACCTTGCATTATAGGTAGAATGCCAGAGGCTAATAGCTTCGGGCGTATAAACTCCAAGTTCCTCTCTAAAAAAAAATCATGAAGAGTTTATACTCCTTAAGCTATTCGATGGCTGCCTACTGCCTAAACACGGGATGACGGACTTCCGGAATTCTTGACTATGCTAAACTACAATGTGGAACGATGGACCCCCATAGGGATCTAGACCACGTCTGTCATCAAGCATGGGATGACACACTTCTCGAACTCTTGACCGATTAGTTCGGAGGTAGGCAAATAAACCCTCTGGCTTTGCATTAGATAGGTTATTTCATTTAAACCCAGCATGCATCATATCGGTATTTTTTTAGCCACATTTGAAAGAAAATCCAAAAAAAAGGGGAATACATACAAAAAGAAACAAAAATTCACATACATCTCATCTGGAAGCCGTGACGTATAAGCAGGGAGGCCACATTGATCTGACCAACCCATGGTTTGTGGTCCCCACATCTGGTTTTTCGAGTCCCTCGATTGGGCAAAATTTGCTCGAATGAGTCTATGTGATTCCACTCTGATTTGGCCAGCAGAAAATATGTTTTGTGCAAGGCCGTTTTGAGTATTTCGTGATTTAACGAGTCATTGTATTCCCATATCTTGATATTTTTACTTGTCTTTATTTAGGTCTTGTATCTCCTTGAGCACCGAATTGCGTTTTCGTCCCCTCAAGTCCCGCAGCTCCATGCTAGGGGGGCCCCCGTGGCCGCAGATACAAGTCCTCTTAGATTAATTATCCTTCCCCACCTTTGCTAATGACTTACTTGATTACTTGATGCTCATGAGACCCTACGTGAAGCTTGTTTTCTACTCAAGAATCCCCTTGAGCGTGTTGCCCTCATTAGGCTTGTTTCTTTTTCGAAACACCCATTTATCAGTCCACCGGGCTCCCTTGCAAAATGGGCAATCCGGAGAGGCATTTGTAGACGCCTAATTTCGGACATACCGCGGATCCCCAATGGACCTTCGTGTAAATGATGTTAATTGTGATACTTCGTTAACCGATGTTTTGAGTTTAAAGCCCAGCCCGTAGCCTTTAAGCTATTGGGCCTCGACCACTTAAGGGGCCCAAGAGACATGGTCTGGGCAGCCAAAGGCTTGGCCACCCCCATTCCTGGGCGACCAGGGTGATGATCGCCTTGGTTTGCTAGGTGGCTAGAGTCCTCGCC
Source organism: Amorphophallus titanum (assembly GCA_024336825.1). Classification (NCBI taxonomy): domain Eukaryota; kingdom Viridiplantae; phylum Streptophyta; class Magnoliopsida; order Alismatales; family Araceae; genus Amorphophallus; species Amorphophallus titanum. The sequence goes on from JANBPO010008917.1 coordinate 1,463,979, forward strand.
GCCTTCCCTTCAAGTCGACCAGGGTGATGGCCGCCCTCCCCAGGTGGGTGGCCAGCCTCGTAGCCGCCTTCCTCCTCAAGGTGACCAAAGGTTTGGCCACCTTCCCCTATTTACCCGGTCAGAGAACGTGGCCCGGCTCGTGGATACATTCTTTCCCTCATTCTACACGATTTCTCCCCATGATTTGTAACTCCCAGCTCCAACAAACAAAAGGAACAATCTCCAGTGTGAGAGGGGGAGGTTGGGCATTTTTGGTTGGACATTCGGGAGGTTGGAGATGGGTGCACGGAGAGAGGAACAGAGCTCTGGCGGAGAGGAACTTGCAGAGTTTCCTTCGGGGGCCCAGTGGGTCTTCTTCCCCCTATGTCTCTCAGCCTAGTTAGAACGTCACATGTCCTATTCCATGTTTGTGTCACTGCTTCCAGGTAAGTACGTGCATTGTATATAGCATTCCCTTAGCTCCTAATCCTAGAGGTTTCTTCCCAAAAACAAAGGGAAGGTGGGTGGTCAAAAGTCTCGGCCATCCTTCCTTCCCACCACCCCCAGGTAAACCTGCCACCAGTATTCCATCTTTGTTCATTCCATTAGAGTAGATGCTGCACTCATTTCCTTACTAATGGCTTCTTCCTTTTTCTTTTGAGCTACGTTGCTGGACTTTAGCACAAGGGACGAACAGGGCTCCTTGCACTTGGCCAACCGAGGATGAGGAAGAGGGAACCCATCATCTCCTTACTTGGAACATCTCCCTACGATCATTCCCCCTGTGAGGTTTAGGTAAACACCTCTGGCGATCATGTTTTAATACTTCTCTTGTTCCTCTGTAGGTACTCAGTTCATTGTCATTACGTCCTTCCACATTCCTCCACCATCACCCCCACAGAAATGCCAACATCCCCAAGTGCCTATGGGGACCATTACATGTTCTTGGCATTTTTGGCATGACTTGGCGTACTTGCAGTAGTCGTCGAACATTGTTGGCCAATAGTAGCCCAACTTTTTAATTTCAATCTTCATCTTTGGGTCGACTTGGTGTGCTTGAGCCGACCCGCCATGAATCTCTTTCATCACCTTCTAGGCTTCTTCTATTGAGAGGCATCGAAGGAGTTTCTTCTTCTTGGCATTTGCCATAATTCAGAATAGAATTCCATTTCTGAGTTCACAGGAATCTTTTATTCAGATCAGTCAGATCTTCTCTTCCCTTTGCTTGGGCAGCAGCTGGTGTTTGAACCACTGTATGACAGGGTCACGCCAGTTGGATGAGCTGACCATTTCTGCGGTTGCTACTTCAGGCTCTTATTCACTTGGATCTTCCTCTATCATGCTGGGGACCTACCGTCAGTTGATCACCCGTATGTTGAGTGATTCATCAGGCAGGATTTCCAATGAGCTTGGTAGCTTTGCTAATGCATCGACCTGTGCATTGTGAGGGGGAACACGGCACTGGAGGCCGAAGCGCCCTGGAAGCTGATGCCGGCAGACAGCGGAACGCTGGCACTGCTGGCGCTCGAGCCGCTAAATCGAATTCCCGCCTGGAGGGGGAATTGGGCGCTGCTCGCGCTTGCGCCGGAGAACGTGATGGGCGCCACCCCCACCAGCGGGAACACCGCAGAGCTGGCGGAGGCGCCGCTGAAGTTCAGCGCCCCGATACCGGCGAGGGCCCAACTGGCCGACGAGGCGGAGCTGCCCGAGAACGTGATGGCGCCCGAGGGGGCGGATGAGGCTTCGTAGTTCTTGGAGAACCACTTGACGATGGTGAGATCGAGATCGAACCAGCGCTGGAAGATGAACTTGGACCGGAAATCGATGCGGCTGGGCTTGATCCGGGGGTATTTCCACCGGCCCGGCACGTAGAAGATCACCTCGACCGTGTTGCTCTGGATCGACCCGTTGCTGTCGGTGACGATGACGTACCAGCTATTGGTCTGATCGGTCGGGTAGTTCGGCGTGAACGTGAAGGTGGAGCTCGTGGCCCCGGTGATCGCGCCGGACTCGTTGTACCACTGGTAGCTGAGAGACCCGCCGCTGCTGGTCGCCGAGACCGAGAACGTCGCGGTGTAGCCCGGCACCACGTATTGGTTCGTGGGCTGGGTGTTGATCGTCGGGTGGAGCGCAGGGGTATAGGTGAGGACGATGATGCCCTGCGCACCCGCGCCGAACCCGCTGTTGCCGTTGCCCGAACCGGCGCCCCCGCCGCCATAGAGACCGCCCGCACCCGGCGAGCTGCCGTTGTAGGAACCACCACCACCACCGCCGGCCCCGTGGGTGGAATCCCATTCGGTGCCCGGGCCGCCCGCACCACCGTTCCCGCCTGCCGAGCCGCCGCCACCCGCGCCTGCGGTGCCGGTTCCACCATTGCCGCTGGTACCACCTGCCCCACCGGCCGCCCCGAGATGGTTGTTGCCGCCCGCACCCCCTGTGCCGGAGGTAGACGCGCCGCCTTCTACTTATGGGAGCCTTTCCTGCATGAAATTGGTTGCATATCAATGTTCCTCATCTGAAGGGTTGATAATTCATATATTGGAATATCACTTTCAGAAAAAATACATATCCTGGAATATGTCTTTGCGATTGACACATGAGAAGGCAGACTCATAAACACCCTGATGGATATGGTTAGAGATGATAATGCCAACTTGATTTTCTTAGCCATATCTGACTGCAACCTCCTAGTCATGAAGTAATTGAGATAGTTGGACCTAACCTACAAAATGTAGAAGGGAATATATAGGTATAGAAGTGAATATCACACTAATCCAAGTGGATGGGTGTGAGGTCGACATGGAATGGTCAAGGCTACATGAAATAAATGACGTATGCAAAAAAGAACTTGCATGTGGATATAATGCTGAGTAATGTAGTGAATTGGGTGCATCTCTTTGAAACAACTTATCAAGAATTAAAGAGAACACAGGAGTAGAAATATCCACTCAACAGTCACTACTGAGTTAGCCATCCAAGCACCAAGTGTCAGTTACCTTGGCTCCTCCTAGGCTTTCTACCATCTTGTTGGCAGGGGGTGGACTAAGTAGTTTGGAGGTACTCTATAGTTTATATGTTGTATGATGTGCCTTTGTTGTTTTTTGGTTTCAGTCGAACTTATTTGTACCGTATGTTTGTACAGAGATCAAATGGTCTTATAGACATGGGAGATGATGTGTTGCTTCATTCATTATCCAAGGAAGAACTGTATTGGATAATTTTCATTTTGTGGGTAACCAGCTTTTGTTTCTCTGGAACATGTTTTTGAAGTTTCATAGGTATGGTTTTTTTGGTCATGCAATTGTCTTTGCTTTGATCTAGTTCTTGAAGTGGTATCATTTTTGTCTTCTGTCATTTGCTTATGTTCAATTATCCTTTCCTTCTAAGCAGTAAGTTGGAATTCTACAAAAAAGCATCCCTTAATGGCACTTGTTTTAGTGTAAAAATCCTATTTGGTTACAAAAGTAGACACTACCTAACGCCAAAGTGCAGATAGCAAGCCAGCAGGCGAAGGCTGAAAGCGATTTCAAGTTACAGCAAGCCAAAACATTTTTAGAGGTGCAAGCCGCCGATGCAAAGAGTAAAGCGGAAAACGAATCAACATTTTTGAAAGGCTATTTTGATTTGTTAAAAAGCGGTATGCAGTTGCCTCCCGAAATGGGCAATCTTAGCCGCTTGATGATACGCAACCTTGAAATATCATTGACGCAAGAGAATAAAAGCATGATTCAAGAGATGGAGATGGAAGCAATGGCCGCTCAAATGGAGCAACAGCAGGCTGTTGAACAACAAATGCAACCACAACAAAACTTTTAATAAATGGCAACCAATTGCACAAATACAGCACCAGCCCCTGCATTAAGAGGTACAAGTGTGTGGGTTACGTTGAGTGGGGATGAAGCCGCAAGTATCTTTCCTTTATTGGAAGTGGGGCAGCCGTGCGAAATAGAAAGCAGTTCAAAGATCGGGTATATTGATTTTGTTGATACCTACGGACACCGCTTCAGAATGAAACCGGCGCAGCCAGATAAGGATTGCGATTCCGACACTCCCGGTATATTGAAAGAAGATGAATTAATCACTATAACTACTTAATCATGGTAACAAAGACAATTACCTTGCAAATGGAAGGCGGGAAGGCTGTTGTTGATTTAGCGGGATGGGAAACCGCTTCCATCCAAGTGATAAATGGAGGCGGCACTATATCACTTCTCGGTACTAATAACGCTGGTGATATAACCGGGGTGACAGATGGCAACGCTAAAACGGCGGCCAACTTTAACGCGGTGCAGGCTGTCAACCTATCAACCGGCTCCCCCGCTACAGCAATAACGGGCACTATATTGTTTCGTATTGCACCTATTGGTTTCCGGTTTTTGCAGATTGGGGACGGCTCCACTGCCACCGCCGATAAAGTTTTGGTATTTGTAACAAAACCGTATTAAAAAATTATTTACGTTTGCAATAACGTTTTAGCAAAAATCAAATTCCTTGGACACCCTCGGGATGCCGTCGGGCGGAACTACTCACACAAAATCCACGTGTTTTTGTGCATGAAATTCTGTCAAACACCATGTGGGCGGTTGTTGAACACAGAAAAATTTAAAGAAAATATAATGTTCATTTTGTTGAACATTAATGCACATTTGTTAGCTATTTAACTAGCATGTGCATTATTTATTCTGTGTATTGGGTTTATCAGACGATTAAGGTTCGGGTATTCGACAATTCTCCACCGACCGCAGTCGATGTTTATTTATATTGGTACTAAGCCTGAATACCATTAATTAACTATCAAAGAAAAACACTGACCACACAATATTAGTTGTGATGTCGAAGGCATAATTGCAGACACCGTCTAACACCTCTTTAGGGGATAAGGCGTTATGCAAGTTGTTAGAGAGGTTTGGGATATTTTGAAAGTTTTGAAGACTAGTTTGAAATTTTTGAGCAAAGGTAAGTTGCTTTGTGATCCCTTAGTTTGACGAGGATCCACATGCAATTTTTTGAGTAAACCAGGGTGTTTTTTTGGAATAACTAGTCTTAGCGGGGCTGTGCCCGTAATTTTGAGTAAGATGGGGCATTTTACAATGTCCCCGTTGGGTAGATATATTTGAGTGATTTCTAAAACGTTTAGGGTTTATTTGCAATTTATCCTCTTATCGAGGTTTAATTGCGCTTACCACAGATTGGAAGGGTTGAATCGGGGCTCAACGATGACTAGGGTTTGATGGCAACTTGACGTTTTCTAGGGTTTGGTTTTGACCCTTAGCCTGCCAATCAAAATGGATAAGTCGGAAGGTTTCTCCTTTAATCGGCATTGTTAAGTAGATTTTTGGAGCTCGTCCTTGTTTGGTTGCAACACAAGATAAGATATAGCAACCTTTAATAGGGACATTTGTGCAAATTTCTCGAAATCCACGGGCTTTACGAACCCTGGGGCACCTCTATAAATTTTCCAAGAGAATACATGGCATTGCTATAACTTCTACAAGTACAGGACTTTTTTGAGTGTAGGTTATCTTTTCTTTCCAAAACCTAAATATTTTTAATCCTATTTAGCCTTCAAAATTGCCGGGCGTTACACCCTCTCCCACTTAAAAGAATTTGGTCCCCAAATTCACGTCACCTTCTACCTCTAGAATGGGGAACTACTATTTATTAAGATAACTATACAAGTAGAGGAATCTAAGATATATGGAATGGAAGAACTAATTTCAAGATTAAGGATAAGGGGTACCTTCCACGATTTCTTCCTTTGTGGTCTCCACTTTCATCAAGGCTTGAGTCTTTCCTCGAAGGTTCCATGTAAGACATTTAGCTATCCTATGTTCTAAGCTCCTGCAACACTGACACGCTCCCGTCCTTTGCCAACAAGTCTCAGATTGATGATTTTTCCTACCACAATACTGACATCGTTCTTGAGATGGGTCTATAGGAGCTACCCAACATTTACCCTTCTTACATGTCTTACACTTTTTACACTTCTTACACTCTCGAGAACTATGACCCTTGTTTGGCCTCTTTTTAGTTGTGGTGAACTTCCTGGAATTTACGGCTTGATTTTTTCCTTCATCTCTCTCGACTAGGATCTTTTCTTCAACCCTCTCTTTCTCTTCCATGGCCTTCTCTAACTCCTGGATTCTCCTAACAAGGTCCGCATAAGCTTGGGCGTCCACTTAGACCATCTCAGGGACAAAGCTCGGCTTAGACGCCTCCATTTTATTTAGGTTCCTGCAAGGATGAGTGGGGAAATAATTTATTGACTCAAGAATTAATAATAATAAAACTTAAGTATTTTATCCTTCTTTTAGAATTTAATCTCAAGCTCTACCTAATTCTCACAGAATTCCTATAGGATGACCGACAAGGATACTCAACCAATCACTTGGACTTAACGACCTAAGAATTTTGAAAGTCAAAGCTCTGACACCACCTCTGTCATGTCCCGAACCGATAGCAGCAGAACGTGTCATTTGCTCAGAACGTGGCAGTTAAACAGTCGTGAACTATCAGGGCATGGAGCATGATGAGGTGAGTATTCCTTGTGAAGAGATAGGGTATAATTTTAAAATCAGATATCAGCTATACTCCACCTTTGTGCGAAGCTCAAACGTAGCTAGCACTTCTGCCATATCCCCAACTCGGCCAGTTGTTCAAAGAAGTCAAAATAGAAGAAAATTCAGAAACAAAAATTCAACAATGTGCATATCAAGAATTTAAATGCTAATAGCCATGCACACGAAGCCAATAATTCATGTTTCTATTGTGGTAAGTATGGTCACTTCATGCATGATTGTGAATTGATGAAAGAAGATGTATTAAATATTGGTGAAATGCATGATAGGAACTTTTACACTCAGAATTGTTCTACTGATTAGAAGAAGAATGTGAAATGTTCTCACTGTGGCAAAGTAGGACATGTTGTTGCATATTGTTGGCTTGCCAAAGGAGAAAGGAAAGCTAATTCTCATGTCAAAGATGTTAATTTTTCTATGAACTAGCATGTTTTGACAAAAATAAATTTGTTTCAAATGGCCAGCACATTGTGTGCTTTAACTATGGAAAATCAAGTCATAACGGTAGTGAATGCTGGTTAGTTGTTGAAAGAAAAAATTCCATCTCATGTTTTAATGGTGGAAAGTATGGCCATACAATAGAGGATTGTTGACATGTAAAAGAAAAAAAAATGTTTCATGATAACAATTCTTGCTATTCACAGAATTTCAGAAAACATACCTATCAGAAACCTATGAAAAATCTAGGATGTTGTCATTATTGTGGACACTATAGACATTTCATGTTTGATTGTAAATCGCTGAAACTTGATAACATGAATATTCTGAATTCTTGGAGAACACCTAGGAGATGTGTTACTAACCACAGAGGACCCAAGAACCCTTGGGTACCTATGGACACAGCATGAGCATTGCGTTGCAGGTGTGCCTTGAAGAAGGAAAATAAAAAAAAGAGTTCAATAAATTAAGGCACCCGTAGTTGGTAAAACCCCAAGTTCCGCAATCACTATTTCATTTATTGGCAATCCAAACGCCTAGGTGATGGTCTAGGTATTTGAGGTGACATTTTGTTAAAACCTATGAAATAAGTGTATATACTTCATTCAATATGTCAACAACAGGTAATAATGGGATTAATATATGATTTTATAGACACCTCCATTAAATATGTAACATTTAATTATGTTAATCAATCAACTCTTGCCATTTTCTAGGCACCTGCTAGTGCTAACAAAGTCTAAATAAGCAAGGCAACTTTCCATATACACTCAAGCAACACTGAATATACAGATCCCATCATCTTTTCTGGCCACCCTGACCAAAAGGGTTCTTTGAATTCAAAGCCAAAAGGTATATCTGAACAAAAAATAATATTTCATTTTATAGTAGAAGGAAATGTGAAAATAAGCCAACAACGAGGTGGCCAAGGGCCCACGGTAATCGCCTAGGCGAGATTGGCTGAAGCAAGGCGAACCATTGGAGTCTCACCTCACCTAAATGTCTAGGAGATCGCCCCAGTCGCCTTTGATAACATAGGTATGGACTCCGACCCAAAATTTTTGAGATGTCCCATGGACCCGAATATCAAAACTATTTGTGTAATGACCATGTTCCCTGTGAGGAGGGGTGGAGGGTCCATATGGAACCAAATAGGATCCAAATATGCCCACGCGGTCATTTGATCTATACGTATATGTCCCTCCTCCCTCCGTAAGAATATGCATGGATCGTGGATTTTTTTACCAGATCTCAGTAAGCATACAAGACAGGGAAACAAGATATATGATCGATATTGCTCCTGCTCCATAATAACAAAAGAAATTCAGAACAATATATGCTTAAAGAACTTCAATTTCTTTCTCAAAAGAACTGGATTTGGGAGATGGGTATATAGCCTGGATCATCTCAAATCACAGGGTAAAGACAAAAATGAAGTAGAGGGAACGACCCAGAGTTACACAATCATCTTTGAACAACATGGTGATAAAAAAAACGGCCAAAAAAAAGCTAAAAGAACCCCCATTTCTTTTTCTCTGAAAATCTCGGCTCTCCGCTTCGCTACGGCCGGGATGACGCGCCTTTTTGGGCTTCTCAAACCCACCGATATTGTCCGTCCTGCCCGGCGCCTCAGCCCGCCGCGGCGTCCAGGCCGGCTTCGTCCTCGTCCGCCCGCGCGTCCAGCACCCGTTGCAGGGCGGTCAGCAGCATCCGCACGTCGATCGGCTTGGAGACGAGGCTGTCCATGCCGACCTGGCGGTATTCGTCGACGTGGTGGGGCATGGCGTTGGCGGTCAGGGCGATGATCGGCGTACGGCCGGAGCCCCGCATCACCTCCTCCTCGCGAATCCGGCGCGTCGCCGCGATGCCGTCCATCACCGGCATCTGGACGTCCATCAGGATCACGTCCCAGTCCTCGCGCCGCCAGGCCGCCACCGCCTCGGCGCCGTTCTCGACCAGCACGGGCTCGACGCCGAGCTGGCCCAGCAAGGCCTTGATCACCAGCTGGTTGACCTCGTTGTCCTCGGCGACCAGGATTTTCAGCGCGTGGTGGGCGTCGTCCTGGCCGAAAGCGGCCTCGGGCTCCGCCGCCCGTCCGGTGATGGGCAGCATGGGCAGGCGCAGGGTGAAGGTCGATCCCGCGCCCTTCTGGCTTTCGACCGTGATGTCGCCATCCATCAGGCGCGCCAGCCGGCGGCTGATCGCCAGGCCGAGGCCCGTGCCGCCGTGGGTGCGGGTGATCGAGGCGTCGGCCTGGGTGAAGGTGTTGAAGATGGCCGCCAGCGCCTGTTGCGGCACCCCCATGCCGCTGTCGCTGACCGAGACGTAGAGACCGCCGTCGCCCAGGCGGGCGCCGATGCGCACCTCGCCGTCGGTCGTGAACTTGAGCGCGTTGGAGATCAGGTTCGACACCACCTGGCGCACCCGGGTCGGGTCGCCGCAATAGGTCCCGGCCGCATCGCCGAGGTCGAGCGCGAAGCGCAGCCCCTTGTCGTCGGCGATCGAGGCGAAGGTGGCGTGGGCGCCGGCCAACAGGCGGCCGAGGTCGAAGTCGACCGTCTCCACAGAGCCGTCCTCTCGCAGGATCGGCAAGGTCGATATCCCCTTGATCTCGCGGACGCCAGCCCACTCCGTGCGGTTCAGGATCGCGTCGTACACGTCATCCGGCGCTCGGCGGATCGGCTCATAGCTGTCCGTGTAGTCCACGCACCGGGCGAGCTCGTCGATCAGCGACGGCTTCGCGAGCGGTTGCATGGTCCCGTTCGTGCCCGGGCGCACAAGCTGCCCGTCCATGACGAACACGTCACGCGTCGCCAGGGCCGCAATGCAGGAGTCTGCGGACTCTGCGGGGTTGAAGACTTCCACGATGACTCTCGCTCCGGTGGGCTTCTCTACCTGCTTGGGCGCAATGAACTCGAGGACTCGCTCGCGATCCCAGCCGTCCGCGTCGGCCAGGTCCCACCCCGGAGGAAGCCCGGGCGGCAGCTCCACGAGGCGAGCATTCGGCCGCAGGTAGCCGACGACCTTCTGCGCGTACTTCTGGCCCGGCTCGTCGTTGTCCGGGACGACGACCACCTCGCGCCCGCGAAGCGGCGACCAGTCCGTGCACGCATGCGCATTCGCTCCGCCGCACGACGTCGTGGCCAGGATACCGAGCGACCAAAGGGCGTCGACGCACTTCTCGCCTTCGACGACGACGACGGCCCCGTCGCTGTGCATGACGCGCGGAAGCTGGTAGAGAGGCCGCGGCTTGAGCATCGCTTTCGACACCCACGCTCCGTCCTGCAGGGACGCCTGGCTGTACCGCTTTCCGGTCGGGCCGTCCGAGCGATACACCGCCCCGACAACCGTGCCGTTCCGGTTGTGGTAGAGCCACTGGGGATGGCCGGGCGGCGCCCGGACTCGCTCCCGTTCGCGCTCGAGTCCCACCGCGTCGGCGACCTCTTCGAACGTGCAGCCGGCAAAGCAGTGCATGAGAACGAGTCCGTTCTCACCCTCCTGCACGCTGAGGCTTGGATTCTTGTCGCCCTTGCCCTTGCCGTGCGTGGGCACAGGGCAACGCGCCGACCACCCACCGGGTTCACTCTCTCACCTCTCTTTCTCCCCTCTCTTCTCCGGCGGCCGACGGAGCGAGGCGGGGGCGAGGCGGAGGCGACGGAGGGGGCGAGGACGGGGGAAAACATAATGAAAATTTTTAACTGACCATTGTTCTTTAATTTCTTGAAATACAAACATGATTTGTAACGGAGAATGGAATGACTTGCCATCTGTCGTTGTGGTTTTGGGTGGTTGGATGCTAGTTTCTATCACGGTTTCGACCAAAACTATGATGTGAAGTGGCGAATATATGTACGCCACAGGTTAAACTAGAACTGTGACGGAAAGTGATAACATTAATTTGCTCAGTCAGAATGTTGATCAGAAAATCGGATTAGAAATCGTTAATGAAGTTTGGAAACCATGTGTTTCTATCGCGGTTTCAATCTAAACCGTGATGTACGTAATAATTAAGACATGTACAACGGCTAAAACCTATACAATACATGATTATTAATTGCCATTCATGACTGTTGTGCAACAACCAAAACCTGTAGGATGCATTTCCTTCAACCAAATCAGCTCATTCAAACAAGTTTAATTAATCTGCACATACGATGAGACGATGCCTACCCACTCAACAACCCACCATTCATCGATCTTGGCTTTGGTGTAGCAGTCTATGTCTGTAAACTGTGTCACAGACTACCTCCTGTGATCTCAATGGCGTCATGAACACTATCGGAACCTCTCCATGTTCTCCTTGGCGTCAGTGCTCCACGTGAATGACGCCGCCCAATCCAGCCGCCCGTCTCTAATACCAATTTGTTAGGATCAAGATTCTGACAAAATGACGATCACAAACACATGCACACACCACGATAGAGAATAAGAGAGATTTGGAGGAACCGCACTTTCCCACAACATATGAAAAGAACTACACCGTCCCCTTAGTGGTTCCCCTACACCCAACGCCTTCCGATCTCTATGCCACTCCTAGGTTTACAATTGTATTTGTAGAAAACTTCCAACAGTCTCCTAATCTCATTAATTAGGACTGCATCCAGTACCCAAAAACCATGGGATTTCCACTATCTCCCCCAACTAGTAATAGTGCAACTGTTGTTTTTGATCAGCTGTTTAGCTTACTGCAGTCACTCTTATCCTTAATAGTCGTAGTTATTTTTGGTCAGACGTTCAGTCACATGCATAAGATTTTCGAGATTTCAAGCCTATCTGTCGTTTGAATGGCACTTACAAGATCATCAAAAAATTGTTGGCAAGGAGATTGGATATAGTTATGGACAACATGATCAGTAGCTTCCAGGGAGTTTTTATTAGTGGAGGCACATTTAGGATAATTTTATGGTAGCCCGTGAGTTTTTATTTGTCATGAAGACTCAGAGGAAGAGAGGGGTGGTCTTGAAGTTGGATTTTGAAAATGCATATTATAGGGTTAATTGGTAGTGCCTTCTTGATGTGTTGGACAAGGTGAGTTTTGGGGAGAAATGGACAGGTTGTGTTCATGCTTACATTTCTTCAGCCTCTTTTGTTATCCTTGTCAATCGGAAGCAAACTCCTCTCTTCTCCAATGGTGGGGGGCTCCTGCTGGGAGACCCTATGTCCCCACTCCTTTTTGTGCCGATAGCCCATATCTTGAGTAAAGTGTGGTTGAGAGCATATATTGCAGGACTGATTAAGGGATTCTAGGTCGGGAGTGGGGGCCCATCTGCTACACATTTGTAGTATGCAGATGTCACTATTTTTTTCCTTACAAAGCATGAGTGTCAGCTGTATGTGGCCAGACTTTTGTTGAAAATATTGGAAGAGGTCAGTGAGCTCAAGGTCAACTTCGGTAAAAGCCTATTAGAGGGTGAACGTGGAGGATAGAACTTTTCAAAGGGTGGCTTGCATTTTGGGATGTTGGATAGGTGCTTCCCTTCTCTTCTACCTAGGTCTCCCAATATACTCAGGTGCTCTACATTGTGCAAATTAGCAGTCTATTGTTCAGAATATGAGTCCTGACTGGCAAATTGGAAGGTTAGATTATTATCGGAGGGGGGGGGGGGAGGGTAGTAAGAGAACCACCATCGAACAAAAGAACATATTAGAAAAAGAATTTCTGATGGGCACAAGCATTTTGTAAATGACCTCCAAAAAGTGTAAACAGAGGTCAAAATACGTAAGCACGTGGCAAAAGGTGTAAACAAAAGTTAAAATATATAAATTATGATCAAAATGCGTAAACATGGGCTAAAATATGTAAATAGGAGTCAAAAGTGTAAACAAATGCCAAAATACGTAAATAAGAGTCAAAATGTTTAAATGGACACCAAAATGTGTAGATAAAAGTTGAAATGTGTAAATAAGAGTCAAAACGTGTAAACGGGTTCCAAAAAGTGTAAACTAAAGGTAAAATATGAAAACATGGGTCAAAATATGTAAACATAAGTCTAAAAGTGTAAATATGGTTAAAATATGTAAATAGTGATTTTTCAGATCAAACATTAGCGATAATATTCATTCCGAAAAAAACATTCATCTTCTCCGATGAACATGAATAGAGTTGAAATTTTTTTTACTGACGTCACCGTAGAATTGCACACCGGAGTAGGTGCCAGAGTCCCCTTCGAAACACCCCCATCTGACACAGGCAAACTGCTATCTTAGAGAGAGAGTAGAGAGGGAAAGAGAGATCTTAAAGAGAGAGAGGGAGAGGGTGTCATAGGAGAGTTTCTCGATGGCCTCACCTCAGGCAAATGTTACTGTCGTCGTCCTCTATTTCATCAGCCTCCGCACCTTACAGGAGTGAGCACAAATAGAGGCGCAGACAAAGGGAGAGAAAGAGGGATCAAAGAGAGAGGGTGTTGGATGTTGATGGCCGACGCAGATGATAGTAGGAACATCGCCAGAACGTCACTGGGGTCAGTGCCGATTGTAATAAGGTTATTTAAAAAATATATGAATAAAATATATCATTTTATAAATATAGTTGTAAAGATATTCATTTACGAAAATATCGATGAACTAAACACCATGACTTGAGTGGGGAGTGGGGGGACTCCATTTTAGTCACTAATTCGACTTCAGAGTGGACGCATCTGATTAATTTCATCAAGATTGCTGAGTGACTGCGCCAATGCCTTGCACAAGCGGACGAGTTTGCATGACTTGGCCAACGCGTGAGGCGACTGGGGATGCGGAATTTGCGAGCTGTCCACCCAAGCCAAGGCTGCTCGCGGCTCCCGCAACCCCTTTGGAAAGTGTTCCGATAATTTCTTCCGATCGGTTTTCAGGCTGAGGAAGGCCAGTCCGAGTAAGCGCGCCGCTTACATCCTCCATTGTCGGGCGGACAATTCCGTCTGAATTTCGCGTGACTTTTGAGCCGTCATCCATCGTGACGGTGTACTCCTTGCTGCCGCGCAGTTTGTCTTCCAGCGCGAGCAATCCGCGCAGTGGTAATTTTGCGATATCGGCAGCAAGCGCAGGAAGTCCTAGCCCGCCCTCAACCGCATACCTTGCTGTCAGTCCAGATTGACGCCCCAACTCCGCTGCAATCGTCCGCCCGCTTTGAGGCGCAGGCTCCTGATACCCAATGCGAGATGCAAAGTCATCAAACGGCAGATCGGCGTAGTACTTGTCATGCAGGCCATGCGCCAACTGCGCATCAGTCATATCCGCATACTGCGGATATTTTTGACGAATTTCCTGAATGCTTGGCATTAGCGACGAATTCCAAGCGGATCAGCCGAGCCTTGATCGGCGGCAGGAGGCTGCAAACCAGTTCCGCCCATTGTTGTCCTTAACTGATTTTGCTCCTCAGAGAGTCCGGCCGTTCGGTTTCCCATTTCCTGTTTGAGAAGTGCGACCACTGCGCGGTACTGCTCTTTGCTTTGTGCCGTATTGAGCATTTCGCGCGCGTGTTCGCGAGCAGCATCAGAGACTGGTGTATTCCCCATGCTGCCGCTCATAACCTTCGCATATTCATTCACAAAGGTATCGTTGGCGGCTTGAAACTTAGCTAGATCAACATCACCACCAGCCTTGCGACCCGCGTTAATGTATTTGTCCAATAATGGAACGCCAGAGCGGTCGGTCTGCTCTGACATTGGGTAATGAAGCAACAAAACTCATCACAAATTATTAGAAGTATCCCCATCGAACTTTATAAACCACACAGGTCACTTTTCCTCGTTTTCAGAATCCTCTTCACCCTCATTATTCTTGCTGTAAAAGAAACCACAATCTTCACTGATAATGTGATGTAACTAATGCACAATTTTAATTTTTTAAGTGCAATTTTGCAACTGGTTCATCATCACAGTTTGGTGTTTTAAAGGATCCATTACATCTTGCACAGAAGATGTTGACTGTCTTTCTATTATGGCTCAAATACACATTCTTCAAGTTTGAAGAGGGATGGAAATGGACTGGGTTTGGTAATACAGTGTGTATCCGTAACCCTATCTGATAGCCAATCTGTCTATTCATATAGCCTGTCCGTATCTGACAAGCAATGACCCTGTCTGAACCCTTTAACTTTATCCACTAATACTCATGGTATTGGACAGGGTTTCAATTAGTAATCGATAAATGTATAGCATTCTTTGAAACAAATGTATTTTAAGGAAATTGTAGAATTATTAATAAAAATTTGAAAGAGTCCCAGGTAAGGGTTCATATAAAAAACTGCTCCCACTCATAGAATAATAAATACCTGCAAGTTTAAAAGCAAATAATTCTGATATAAAATCCACATAAAAGCTGGTTCCAACTTACACATCACATGTACTTGCAAGTGTCAAACATAAAAAAACTGTTCAAAACAAATATCATTGCAAATAAAACAAAAGGACATCGTAGTCATACACTTAAGTTCCAAACATATGACTTGTGGAACAAAGTCCACACAAAACATCATAACATCACATTTAAAAGAACAATTCTTAAAAGGTATTGTTCTAATGCATCTCAATCTAAGGGTACAAAATATAATATATTTTAAGAATATTATATAATTTAATTCATATTGATGAGGTTAATGAATATCAGTTCGGTATAAGGTGTATCCATTACCTTGCCTGCTATGCATGGTAAGTTCAAAAATGGTGTCCGTTGCCGCATCCCTATCCGTCGAAACTTTAGACCCCATTTCCGACGATTAGATGTCCGTCGGAAAGGTTGGAGAATAGAATATTATATATGTTTGATTTTTCGACGGAATTAAATTTGGTTGGATGGAATTAAATTCGGTCGGAATCTTCC
Organism: Amorphophallus titanum; assembly: GCA_024336825.1. Lineage (NCBI taxonomy): Eukaryota > Viridiplantae > Streptophyta > Magnoliopsida > Alismatales > Araceae > Amorphophallus > Amorphophallus titanum. The sequence continues at coordinate 1,479,776 of JANBPO010008917.1, forward strand.
GGCGGAATTACTTCCCATCGAAAATCCGTCAGAAATAATTTCGATTTCCCTCCGCCCGCCCACCGTCTCCCACCCTCGCGCTCGACTCTCTTACGATGCTCTCCCTCTCCCTCTCTCCGACGAGCGGCGACTGCGGCGGCTGTGGCGCCCCTACAGGTAAGCACTCGCCCTGTAGCAACTTGAAATTTTATATATGTATTTATATGCGAAGAAAAAAATAATGAAAGATGAAAATAAAATAAATGATGAATATTTTTCTTTATGTCTTTAAAGTGTAGAATATATAAATGTGAACCCTATCCCACGTGTTAACACGAATGGCAAGATTTACAGCACGTTCTGAGAAGGCGATGATGTTGGTACTATACCAGTACTATAGCATCTGATTTAAGAGAGAATTATTTACTCTAATTAAATCCTAAATAGTAGATGATGTCATTTATTACATCATTGACAAAATGATGTCATTGATTATGTCATAAAGGGAGATTTATTTCAACATTTACATGTTAGAATTTATTGTCAATATAAGTTGGTGTAATAGTAATATGGGTGGGAGAAATGGGAAATTAGGTGGAAGATGGAATTAAATTATTAATAAAATAATTATGAGACTTGGCCTATAAATAAGGTGGGATCTTCCCTACTCAAAGTACAAATCTATTGGGAAAGTGCTAGTTGTAGAGAGGAGAAAATCTTGAGGTTTAGAGGAGTGTTCTAAGTGTTCTCCATTCTTGTTCCTCTTCGATCTTCCACTAGGTAGGTATTCTCTCAGGCTAAACTCCAATTGATGTATGAATTAGATGTAGATGCATGTCTACTTTGATTCTATACTATTTTTTTTTAATTTTTGTTGAGTATTAAGCATGTTGTCCATACAGGAAGAAGACTCTACTCACAAGTGGGGAGTGAGTCGACGCAATGCCATCCCGCGTCGATGCAGGGCCACCTTGGGTTACAATGGTGTGACCCTGTGTCGACCCAGCCATCGAACTACATTAACATAGCACACTCATGGGATGCCTGCCTGCACCTTGCGTCGACGTGGTCTATGGCCTGCGTCGACCCACCCATCACCAGTCTTGAAGATTAAGCCTGTGTGGCGCGCACTAGCCCCTTTTGGGCCCTGTGCATTAAAATGCGGAACGAATGATGAAGAAAATGATTAAATGAAATGTAAGGCAAACCCAAATGAAATAACAAACCAAAACAAAAAAAAGGAAGAGGAAAAGAAGGGAGGGGAGAAGGGCCGCGTCGACGCACTGTGATGAGTGCGTCGGCACAACCTAATTCCCCTTTCCCCTTTGATCTATTTTGAACAGAAATGAGCGAGAGATAAGGAAAACAAAACAAAACAACAAAACAAAAGAAATGATAGACAACTAATAATGAACAACGAAATCAAACAACTAATCCAACACAAACGAAAATGAACAAGGCAACAAGGGGGGAAGAAGAAATAAAAGAAATGAAATGAAGCATGGGTTAAAAGATGGTAGATCAACAACACCCTCAATCAGCTGTGATGAATCCACAGCATAAACAAACAAAAAAATGGATGACAAATCATGGAAAATAATGTTAAAAAAAGAGAAACATGATGAAAAAAATGATATCATGAAAACATGATAATAACGTATATGAATGTAAATGCTACCCTTGAGGAATTAATGGCCTTTGATCCGGAGATCTCATTCTCCTAGGCCCTATGTAGAGGGGATATCAATGACCTCCTGACAAGTCGTGCTTAAACCTCAGGGAGGACCCCTATCATGGATATGACCTGACTTTACCCCGGGCTGATAGCCCTCTGAATCTAATATTAAACGTGTCGTGCCTTGGTAGACATTTGCCAAGATATTGTTTACATACTTGTTATGTTTTCAACCCCAGGCTTTCTTAAATATTATTTAGATTTTACAAAACATGTCAAAAGTTAAATTTTATAAATTTAAAAATTATGACAAAAATTACAGTGAAATATTTTTAAAGAAAAAATAATCTTAAGAAAAAAATTACTCCCAAATATCCTATAAATATATTGAATTGAAAAATTATTTTACAAATAGAAAGGGGTAAGATCATCTCCTTATCATCACAAACTTCATAAATCACATAAGAGATATATTAATCATGCTCCTACTTCAAATTTGAACATCGTCTGCACACTTTACAAAGAGTGCTCTCCGTGGGTCGATTTGATAACCTAGTAAGCCCGAGTTAGGATGGCATAGTCAAGGTTTGCTGAGTTGTTCTGCTTTGAGTCATTTTATCTTAACATCCGTCCAATGGGGATGAAATTAAATTTTGTTCGATTTTCTCATTTGATCGTTTCTAGTCAAACGAGTTGTTCGACCCCGGTTAAGATGGTGGCCGTGCATGCTACCCCCGCGTACGCCCTCCTCCCCTCCCCCCAAACCTAATCGAGAATCAAACTCGCCCTAGAATCCTAGATGAGTTGTACTTTTAACTCCACAAATTTGAATTATTTGAGAAATGTTAATTAAAAAAATGAGTCATTTGACCTAACAAAAAAGAAACACATGAACACCTCAGGATATTTAGTCATGCAATCTAAACTTTCAGCAAGCTACAATCATCATATAACGCATAAGCAAATCACATGACATCAAAATAACTTATATAACCACAACCTTTTTCTTACCGTATAGGATTCCGTATCTTGAAATTTGAAATACGTAAAATACCCATTCTTAGGAATCAAATACTTGGGACATCAGGGACTGCGCACTACGAGTGGAGTAATATGTACGGGCGCCCAAAATGGATCCGTCTGTCGGATTCTTTCCTGTCTTAATGGGCCAGTCCAATATCCAATAACTGTCGAATTTGGGGACCCTTTTTCTTTTAAAATTATTTCTCTCTGAAAAACAATTTCACGTGTATTTCTATTGTATACGGCGTGGGCGATCTGATGGTGGCGGTCGTAGGTGTAGATCGCGCCAGCGGGATCCTGGATGCCGCGCTCGTGTACCAGGCGGGCGAATCCGGCGGCCTGTTCCGAACCGCGACTGAAGCCGAGTCCGACCAGGCTGATGACGGCGTCGGGGTCTTCTTTTTTCCACTGCCAAGCCTGTTGGATGAACAGCTTGTACATCTCTTCGGCGCGTTCATCGTAGGTATTGCCGTTGATGCCATCCAGCGTGCGCGTGAAATAGTTGTCCTGTGTACCGGGGCCGGGGACGTAACCCACCACTATCTGATCGTTGTCAGCATCACGTATCTGTTCTCGGATCTTGGCCACATTTGTCGCGTGCTGTGGATCCTTGAAGACATCGTTGCCGGTGCCGTCGAACGCTGCCAGGTAGATGTGCTCGTGTGGATTGTTGGCATGCACCAGCACGGGCGCGTCGAACCGCGACAATGCCTCTGCCGCATCGACGTAACTCTGCAATCGCCTTGCGTCGGCTTCGTAGTACGGCACGCCATCGTTGCGGATGCCGTCCTTGTCCAGCTTGTCCTCGTGGCTCATTCCCTTGCTCCCGAATCCATCAAATCAATAGGTGTGCGTCCAGACAAGAAACAGGTCATCGCGGAAATTGCTGTACTTGTTCCCGGGAGTTTGTTCTGTCTTGGTCGGGATGAACATCTTTGAATAGACGTTGATGGTGTGGTCGTCCACCTCAAGGAAAATGCTGGGCTCTCCCGCGAACGGTCCGCGATAGAAGTCCGCCATGTCCGACTTGGGTACTTTGTGCCAGACCAATCCGTCCTTGAAGATCGCAGCCATGTCCACCTTGGCCTCGTGCTGGAGGCCGTCCAATGATTTCCACTTCACCTCGGCAGGCGGAGGGAAGTTGTCGATGCCGATGTCCACCGAACTCCAAGCCCGGTTCAAGTTCTCCGGCGATGGCGGTGGCGGGGTAACCTCATCAGGTCCATCCTCCACTTCATAGCGACCGTCGTAGATAGCCCCTACATCAAAGGCATTCGCCAGGTTCTGCATGGCAAGTCCACCCCGGCCGGGTATTGTCTCGATCCACAGTTTGTCCGCGGCATTCAACTGCTGGGAGACCTGGGAATGAGCTACGACCTGTGCCCCCGGTCGGGCGAGTTGCTCGACGGAGCGAAGCTGGTGGCGCAGTGCCCGAACACCCGGTTCATTGTCGATCACTGCGGAAATATGAGCGTCCAGGAAAAAGCCGAGAAACCACTGCGGCTCTGGCGGGAGGGAATGCAGGCGCTCGCCGGTCACGACCGGGTGGTCTGCAAGGTGTCGGGAATTGTGGCGTCGGCTGCCGCCGGCTGGAAGCCCGCCATTACCTGGCCTTTTACCGCCTGCGCCGCTGGCTGGGCGAGACGCGGCCGGGCCTTCGGCTGCTGGTCACGGCCGAACAGGGCGTCGGCGACCAGATCATGTTCGCCAGCCTGATCCCGGAACTGGCGGAGCGCCTCGGCGCCGCCGGCGGAGGCGTGGTGCTGGAGGCCGAACCACGGCTGGTCCCGTTGTTCAGCCGATCGTTCCCCACCGTGGCGGCACGCCCCTGGGACCTGCAGAAGGTCGGCGGCCAGATTCGCGCCGGCTATGGCTGGCTGGCCGAAGCGGGCGGCGCCGACGCGACCGTTCCGCTGGGCTCCCTGCCCGGGCTGCTGACGCGCGGGGCCAAGGTCTTCCCCGACCAGCCGGCCTACCTGCGCCCCGACGAGGCGGAACAGAGACGCTGGCGCGCGTGGCTGGAGGCCGCCGGTCCGGGGCCGTTCGTCGGCGTCTCGTGGCGCAGCGGCCTGCATGGCGGCCTGCGCAACCGCGAATACGCCCCGCTGGCGGCCTGGGCGCAGTTCGTCCGCACGCTCGGCGCCACGCCGGTAATGCTGCAATACGGCGCCGAGCCTGACGAGATCGCCGCGCTGGAGGCCGCCAGCGGGCGCAGCCTGCTGACGCCGCCGGGGCTCGACCAGCGCAACGAGCTCGATCGCACGACCGCCCGGATCCTCACTCAGCTTCTCCGGTAGCAGTAAAAAAAACGAAGCTCCCATGCCTGGCTCGCTTCGGGCGTACATATCGCCGCCGTGGCGACGGGCGATCTTCTTGCAAATCGAAAGGCCGATCCCTGTTCCCTCGATGTCCTGACCAACCAGCCGCTGAAAAATATCGAAAACTTTTGTCGCCTGCTCTTGCGCAAAGCCAATGCCGTTATCGGACACTTCGATCTCCCAGCAAGTTTTTCCACTCCCCTCCGGCGAGACAACAATTTTGCTGCCGATACTAATTTGTAATGCGGCTTCCTGCTTCGAATACTTAGCGGCATTCGATATCAGATTGGAAAAAAGTTGTTTTATCTGTAAGGGGATGACACATAATACAGGTAAATTGCCGAGCCGGACGACGGCCCCCTTCTCCTCCAGCACTTCAGAAAAATCCTCGAGTACTTCCCTTACGACGACATTGAGATCAATTTTCGTAAAGCTCGTCTTTTCACCGTCTGTCTGTACATATTTGAGCACACCGGCAATCAGACTCTGCATCCGGGTAGCTGCCGTATGCATTTTTTCTGCCGCGGTTTTGGCCGTAACCGATAAGTCGTTGCTATCTAGTAAACGCTCCCCCCAAATTTTGATCTTTCGAAGGGGCTCCTGTAAATCATGGCTGGCGATATAGGCGAAAGACTCCAATTCCGCGTTCTTCGCCTCCAACTGGATATTTTTCTCTTTGAGCTGCGCCATGTACGACAACTGCATATCTTCCGCCATTTTCTTCGCTGTCAGGTCCCGCGTGACTTTCGAAAACCCGATCACCGCACCGTTATCATCGTGCAAAGCCGTAATGACTACATATGCCCAAAAGTGTTGACCGCCTTTGCGCACGCGCCAACCTTCATGCGTCGACCGTCCATGAATGGCGGCTTCCCCGATAAGTCGTTCCGGAAGCTTTGCATCCTGGTCCCCTTGCGGATAGAACATGCGGATGTGTTTTCCCACGACTTCACCTGATGAGTAGCCTTGTCCAGTTCGTGTAGTTGCGGCCTTGGCGGAATTCGCCGCACGAGATGGGGTCGGCGGTGGTGAAGGGGGTGACGGGACGCATGATGTTCAGGAAAATAATCCAGCACTTTAGCCGGCCAGTCCATTCCTTTCCGGCGGGGTTCCTGTTACGATGACGGGCATGATCTCATCACCAATCACGAAGGGAATCTTGTCGTCGGCCCAGCTCGAGCAGTTCGCCACGGAGGGTTATTGCGTCGTCGATGGATTGTTCGATCCCAGCGAAATCGTCCAGATCGAGGAGCTTTTCGAAGACTTCAAGACGCGAGGATTCGACGCCTACGAATACGGCGTGAAGTTCGAGGACTTGGACAAAACGAAGACGCAGGTCCGCGCGCTCCATCCGCACCGTTACAGCGAGCGCGTCAGGCAGTGGGCGCTGAAGCCGCGGTTGGTGGCGGCGCTGGAGGAGTTGCTCGGGTGTCCGCCGCTGCTGGCGCAGACGATGTATTACTTCAAGCCGCCGGGCGCGAAGGGGCAGGGCATGCACCAGGATAATTTCTATCTGCTGGCGGCCCCGGCGACGTGCATCGCGGCGTGGACGGCGATCGACGCGGCCGATGTCGACAACGGCTGTCTCTACGTCGTGCCCGGATCGAACAAGAAAGACATCTTTTGCCCTCCGTCGGGAGACGCCGAGAGCTGGATGAGTTACGGGGACAGCCACATCAGGCCGTTCCCCCGGGACGCGAAGCCGGTTCCGGTGACGGTGCCGCGCGGGGCGACGATGTTTTTCGGCGGGCATCTGATCCACGGTTCCGGGCCGAACCGCACCCGGGACCGCAGCCGCCGGACGTTTATCGGGCACTACATCAGCGAGGCTTCGGAGGAGGTGGCGAGATTTTATCATCCCGTGCTCGACGCCCGCGGCGAGACAGTGGGCCGGGTGCGCGTTGTTCCGGAGGGCGGCGGGCCCTGCGGCGACGGCTGGAGCGGGGCGGTGCACTGAGGGCGGCATCCGCCGGGCCGGACTTCGTCGCTCGACTTCGACCGGCATTGCGGTCGCCGGCGGCGCGCTGGTGGCGGCGCTGGCCACGCTCGCCGTTCTCCTCGGCTTCACACCGATCGAACCCGTCGACAATGTCGTCATCGCTTCGGTGGTCATCAACGCGATCTTCGTCGCCGCGCTGATCACGCTCGTCATTCACTGGCTCGCGAATCGCGCACCGACCGTGTCGCGCGGCGAGCTGTGGATCGGCACCGTGCAGAAGGGGCCGCTCGCGCTCGAGGTGCGCGGCACCGGCACGCTCGTGCCGACGGACTTCCGCTGGGCGTCGGCGCCGGTCGCCGCGCGCGTCGACAAGGTGCTCGTCCAGGCGGGCGCGCAGGTCCAGGCGGACACGATCCTGCTCGAGATCTCGAACCCCGAGGCCGAGCTCGCCGCGCTCGAGGCCGATCGCGACGTCGCCGCCGCCGAGGCGGAGCTCGCGCGCCTCGCCGCGACGCTCGACGGCACGCGCCTCGCGCAGGAGTCGGCGGTCGCCGGCCTCGAGTCCGACACCGCGATGGCGAAGCGCCGCGCGGAGATGGACAGGGAGATGGCCGCCAAGGGCGTCATCCCGACCATCGAGAGCGCGGAGTCCAAGGACCGCGCCGCGCAGCTCGACGCGCGCAAGTCGTTCGAGACCAAGCGCCTCGCCGCGCTCCGCCGCGGCAACGCCGCGCAGCTCGAGGCCCAGCACGCGCAGGTCGAACGACTGCGCGCGCTCGCCGAGTACCGCCACAAGCAGCTCGAGGCGCTCCACGTCCGCGCCGGCCAGGCCGGCACCGTCCAGGAGGTCGCGGTCGAGGCCGGCCAGTCGATCGCCGCGGGCGCGCCACTCGCGAAGGTCGTCGTGCCCGACAAGCTGCAGGCGCGCCTGCGCATCCCGGAGGCGTCGATGCAGGACGTCTCGCTCGGCCTCCACGCGTCGATCGACACGCGCAACGGCCTCGTCGCCGGCGAGGTCGTCCGGATCGACCCGGCGGCGCAGAACGGCAGCGTGATCGTCGACGTGTTAAAGCTAATTAAAGTAGTTAATTTTATTTCTGCTATAATTAGTTCAGTTTGTTTTTAAAATCTGTCATCTCGTCTGGGGGATAATTCAACCCCCCTTCTTATCCGCCATCTACTCTGCGCTAACAATTGGTATCAGAGCCCAGTCTCTGATTTTTATTTAGCGGATCTCACGGTCTAGGAGAAAAGATCTCATCATGATGGCTAATGTGCATCTGGTTTCAGTCTTTGATGGTTTTGATTATGTATCATGCCTTGGAAAATTCTGTATTTAGATTTCTAGTATTGATCCGAAGCTTATGAATTTAATTACGCACGGTCCTCATGTTCTACCAAAAGAAAAGTCAAGGTGGACCGATGAGCATGAGTAGAAGAACTCTGATAATCTTTTTATTTTGAATGCATTTAAAGATGTAATATGCACTGACAAATTTTCATTTGTTTCTGACTGTAGATCTACCAAAGACATCTTGGATGGTCTAAGCGAAGCCCAAGAAGAAAGTCAGAATAGTGAGTGCCTCATGACAAACAATGAAGTTGACCGTCAAAGCAAGGAGAGCTCAAAGGTAAACTTTGACTCTGATGAAGAAGATGAGCTTAGCTATGATGAGTTGGTTAATGCTTATGATGAATTATTTGAAAGATATAAAATATTAAAATCTGAAAATATGAAACTGAAAAAGAAAATTGAAAACTCTTGTGTTGACAATCTCTCATGTGAAAGATCTACTGAGTTTAAGGAATCAAGTAAGTCTTCCATGCTTGAGGTTGAAAGCCACAAAGAAACAATTGCTTATCTGAGAAATAAAAATTCTACTCTTAAGAATAAAATTACTCAAATGGAGAAAATTAAAATGAGCTAAGAATCAAGATGGAATTGAATTCTATTGATTATGATTTGTGCAGTGAATTGATTTTGAATGATAAACTTGCTAAGGAGAATAAAAAATTAAAGCATTTAAATACAGTTATGCCTGAGAAATTACTTGCCCTTGAAAAAGAAAAATGCATGTCTGTAGAACGAGAATTCGGCTGCCGCCTTGCGGGTGAGCTTCTGGGTCATCCCGCCGACGATGGTCGAAGCGCTGCGGCTTACCCCCGGCAGCAGGATCGATAACACCTGGAAACAACCGATCTTGAAGGCCGCGGCATTGGAGACCTGCTTTTCATCGTCGATGGTGGGATGCTTGAACCAGCTGTCGACAAACAACATGATGACCCCACCGCCCAGCATCACCCAGGCGATGAAATATAAGTTGTCGAGCACCCGATCGATATATTTGTTCAGCAGTGCCCCAAAGATCAGCGCGGGGATCACCGCCACGATCAACTTGACATAGAAGGTAAAGCGGGAGAAATCGAAGAACTTCCGCCAGTAGAGGACCACGACGGCCAGGATGGCGGGCAGCTGGATCACGATGTCGAAAAGCTTCGAGAAATCATCATTGGGATCTACCCCGATCATGGGGTTGACAAATTTCATGTGGGCCGTAGAGGATATGGGGAGAAACTCCGTGAGCCCTTCTACGACACTCTGGATGATAGCCTGGGTTATCGTCATATGGATGCTTAAGCTTTGTCGGCTGCTTTCTTGTCCTGCTTGAAGATAGCGAAGATCTCGATCACGAACCCGCCCAGGATGAGGATGGGGGCCAGGGTTATCCGGGTAAAGCTATATATCTCCTTGGGATTGAATACGTTGGGGTCTTTGCTTTTGCCTCCGCCCATCAGGATCAGCCCCAGGGCGAGCGCCAGCACGGCGAGTCCGCCGCAGTAGTAGAGGAAGGTCCACTCGATGTGGCCGAGCACGCCCAGCTGCACGAGCGCGGCGGCGGAGCCGTTGATGAGGAAGGCGAACAGCAGCAGCCACAGCTCGCGGTTGCGATGGGTCTGCGGGGTGCGCAGGCGTCGGAGCGCCTTGTTGCCCTGTGTGTCTGCCTGGTGGGGGGCGGGGGCGGAAGTCATTCCTCGGCCTCCGGTCTCTGGTTCTCGACGATCGCGAGCGCGTCGGCGAGCGACCGCGCGGAGATCGTCAAGGTCATGGCCAGCGCCGCCGGCACGCTCAAGCGCGTGACCCTGGAACTGGGCGGCAACGACGCCGCCATCGTGCTCGACGACGTCGACGTGAAAAGCGTGGCGTCCAAGCTGTTCTTCGCCGCCATGGTCAACAGCGGCCAGGTGTGCATGGCCATCAAGCGCATCTACGCGCACGAGAGCATCTATCAGCCGCTGTGCGAAGCGCTCGCGGAAGAAGCGCACAAGGCGAAGGTCGGCAACGGACTGGACAGCGGCATCCAGCTGGGCCCGATCCAGAACCGCGAGCAGTACGAGCGCGTCGTCGGGATCATGAAGGACACCAAGGCTTCCGGCGCGCGCATTCTTGCCGGCGGTGACCTGCCCAAGGGCCCGGGCTACTTCGTGCCGCCCACCATCGTGGCGGACATCGACGAACACAGCCGCCTGGTGCAGGAAGAGCAGTTCGGACCCATCGTGCCGGTGCTGAAGTTCACGGACGAAGCGGATGCCTTGCGCCGCGCCAATGACACCCGCTACGGACTGTCCGGTTCAGTCTGGAGCCGCGATCCGCAGCGCGCCGCGAAGCTTGCCGCGCAACTCGAGGTCGGTACGGCCTGGGCCAACCAGCACCGTGCAACCTCCGCCACGATTCCATTCGGCGGCGCCAAGGAATCCGGCATGGGACGCCAGTACCACTCGCTCGGCCTGAAGGGCTACATGGAACCGCGAGTGGTCAGCGTCCTCAAAACACCGGCCTAGTACCAGAGTCGAAGGCCGACCGCCGCCCGCCAGCCTGCGCTGCTGTCGGCGGCGGTGCCACGGTTGCGTTCGTAAACCACCCCGGCATACGGGACGAACTTGCGGCTGATTTCATAGCGCAGCCGCAGGCCCGCCTCGATGTCTGAAACCCCTGAAGCCACATCGCGCCGGGTGTCCTGCCGGCTGTAGGCGTTCAATTCGACGCTGGGCGTGAGAATCAACCGCTGCGTGATCAGCAGCTGCTTGCTGAAGCGCGTACGAGCCGCAAAGTGTCCGGTTAGAACCGCTCCTCAACAGATCAAAATAGCCTCCGAAGAGGCTATTAGTCATCGTTGGTGGGGGCGGAGAGAGTTGAACTTTCTACCAAAACGTTATGAGCATCCTGCTCTAACCGATGAGCTACGCCCCCGCAATTTGTACAGAGGTAATTTTATCATATAATAGGCCGTAAGGTCCTTATGCCAAACATCAACATCCAGCGCCTCATCTATCGTATTCGCACCAAGTACTTCACGCTGAACTACTTGGTGATTGTGATTGCCTTTGTCATCGCCGCTAGTTGGATATGGGGTGCGCTCGGGGTGATGCAGCGTAACTACCAGCTACAAAAGCAAGTCGACTACCAGCAGCAACAACTCCAGCTCGCCCAGCTCCAAACCGAAAACCTACAGCTCGAACAGCAGTACTACAAGACCAGTGAATACCAAGAATTAGCGGCTCGGCAAGACCTCGGCCTCGGCCAACCTGGTGAGAAGCTCCTTATCCTACCGCCTAATAGCCCAGCGGTTATCGCCGCCGCGAACGAATCCAACACGCCAACCACTTCGACCCCTGCGCTCGTGAGCAACTGGCAGCAGTGGATTAACTTCTTGTTTGGTGGGAATAGCAAAGAAGCGCAGGGCTAGCTACGGTGCGTCGCTGCTTCGGCCGCGATTTCGTTGCGAATTTCTACAAGGTCTGCCTCAGTCAGTTCGCCACTTTGGATCCATTTGTCTATCTGGCGCTCCAATTCAGGGATAGGCTCGCCATAAAGGTCTATGCAGCGCATGAAAAAGTGAGCAGTATCTCGTGCTGATGGCGGCGGCACTTGTTCGGTATGTATGATACTTGAAATACCCGCAAAAGGTTCGAGCTGTGGAGTGGGTGAGTGTTCGAGGTTACGTTTCATGTGGGCTCAATTGTGTGCGGAGGCTGCGCAAAAGTCAATCTCGTATAAAAAAGAGCCGCTTAGCGACTCAATTTTAGTTTCAGTGATTTCAGCTTCTTTTTCAGCAGGCGTTTGCGAGCTGCGCTTGGGCATGCCGCGCTGGCGCCAGGCCTTGCGGATGCGGGCGTTGAGCACCGGCGCTTCCTTGCGCGGGTTGGATCCCACGATGAGGATCGCGTCGGCTTCTTCGATGCCGGCAATGGTCGGGTTGAACAGGTACGCCGAGCGCGGCATCGTAATCGAGCAAGAGGTTTGGCGCATGGCGCCGAGTGAAGACCGTGAAGAGAAGCGCAGCGTTACCTATCCGGGCATCGCCCGCGCCATCGCACAACAGATATTCGGACCAGCGGAACAACTGATGGCCGCCGAGTGACCACCGCCCTTTACACGCAGAACTGAACAACGAATTTGGAGAGTGAAATGCGGGAATGCCCCTACTGCGAAGCGACGGATGAGGCTGATCGAGAGCGCAGCAAGAAGCTTGCCGCTGCTATCGCGGCAATCGAAGGGGTCCGTGAGATGCTTGACGATGCTGATGGCGTCGCTTTCGGACGGATGGGTTCTCATCTCGATGAGATGGCGGTCAACTTCGACAAGGCAATCGCCTCACTCAAAGCCGTGAATGCGCGTTAACAGGGGTAGAGGGCTGAAGCGATGTTCACGCGCCGCGACATGACAGACACGATCCTGGTGCTGGCTACGGTGTGTGGTTCGATTGCTCTGGCTCTGATTGTCGCGGCTATCAAGATCGGCGCGGTTCAGTTTTGACTAACAAGAGCGGCAGATCATACAGCGGATCAACACTGACAATAGGAGACGACAGATGGCTAAACCGAAACTATCCGTAGCCTCATCTACTGAAATTAAGATCGATAAGGGGGTGCCGATAACGAGAGTAGTCGGTAGCCGCAATAAGTACCCGTTCCGTGAGATGGAAGTCGGTGACTCATTCCTGTTCCCGCCCGGGAAGTCGGTTGCTACTTACTACGGGCAGGCGCGGGAATTCACAAAGCAGTTCGCCATCGAAGGCCAAGACCGCAAGTTCAGAACCGGGAAAGTAGCTGAAGGCTTCCGTTGCTGGCGGATCAAATAGTTCAGCGGTTTTTGTCTGTGAGAATGAAGTTAACTGCTCATTAAGCATAACTTAATTCATTTAATGCTCAAAGATGATGAATGTGATGCAAGTTATGATATGAAATGTGATACTTATCGCACCCCCCACCTTACCCATTGCTAGTCCCTTAGCCATGTAATTATATTAAAATTTAGGATCACTAATAGTTTACAAAATTCATATCTTCAAATCCAGCTCTTCCTTCATAGAATTAACTAAGGATTAGGAATACGGAAACATTAATGCACATACTAGCCTTAGTTTAGAAATTAAGGTACATGATCAAGAATTCAAAATCAAAGTTCAATAGCACTTGTGCATGTGTGACTACCAAATCCACAGCGAAGACAATTGCATCCCCTATTTGCTATTCTGAACAAGTGCCTTTCAACTCTACACCTCTTAGATCAGAGCATTAAGTATACTAACTTTTTGTCCACCTTATTACTTTGTCCCTCTTGGGATCTTTTTTTTTCTCTCTACACACATGATGCTGCACTACCTTTCATTGTTTAACACGAACCTCGACTCTTGCCTTAGGAGAAGTAGCCCTGGTTACGCAGATCAAGGTTCTCTTTTCCGTTTGATGTGAGCCTCAACACGTCTTAGGTGAAGTAGGCCCGATTTCTAAGAATTGGGAAATTTTTCATGGTGTGCCCTTTTTTTATTATTTTACATTGATAACTTGGCAAAAAATTATATTAAAAAGATCTCTTCCTCAATAAGTGTAGAATATTAGACAACATATCCAAAATAACAGAAGACTTATCATGCGTGTTTTATTAGCGTGCAATGTGATTTTTATTTTCTAAAGTGCATATGAACTTTGAAAGAGATTCTTAAATCAGTTTCCCATGGCTAGATTGAATAAAATTTTCCATCATCCTTTTCTTAGTCTTTTCTAATCCAAAAGTACTTTTAATTTAAGCATGAATCATGAAACTTAGTTAGGGATTTTATCTTTTTATTTTATGCAAAAATGTAATATGATCAATGCAGGACAATACAGCCAGGTCGCGAAGTCCGGGCTCAGCGGATCGACGATCAGGAGGCCGTCGGGGGTGTCATAGATCAGGCTCCACCAGTTGTTGCCCTGGCCCGCGCGCCAGATGCCGTCCCTGACCTGGACGAACGGCCGCGGCGGCGGAGCGGGCCGGGCGGCGGCCGGCGCCGGCTGCGCCAGGGCGCTTGCGGGAAGGACGGTGGCGGAGAGGGCCGCGATCGCCGCCGTCGCGGCCAGCGGCCCGAGAGATTTCAAGCGGGACACACCAAGGCCGCGTTTTTCACGCACCATGAAATCCTCCAGGCGCCTGTCTTTGGTCTTCTTAAGGTCTGCGCGAGGGGTTCCCGCCCAGGCTGCGTACACGTGTATACACAGACCATAGCGCCACAAACGCCCATGCACTAACATCGGACGAGACATGCGCGAGACAGGCCAACTCGTCCGCCAGCCATAGGGAGAAGGTAGACGTGACGTTCAAGTCGATGAAGCTTTTGCTGGCCTCCGGAATCGCGGTGTCCGCGCTCGCCGGATTCGCCGCCGGTCCCGCGCTGGCCCACCACTCCTTCGCCATGTACGACCAGACCAAGCTGGTCACGCTGACCGGGGTGGAGAACCAGTTCATCGCCCAGGCCAACCACGCCGAGCTGCACCTGTATGTGATCGGGCCCGACGGCAAGCTCACCCGGGGCCCGGATGGCAAGCTGGTCGACAACGGCATCGAGATGCAGGGCGCCGCCGCGATGGCCCAGCAGGGCGTCACCGCCGCCAGCTTTCCGGCCGGCACCATCTTCAGCGTCAAGGTGAATCCCATGCGCGATGGGTCGAACTTCGGTTCGCGCGCGGGCGGCACGTCCCTGGTGAAGTGCCCTTGGAAGGTCCCGCCCGCTCCGGGCCAGACCTGCGCGGCTGTCAAAGGCAACCAGATGATCGGCGGAACGAGCTTTTGATCGTCGTTGATTGATGAGTGTTCTGAAAGCCGTCCACGACTGGATCCAGGCCACCCCTCCCAGCCTCCTGCTGGTTACTGCCAGCAGCATGTCGCCGAAGCGGACGAAAGCGTAAGGCCGGATCGCCTCGCGTTCATAGGCGCCGGCCAGACTGGCGACCGCGGGATTCTGCACCGAGATGGTGAAGTGGTTGCTCCAGAACCAGACCAGGCGTTCGGTGAAGGGGCGCCGTGATGTGAAACCCTGCTGGAAACGGGACACCATTTCGCCGATCAGCACCTGACGCTGCTGCTTGACGAAGGCGCGCAGATTCTTGTCGCCATCGCGTTTCATCTCCCGCCGCTCCTTGCGGAAAGCCTGGAGATCCTTGACCAGCGTGGCGCCGTCACGGAACGGCTGGCCATCCAGCGGTACGGGCTGATCGGCGGGCCCGAGCTGTGCGATCAGCCACTGTCTGGGATCCTGAACGCCGGCGATTTCGCCGGGCATGGCGCCCAGACCAAAGCGGTTAACGGCGATGGCGGCTTCAAGCGACATGGCTTTGTCTCGGGCGCGATGGCCGGCAATCCGGCCGCATCTGGCGAATCAAACGGCGCGGGTCGCTATCTCCCTACGCCATGACAGGACTTTAACCCGCTTTAGCCCTTTGGCCGCTTGGCGACGGGCCACAAAAAAGCGCTAATCAGAAAGGTAGGAACCGCCTGCGTGGAGCGTTGTTATTAAGTTGGCAATGGTAACCACTTAGAGTGCCCAGAATGTCGGCTGACAGTTATGCCCTGAGACGGTGCCTGCGCATGATCCGCCATTGCCTGGACATGGAAGAAAAGCGGCGCCTGTGCCTGGCCTTGGCGCTTCGAGAGGAACGCGCCGCCCGCATGGCGGAGTTCCGTCACCGCATCTGGCTGGCGCTGGCCCGTCCCTGGATGAGCTTCACCCGCTAATCGTCGAACACTGTTTTTGCTGCGCCGCCGTATCGGGTCTGGTGCGCGAACACACGTCACCCCAAAATGAAACAGGGGCCGGTGGGTCCTTCGACCGGCCAGCCCCTGCTCTACTTACTTATATATGTATCAGGGCGAGACCTTGAGGGGCTGTTCCGCTTGGTGCGGCAGGTCAGGGCGCCCCCGCGCTCTTTCTCGAAATCCAGCCGGTGCGCGCTATTGCGGCGCAGCCGAAATGGGCCGCGGTCAATCCGCAACGCCGGGCGCGGGTGTTCTTCAACTTCGTGGCGCTGATCAACCGCGACATGGACGAACTCGCCCTAGCCTTTGGCGACCTCAACCACGATGGCCGTCCCGACCTTATTGTCGCCAGCATGGGAGAAGGTCCCGATGCCAGCAACGATCCGCGCCAAATTGGCGACGGTCTCGTCTGGTATCAAGCGCCCACCGACCCGCGCACCGGTACTTGGATCAAACATTCCATCGATCCTACCGCCGGCTGGGTTCACGCCTCCTCCATTCAATTGGCCGATTTCAACGGCGACGGCCACCTCGATGTCTGTTATGCGGAACAGGATCAAAGCGGACCCGCCCCCAATCACGATGCCAGCGTGGGCCGCCACGACAACGTACCCAGTCCGCGCTTGGTGATCTGTTACAACGTCACCGGCAATGCGCTCACGTGGAAACGACAAGTACTCAGTCAATATCCTGAGGCTGGAGCCGGTGGCTTCAATTCCAAGGTTGGAATCATCGGACACGACGCTCTTCCCAGCATCGTCACCTCACTGCACGGCAATTGGTCCAACCCCAATCCCATTTTACTGTGGCGCAATACCAACTCGCCAAGTAAGTAGCTTCCGCCTTAATTAATCGACGCCAATCTAGTTTAATTTAAAACTGACAGCATACTCCGTCGGCCAATGTTTCGCCGGCTGAATGACCAACGCATCGGCGTCCATCCGCCAATCAATTTTCTCATCGCTGCCCAACAGCGTCACATGGGAAATTTTTTGACCCGCCAGCGATTTAATTTTCAAAGTGTTATTCGGAATTCCCAAGACAATGGCGTAAATGCACTTCCCATCCTTCGATTGCGTGAATCGAATATCGCCACTCGTGAACGGCTCACTGCTGACATCCTTTTGGCCGCCGAACTCACCTTTGATCTGGGCCTTGCAGGAGACGTCGAGAGCGGAGACCGCCTCGTCGCAGACGATCAGCTCGGGCTCGGCTGCGAGGGCGCGGGCGTCGCCGACGGCGGCCCCGACCGCCCGGATGGCCCGATCCGGCATGATAGATCGAGGCGATGGCGTGCATGCGGATGAAGCGCGCGGCTTGCGCCAGCGTATGTTCCAGGTCCGACACCGGATCGTTGGCCGGATGGCGCCTGAGCGGCAGGTTCATGAGCCCCTCTTGGGTGGTTCAGGCCGCGCGGCCAAGGCGGGCGCGCCCCAGCAGGTCGGCATACAGGATGATCTGGGCCTTGGGCGCGCGGGCGCGCACCGCGGCGGAAATCTCGTCGGCAAAGCCGCGCGACATCACCACCACGACATCGGCGGCGGCATCGTTCAGCGCCTCGGGCGTGGAAAGGGCGACGCCGTGGCGGCTGTCCATGTGCTTTTTCAGGTGGGTATCGATCAGCAGCGACAGGCCAGCGGGATCGTAGCCACCCTCGCGCACCAGAAGATCGAACAGCCGGCCCGCGCCCCACAGCGCCACGCGGCGGGGCTTGAGCGCATTCAGCTCCTGCGCCGCCGCTGTCAGCGCCGCCAGGTTGCGCGTGCGGGTGTGGGTATAGCGGGTCATCAGCGCCATGGCCTGGGCGGTTTCGGCGGGATCGGCGGCGACCGTCGCAGTGGGCGCGCCCGTCTTGCGGGCCACGAACAACAGGTTGATCCGATCGGCGGGATCGTTCTGCTCGATGATCTCAAAGCCAGCCGCCTCGATCATGCGTGACAGGGTGCGGGCCGAGAAATGGAACAGGTGCTTGTCGATGAACCATTCCTCGACAATGTCCTCGCCGCCCAAAAGCGCGGTGTTGGGCGCATCGATCACCAAAAGACCGCCGGGTTTCAAGGTGCGGGCATGGTCCTTCAGCGCCGCGAAGGCTTCGCCCAGATGCTCGATGGTATGGCAGGAATGGATGACGTCGAACTGGCCGTCGGCGAAATTGGTGTGCTATCCTTGTGCCTCGGTGTGTGAGTGGTGGAACTCACCCCAGGTCGCTGGTCATGATGAACAGCGGCTTCATTTCGAAGCTCTTGTAGCGCGGGCGCAGGCGCTCGGTGTTGTACTGATCCTTCACGTTCACGACCTTTTTGGTCGCCACCACGACCTCGATCGGCATGTTATCGTAGCGGCCATTGCGGAGCACCACCAGTCGTCCATGCACGTTGGTCAGCAGCAGGTCGAGCGCGCGGCCAAGGCCGACGATCCGAGGCAGGCGCTGGGTGCCGCCGCCGCCCGGGATCAGGCCAAGGCCGGTCTCGGGCAGGCCGAACATGCGGTTCATCCACTGCACGGCCCCGCCCGCGGCACCCTTGTTGAGGTTGTCGATGGCGCACAGCACCGCGACCGTCTCGCCCACCACCACGGCCGAGAGGTGCGCATAGTTGCTGGTGGCGACGTCCTTGATGCGCGGCGCCTCGGCGCTGACGCGCACGAACGGCGCACCGGCGTAGTAGCTGCGCAGCGCGCTCAGCACCTGCTCGAGGTTGGCGGGACGCCTGAGCGCCGCCTGCAGGGTGACGTGGATGCCGCGCGCGAACGGGCCCGAGTGCGGCACGAACGCGAACTGCGCGGCCACCCCGGTCGCGGCCAGCGCACAGGCACTGACCTCGGGCACGTGGCGGTGCTGCAGGGCGCTGTAGCTGTACAGGTCGCCGTGGCGCAGCGGATGGTGCGTGCCGGGCACGGGCTTGCGGCCCGAGCCGGTGCTGCCGGACCCGCGTAGCAAGCTGCTGCCGGCAGACGTGCGGGCCGCCCGCCGTGCCCAAGTTGCCCGCCAGCAGAAAATGGCCGGCGTGGCTGCCGTGGCCGTTGCCTACCTCGGTGTTGCCGGTTGGTTCGGCTATGGAATTTGGCGCGATCAGCAGAAGATCAAGGGTTACAAGACCCAAGCCGCGCAGATCATGCCTCCGGAGCTTTCTGCCGCGGTCGCCGAGCATAAGATCCTTTGGGCGGAACTGGAGCCGGTGCGCCCGCACCGGTCGCGCGTCCGCGCGTCCCGGCCGGTGCATCAGCGCGGGTGTGGCTTGAAGTCGCCGCCGATGGAATCCTTGATGGTCAGCGTCGCAGGATCGATGAGCAGCAGGTTCGCGGCTGAGCCTTCGCGGATCATGCCGACCTGAGTGTGCAGTCCCACGGCCCGCGCCGGACTGCCGGTCACCATGGACAGCGCGGTTTCAAGCGACAGCCCCACGTTGCGGACCAGGCGCCGCAACGTTCCGATCATGTCGATGTGAACGCCGGCCAGGGAGCCTCTCGCATCGATCAGCTTGCCGTCCTGCACCCGCAGCGTGGCGCCGTAGAGAGTGAATTCCTCGGGACCGTGCACCGTGGGCATGGCGTCGGTCACCGCGAACAGGGCCCCGGGACCGTGCTTGGCGCGCACCGCCAGTTTGATCATCAGGTCATCCACGTGATGACCGTCGGCGATGATGCCGCACCAGGCCGCGCTGTCGAGCGCCACGCCGGTCATGCCCACGTCCTTGGTGTGAAATTTCGGCATGCCGTTGAACAGGTGGGTGAACATGTTCACGCCCCTGGCCAGGGCTTCCCGCGTCTGCTGCGGGGTGGCGCTGGTGTGTCCGATGGAAACCTTCACACCCATGTCGACGAGTTCGGAGAGGCGGTCTGCGGCCACGATTTCCGGGGCGAGGGTCAGGATGACCGGGATGTTTCTGGCCCGCAGGCGCTTCACGAGTCCGAGCGTATGATCGTCAAAGGAGCGGATGTACTCGATTGCGTGAGTGCCGCGATGTTGCGGGGAGATATGCGGCCCTTCGATGTGGGCGCCAATGACGCCGTAGTGCCCATACACCGCGATGATCGCATCGACGGCGCGTGTCATGACTTCCGGGGCCGCGGTGATCAGTGTCGGAAACCAGGCGCCCGTGCCGCCCAGCCGGTGCGCGCGCGCAATGGTCTCGATCCCGGCTGCGGTGGGGTCGTTGTTGAACAGCACGCCGCCGCCGCCGTTCACCTGCAGATCGAACCGGAGCGTCGCACAGTCCGCGAGCGTGGTGTCGTCGGCGCCGGCGATGCACGCGGCCCCCCAGCCGGTGATCGCAGGCGCCAGGCCCCGGTCCTGCATCTCGACCACCGGGGCGGCCACCTGCCCCAGCGGCCGCACGCAGACGTGCTGGACGGTGCCGAGCAGCGGCATCGACGCGCCGGTGCCTTCGCACGGGTCACCCGACGCGACGTGGAGCGCGGGCGTCTCGCCCAGCGACACGGTGCCGGTGGCGCCGACGTCGGGCTGCGTGTCGAGCAGGACGTCGACCTGGTCGCCCATGCGCACGACCACGACGCGCCGCCGCTCCTCGGTCGCGACGGTGGCGGTGCTGGTGAGATCGAGGTGGTGCGTCGCGTCCTCGTAGAGCTCGAACAGCACGTGACCATCGATCCAGCGGAGGTCCCAGAAGTCGCTGTCGTTGCAGCTCGCGCGCTGACCGATCACGGTCCGCGTGCCGGTGTCGCCGGCGGCGGGCTCGAGGTCCAGCGCGATCGTGAAGTCGCCGGTCCCGATCTGCGACAGATCGTCGACGCAGCCGCAGGTCCCCGCGGCGGGCCCCGCGGGATCCTGGCACACGGTGCCGGGGATGACGCACGCGACGCCGGCCGGCGCGGGCGTCGCCTGGCAGACACCCTCCACGCAGTCCGCGGTCACGCACTCGCCGGTCGCGGTGCAGTCGCTCGGCTGGGTGCACTCGGGCGGAGGTGCATCGATGACGGGCGCGTCGACGCGGGCATCGACGGGTGGCGCGCTGTCGGGCGTCGCGTCGGATCCACCGCACCCGATCAGCGCCAGCGCTGCACAGACAACCGTACGTCCTTGCATGAAGCCTCCACGCTCATCCTATCGCGTCGTCGGGCTTGTCGGCGTCTCCCTTGGTGCGCAGCCCCGCGCGCTCGAGCAGCTTGTAGAGGAACTTGCGCTCGAGGCCGGCGATGCGCGCGGCGGCCGAGAGGTTGCCACCCGCGCGCTGCACGAGGTCGGTGAGGTACTCTCACACGAAAGAAACAAGGTGAAAAGGCCGGAGATCCAAACCGGTCTCCCGGGGCCCCCCACCACGGCCCCCCGATCCGCTTCCCAAGAAACTACGAAACCTCGTCCATTCCCAAACAAAACTCTCACTCCGACAACAACAGGGCCATGGAACAGATTTGGCAGAAGTCACACAACCAGAAAAACCAACCGAAATTTAAAAAAAAAAACACCAACTTTTTCTCTATCTCCCGTCAAAAGCAGACGACTCCGGTCCTTCCCGGATCCATACGAGCGAAACCCAGAACCCAAAACACGAATTTTCCGATCACCCCCGGGCAGAAGTTGCCGGCCAAGTAGAAGAAGCCAGCAGAACCACCGCGAAAAGGAGGAGACCAGGAGAGAAGAAAAGAGTGCCGTGGGAGGGTGCTTCTGTTTTCTTCTCTGTTTCTTCCCCTCCTCCTCTTCCCCCTGGTCGTTTGGCGTGAGAAAATTCGAAATTACGAAACTACGCCTACCACCACGGGAACGGAACCTACGCCCCTCCACGTGTCCTACGTGTAATAATGCCCCCCCGTAGGGTACGTGGCTCTGGAAACTGCGCTAGCGGCGTCGTCTCCTGTGCACGGACCGACCGGCTAGCCTGTCCTTAGAACACGTGTCGGAAGGAAAGAGAGGTCCGGGCCAGCGCCACGTGTCGCTCAGACGTGCAGCCGCTGCGTCCTTTTCGGGGATTTAACTGCTCTTTATGTATAATATCCGCTCCCCGCCCCACCTTAGCTGTAACCCAGAACGGCGGGCCGGAGCCGACCTCCAGATCGCGCCAGGTGTCGGGCAGTTCGAGTTGCTGTCGGCAGAAAGGCCTCTACGTGATGGTCCAAAAAGCCCAACCAACTGGGAATAGGAGTACAGATGGCGCTTTTTAATCTTTTGATGAGGGGACAAATTCTGAGGATAATATGTGTATTTTATTCAAGTAATTCATTTCAAATTAATTTGCCAGCATTCCCAATTGCATGCATCCCCTAAACCAACCCGATAGATTGATAGTCTTAATTAGTGACATGATTTTATCCAACCCTTACGATGCACCGATAATGTAAAATATAAAATCTTTTTTATGAGTATATGTAGTATTTTTGAATCTCTATCCCATCGACTCTACACCCCATTAATTGTATTGTCAAAGATTTAATTTATTTTCTCTGCTTGATAGTGCATATAAAATAAATTAAAGAAATATGTGTCTGGAGCAGAAAAACTCGACCGAAGGCCTCAAACGATCGGAAAGAAGAAACGATCATGTAAACTTAAAGAACTTGTAAAAGACCATAATTAAGGACCAACCCAGTATAACATTAATTAATATTATCTAAGCTGATGGATTAATATGTGCGTTCCCCTCTTGATTATACGCACGGCCCCTCTTTTCATTAATCTTTCAAGCCACCGGTTCGAACGCGGACACGGGGATGCTGTCGCAGAGTCTAGTGCCGATCTTGAAGATGACCTTGTCGGAGGAAGGGTCGTCGATGAACACCTCCACCACCGACAGCCACAGCAGTAGCTCTCTCACCTTCACCCCGGTTATCTTTTTGATCTTCCGGTCCTCCACCAGGGCCGTCGCCTCCGTGGCGTACGACACGCTCTCCTTGATGGCCTTGAAGGTGTGCTCCCGCTTCTTCTTCTGTACCATCCACAGGGCGCGGTTGTACCCGACCTCCTGGAGGTCCTCCAGTGGGAGGAGGCCCTCCTGGAGGCCGACCTCCTTCAGGAGCTCGGCGATCTTCTTCTTGCACGGTCCATCTCCGTGGCAGACCTCGGCGGAAAAAAATTGCTCATTCATTTATAGTATATGAACCG
Source organism: Amorphophallus titanum (assembly GCA_024336825.1). Classification (NCBI taxonomy): domain Eukaryota; kingdom Viridiplantae; phylum Streptophyta; class Magnoliopsida; order Alismatales; family Araceae; genus Amorphophallus; species Amorphophallus titanum. Next base: position 1,502,837 of record JANBPO010008917.1, read on the forward strand.
GCAGAAAAAAACTTAGTATATGAACCGGCGGACAGAAACCGCTCAATTCATTTGTAACATATAGTATAGATTATTTCCTGGTGGAAGGATCTAACTAGAGATGCAATGATCCATGGTATCTAGCATTGAGTTGGTCATCCTAAGTTTTGTTGTGTATGTGTGTGTACACGCATGATTCTTTGGTTTTGATGATGTCTCCTAATGAGTCATTGATGGCCTTAATAATATCTGTATTTATAAGCCAATGATAAGTTCCACTTGCATTTGATGATATCTGAATTGATGAGCCTGATATGCACTTGATGATGTCAAAGTACATGTAGCTCAGGTCTGATAAACAAGGCTGGTAGATATAGAAGGGGGGGATGAATATATCTGCCCCCCAAAACAAGCAAATAGAATTCTAAGAACAATGTGAACAGATGCGCCAAAAGCAACACTAAATCGAATGTGAGCACTGGATTAGACAAATGAGCAGCAAGCTATCGTGCAGAGAATAGAGTAGTGAATTCAGCGTGTGCAAATAAGGAGATCGACAGACAGACCACACACTTAGTGCCCAAGCATGCTAACTGCGACTGGCATCGATACGTGGCAGAGGTTTGATCCAAGGATCTCCTCACGCAAGGGGTAACATTCCAGATAGGCCTAACCTATCCTTCCTATTACGTCTTTTGATATACCGATTAGTCAAAGTATAGCAAGCTGGATGCTAAGCCAAACAACCGTGCAATGGACAATCAAGTTTTTAGGTGGTTCGATTGCAATCCGCAATCTACATCCACCCCTGACTCACCCAGAGTGAGGCTTCCTTGATCAAGGCAAATGAACTAGCAGACTCAGTCTGCAACAATGACTGAACACAACTTCACCTTGAGGAACACTTTCCTCGCTTCTTATGGGAATCCAGAAGGAACCTGGAGGATCAACCTCCCTTCCTCTGCTACTGCAGAAGGAACCCCGTGAACTGCACCCTATAATTCACGCAACTAGAGATTGGAGATCTCTCTTCCTCTGAATCTTCAGAGGGGACTTCAGAGATTACTCTCCCTTCCTCTGAACACACTCAGAGGGAACTAGAACAAATGTAAACAAAACAAAAAAACAACAGAAATGAATAATTCGATCAGTGGAAAAAGTAATAAGAATAATGTAGCTTCCGATGAAGCAATCTCCTACGGAGATGGGCTAGCTGCTCTCGAATCTCTCTTCTTCTCAAGGTAGTCCGCTCTTTCTTTTTCTTATGGAAGAGCTCTCTCTGAAATTTCTATCTCAACGACGGCAGCAGCTTCAGCAGCCTCTCTTGAACGAAGCGGCGATCGCGGCCACCGAACCAGCGTCCCATCTCTGGATACGACATAGCTGTGAACCGACGCGTCCAATAAAAAACGCATTGGCGCGCCTCAGGTAGGGGGCGACTGCGGCTTGGACCTCTTAGCTCGCGCGGAGACACATTGTATTTGCGACAGGAGAATTGAACGATCCGCCTGAATATGGCGCGTTCCTTCATGCGACGCTTCTGCGCTTCTACCTCCTGAGCAATATCAACAGCTCGCAATTCCGCCAGTTTTTTCAGGCGTTCATTGGCCAGCCGTTCTGCTCGTTCAATCGCTAGTTGCTGTTCTTTCAGCCGCTCTTCATAATACGCTGCTAGAGTGTTTTTCATTTCCTCATCGAATCTGCGCCGCTTTTCGCGCTGCTGTTCGATGTATTCCGCCTGCTTTTGCTGGCGCTCAACCGCCTGCTTGGCTAGATACGCCTGTGCCGCCCGTTCTGTCCTGCCGCCGTATACTGCGATACCCATGTGCTTACTCCCACAACCTGTCTATGACGCCTTGAAGGTAGGACCTCTGAAGCATGTCGTCGCGCTCGAAATCCGCGTCCTTTGACATTCTGATTTTGTTGACCAATGAAACCGACCGACAGGCCGCGAAGTGCGGATGAAGTGTGGAGACCATATGGCGTTGCTTCTTCATCGCACGCTCTGCTGCGGTGCGACCCACGAGACGCTTCAGGCTTTCCTTCGCCCAACTCCCATCTGAACCGGACGCCGACATTGCCTCACCGCCGGTCCGGTAATAACGGCTCGAAACACCTATCCCAGTGTTGTATAGCGACAAGTCCGTAATTGTGGCCTCTGCCGCCGTCTTTGCAGCCGCAGGGCCGGCAACAGCAGCACCGCCAACAACGAGGTCCTGCGAACGCCGCCGACCGCGAGCATGCGGGCGGCGAGATCGAGAACCGGGCGCACCTGGTCGATCTCGTACATGTTGTCGACACCCTGCTTGAGGAACGCGACGCGCTCCATGCCCATGCCGGTGTCGATGTTCTTCTTTTTGGCGCCTTCGGGCTGAATACCGAACTGGCGAGGTAGGACAGGCCAATGGAGAGGCCAATGCTAAGCGCGCCGGTAATGCCCGCAATCGCAAACGCCGAACCCGCAAGGCCGATGGTCGCGGCACTGGACGTCAAAACGCTGAAGACAAGGCTTTCAATGATGCCGAATTGTGCGATAGCTGGCCCATATAGGGATGTCGTATTTTCTAGCGCCAGCGTGTTTGCTATGTATCTTGTCCGCATACCGCCCACGCCTTCCAATAGTTCTCACGCGGGACGGCAACCATGCCTTCCCGGTGGCGCGTAACCCACATTCCACCAACCAGAATTGCCGGGCCGATGTTGCGCCCAAACACCGCCAAACCGACGTCGCCGGTTTGCGGATTGGCAGTTTTGCTAATGCCAGCGCGCCGCATTGCGCGGTTCATAAGCTGCGCAATGCGCGGCTCTATTGCCTTCGCCGTCGCGTCGTCGTGATAAACAATGCCGCCCGCCTTAACCGGCGACACGCCGCGCTGCATTTGCACCCATCGGTCGCACATCGTCGTGCAGTCGTTCACGGCGCGCACGAAAGGCTTCGCCGCTTCCGCCGCGATAAACTGCTCTGGTGTCATGGAGTGCCCAGCGGCCTGCAGCCGCTTAATAATCCGGATACGTGAACGTCTTAAACAGCAAGCTTGGCACGAACTGGAAGAACTTGTCCCCCGGTGCCCTGCTTTGCTGATCCCTGTCCGTGTAGCGCCCATAAGGCGGGCGCGAGCGGTTAAAGAACGCGTTCTCAGCCGCAATGGTTATCGACTGGATGGCGCCTTGGTCTGGCCCCTGCTGCGTGCGCGTAATGCGCGGCGGTTGCATGAAGCCCCACCACAAACCTATAGGCGCACCAACCGGCTGCCAATCATCGTCGAAAAGCTGCAGGAGCAACGTAACCGGCTGCTGCTGCACTTCCGGCGTGGACTCCAGCGCCTTAGCCAGCAAGTCGGTCGCCTGATTGGGCAAGCCGTTCAGCGTAAGCGCGATGGCGCTGGTCTCGGACGCGTTCGACCGGGACAGCCTCGCCAAGCTGCCGGGCCGCACGTCGATCGGCCACGTCCGCTACTCGACCGCCGGTAGCTCGGAGCTGCGCAACGCCCAGCCGTTCGTGTTCGACTACGCGGGCGGGCAGGTCGCGATCGCGCACAACGGCAACCTCGTCAACGCGGCGGAGCTGCGCGCCGAGCTCGAGGCGCAGGGCTCGATCTTCCAGACCTCGAGCGACACCGAGGTCATCGTCCACCTGATGGCCAAGGCCAAGGAGCCCGACGTGCTCGGGCGGCTGATGGCGGCGCTGCGGCGCGTGCGCGGCGCGTACTCGCTCGTGCTGCTCACGCACGACGAGAAGATGATCGGCGTGCGCGATCCCAACGGGTTCCGCCCGCTGGTGATCGGCCGGCTCAAGGACGCGTTCGTGCTGTCGAGCGAGACCTGCTCGTTCGATCTCGTCGAGGCCGAGCTGCTTCGTGGTGTCGCGCCGATGCAGGGCGTTCTCGAGCTGCTCGACGCGATCGGCGATCGCGTTCCCATCGCGGTTGCGTCGAACAGCAACCGGCGGTTCCTGGATGTTTCGCTCGGCGGCAGTGGGCTGGCGGATCGGTTCGCCGTGACGGTGAGCGCGGATGACGTTACTCATCACAAGCCCGATCCGGAGCTCTACTTCGCGGCGTTTGCTCGACTCGGCGCCGACCCGAAAACCGGTGTCGCGCTCGAGGACTCGGCGACCGGCATCGCCGTGGGCCGATGCAAAGCCGGCCGGATCGACGAACGCAAATCGTCGCGATGGATTGCAAGCGCGAACCGGTGCACATTGGAGATGTGGATTAACGTCTGCGCCACCGTCCGCGAACCCTCCGATGGCCGAAAGCTGTATTTGTCTTCAGGAATCTCTTCCGCAATCTTCAGCGTATTATTGCGCACCGTGCGGAAACTGTTGGCAAGCTCGTTGGCTCCGTAGTAGGTCATGGACCCAATTCTAGCCCGTTTCCATTGCGGTCCGAGACCCTACCAACTTCAGAAGTGGAGACCCTCCAAGATGGATAAGCAACCTCTGAGTTCGAATGGAGCAACCACCGCTTTACATATGGATAGCGCGGACAACTTCCTGGAGGTGCGAGACTTACGGTTGTATTTTCCGCTCCGCAGAGGGTTGTTCTCGCAAGTAACCGGCCATGTTAAGGCCGTTGACGGCATGTCGTTCCGTTTCTCTGTGGTCCGCGAGGGCTGGACGGACAAGGACGGCCGCAAGGTCGACGGCGCCATCATTGGCAACACCGGTGAAGCTGGAGAGGATTATCGGCAGGGTACCATCGGAAGAAAGTGTCTTGTCCCCCTGGAGGCTTGTGTTAGATGCCGCACCATTATAAAAGACTGTTGTTCCGTTGAAGAACCCGGAGGGCGCATAACCCACCGCTTTAGTCGAGATATAGGTACCGTTTGAAGTCGTACTGACGAAGATCCCATCGAGGTTACCTGCGCTGCCCGTGTTTGGAGCGACGGTGATGTAAGAGAAGCTGTTGACCAGCTGAATATCGGAATTCGTTACGTCGTTCACCAGGTTGATGCTATAGGAGTCGGCGGTGTCCGAGGCACCGGAGTTCGCGACCGCGATCAATGCCTTCCAGTGGGCCGGCGATACTGTCATCGGCCACGATGTGTGGATCGGCTCGGGCGTCACGGTCATGGGCGGCGTCACGATCGGCGACGGGGCCATCGTGGGGACCGGGGCCGTGGTCACCCGTGACGTCGAGCCCTACGGCATCGTCGGCGGGATACCGGCCAAGCCGATCCGCCGCCGCTTCGACGATGCGCTGGTCGAGGATCTGCTGGCGTTCCAGTGGTGGCGGTTCGACCTGTTCGCGGCGCGCAAAGGCGGGCTCGCCGTCGACGTCAAGGACCCGGCGCGCGCGCTGGCGCAATTGCGCGAGGCCGACGCGGCCGGGACGCTGCCCCTCGTCGACGCCCATCGGACAATCAGGCTGACGTCGTAGCGGCCTAGCCGTTCCAGCTCATCTTGTGAGGCTTTGCCACTCATCTAGGAGCATTTGGTGGTAGGTTCGGGGGAGGTATTTGTTCCTAAGTTGGTTCTTCATTTCCGCCCAAGTGTCAATAGGCTCATCCCTCCTAATGCGTCTTAGACCCTCTTGATTTAGCCAATAAGTTTTGGCCAACTTAGTGAGATGCATTTTAGCCAATCTTACCCTCCTTTGGTCGGACATGGGATACCATTCAAAGTATTGGTCCATGGCGGTCTCCCATTCTAGATAGACACTAGGGTCATGTGAACCTTCAAAGTTGGGGGCCTCTACCTTGATCATCCTTATGAGGGGGTCATCCGGATCATCCCGTGGATGCCGGTTATGGTTGTGATGGGCACGAGGCCTCTCATGCTCATAATAACGGTCATAGTCCATTTCATCCCTATCAAATTCAGCATGTGGTTGATGGGCTCTTGGGCCATTGTTCCTTGGGTGGAACTCATCCCTATAAGGATCTACATGTGGAGGGGGGACTCTTGGGCCTTGATTCCTTTGGGGAAAACCATTCCTATGAAATTCACCATGTGGTGGAGGGGCTCTTGGTTCATTGATTCTTGGGTGAGGATCTTCCCTATTAGGCTCATCATGTGGAGGGGGAATTCTAGGGTCATTGTTCCTTGGGTGGCACCCTTGGTCTTCTAACCGAGCAATTCGGTTGGTGAGGGACTCAAGTTGAGCAAGGATGGTTGTGAGGGTAGCCTCCACCCTATTTTGAGGTTCCTCCCTAGGAGCATCTTGGTTGGGTTGGTGGGCATTGGGATCCATTGGTGGAATCGACGACGATGAACCGGGTTGATAGCTAGCACCACTACGGGTGGACATGCAAGACAAAGGGCCAAAGTGGTTGGACACACAATGCAAAGGTCCTAGGACTTAGACTTGATAGAGACAAGTCAATGACTTGCTCTGATACCACTTGATGTGACACGACCTCGGACTTAGGCAAGCAAGCACATTTACGCATCCAAATGGGCCGTATTGGGCCGCCGCTCTCGAGAGGGGGAGGAACGGGCGATGATACGAGCCCGTCATTCCTCCCCTCTCACCATCTCCCTCTGCTCTCTTTTCCCTCCTGTAACATTTATGTTTCTTATGGAGGGTGACCGTGCGACAACGCCGGCCCCCATGCTATGTATATGTCTCTGATCGTGTTATCAATAAACTGGGTTTTCTACGCCCCTTTCCTTTCGTCGTTTTCATTTTCTGGCGTGGTCTCGGCATCCTCCCGACATCTCTGCTGGTTGGTGGCCCCAAACCGGCGCCGTGCTACAGTGCCGGCGCCGGAGTGGGATCCCACCCTAAGCGCAGGTGCTTCGAAGCCCCTGAACCGGCGCCGTGCTACAGTCGCAACGCCGGAACAAGGATCTCTTCCCAGCCCAGCCGCTCATGAGCTTCGAACCGGCGCCGTGCTACAGTGCCGGCGCCGGACAAGCTCTCCTGGCCCTTTCTACACTCTGCTTCCTACCAGGGCTACATAAACATCATCCCCTCCCCGGGGCTCTCATTCTTCTAGCGTAACGGTCGTGCTGGGTTATACATGTGCCATGGGATCTCCGATCAGAGACATATTTGTATATGCAGCTCTGTTTGTCCCAATTACTAACTATCTCCCTCTTCGCGAGTACTATCCCTTTGCTCCGCGAACGTTAACGGGGCGATCTCTGCGAGTCTCTTATCATAATGTGCCGATATCCTTTCTATTCCACACATAGTCTAGAATTGCCGAGCCATTCTGATAATAACGGCTTCTGCATTCTGAGGAAGGGAACATTCTATTATCTGACTATGACGCCGTTGCGCCCGTGGAGATCGTTCATTAATGGCGAATCTCTCACGGACGACTGGGTGAATATCAAAATCGGGTCAATCCCGACATATTCAAAGCCACCGTCCTTAACGGACTTAGTGGTGACCGTGAGATGGGCACCCCTAGTAGGCTTGCCTCGGGGTTCTTTCCTCTCCATCGGTCGTCCCGACTTAGACGGAGTACCGGCTCGGGTTGCGTACCCGGCTGGAGGCCTGCGTTGACGCAGCGTCCACACGGCGTTGACGCAGTGCCCCATCCAGAGCCTTTAGTTGCTGGTTGGAAGCATTGCTGCGTAGACGCAGCGTTACAGACGCGTTGACGCAGAGGCTCAGCCAGAAGTGAAATAGACAAGCATAGATCAGCTGCGTCCACGCAAGTAAGTCCCTGCGTTGACGCACTTATCAACAATCAACATATATACATTTAAAACTAGAGCCAACCAAGTCAATGAACCAGAACCAGAATTTAGGCATTAAAACCAGTCATGGTGTAAACAAAATCTTAGACTTGAATCTTCGTCAAAACAGCATCAAGATAGCCAACCTACAAAATAAGATATCGTCATGTTAGATTGCCATTAAGTATAAAACACACAATATATTAGAATCATCAAAACCATTGTCAGAGACAACGAGGGGGCACACTGAACCCAACACATTAGCTAAGTCTGAGCACATGGATAGATTTCTATCTACATAGGTCAGTGCACATGCACAAAATTGCATGGTCTGGTCGATGCTTGTGTTCATCTAGTTCACTCTAAGGTCTGTGCATTGTCTCATGGGTAAGCACAATAAGTCCTCCTGTGTGCTTCACCAGTCTGAGCATATTCATGCTTTCTTTTCTCTAAGGTCTACCCTTTGTTCTACACAGGTCTATGCAACTACAATAAAAGGACAGCATTCAGTATTAAGCATATATTCTCTCAAATGCTATAAGTATAAGGTGTTTGATGAAATGCCTTGCATTCTTGTTGATAGGATTAAGTTACTGCGGGACCCAGAATGAAACACATAAAAGGCTGGAAGGTTTATACTCGACATGATCACGTGGGTCAAGTTCTTAACTTACAAGCACGTGATCCAAGGCTAGTCTGGACTGGAGTTTCAGCCATGTGGACAGCACACCTTTAGCATCTGACACATGGATTCCAACGGTGCTTTCTTGAGTTATCTTTTCTGATAAAAAGTGGGTGGGAATGTTCCCTCCACGTGCTAAGTTCGGAGTACCTCCACCGCTACCGGGAGGTGTACGGTGGCAGGCCCCAGATGAGGGTCCTAGGGGTGAGTAAATGAGAATGTATTTCTTTTCCTATATGATGCATGTTTATCTTTATTATGCAACTAATTATGTAATGAATGCAGGATGCTCGGGACCTAGTGGCGATGGATGCCCAGGTCCACGTTTACAGCTTAGAGGCCCAGCTGGCGGCTGCTCGAGCTGATTTAGCGACCCTGGTGAGTGTTTGAATTAAATGCAAATGAATTCTTTTTTTGTTGATGATTAGCCACTGACGATCTTTCTTTGGATGCAGCGTGCCCAGCAGGGAGCGGTGGCGAGGGACACCGGCGGTGCATCGAGCTCGAGAGGACCGAGCACCGGGACCGGGGAGCTGGAGGAGCAGTTGGCAGGCGCCGTTGCTCGAGCGGAGGCGGCGGAGCGCGGTCTAGCTGCACAGGTAAGCCCTTAAGCTTGAATTCAATTACGCCCTTATTCATTCATGAAAGACTTATGATTTCCTTTTGCCCTTGCCCAGACTGAGGAGCTCCAGGCTGCACTCGCCTGTATAGCGAGACAGCGCCATGACCGCGTCGCACTGGTGAGTTTTTTTTATTTTTGCTTTGTTCATGATGTTCTTTAATTGTTGCAAAGATTAATGAATATGTAATGTGATGCAGGCAGCAGAGTTGACCGAGGCCCGGAGGCAGCTGGTAGTGGCGCGGTCAGAGGTCGGCTCATGCCGTGAGCAGATCGCTGAGCTTGAGCGGTCTCGGGGGCAGCAGAGTATGGAGCGCGACCCCGCAGCACAGGTAAGTCAACAACATTAATTTCTTTTAAGACATGTTGAAATGATATCCGAAACTGATAATTGACTTTTATTGAATGCAGGAGGCGGAGCTACAGGAGGCGCGGACCCGAGCTGCCTTGGCCGGGACGGAGCTTGCCATCCGTGACCAGCGGGTCACGGAGCTGGAGGAGGAGGTGGCCCGTCTCACCGCTGCAGCGGGCCAGCGTGTTGGTTCACGAGGCCTGGACCAGATGCCCCTCTGTTGAATGATTGGCTCTTCTGTCATTTTTTCTTTCTCTTTTTATGCTTGAAGATAGCCAATTCTCACTCTTTCAGATCTTCAACTGAAGGGTTGACGCAGCCTGCTTCAAAGAGTTAACCCCGTACTTCGAGGAGTCGACGCTGCACCCCAGTGCGTTGACATTGTGCCTCAAGGGGTTGACGCAGGCCCTTGAATGCGTTGACGCAGAGGCTGACCGGGTTGACGCAGCCCTTGGATGCATTGACGTTGAAGCAGGGCAGAGTCGACGCAGAGGCATGGCAGAGTCGACGCAGGGGCTCGGCAGCGTCGACGCGGGCGCTTGGCGGGGTCGACGCAGGGGCCGGCAGGGTCGACGCAGAGGCTCGCCAGCGTCGACGCAGGGGCTTGCAGGGTCGATGCAGAGGCTCGCCAGCGTCGACGCAGGGGCTTGCAGGGTCGATGTAGAGGCTCTCCAGTGTCGACGCAGGGGCTTGCAGGGTCGACGCAGAGGCTCGCCAGCATCGACGCAGCCCCCTGCTGCACTTCACAAAGGCACTGGAACCTCCGGTGCGTCGACGCAGTGGCCTGGGCAGGGTCGATGCAGGCCCTGGCTGGTCAAACTGCAACTTGAACGGGGGGTCCAAGTCAAAGGATTATTCGTCGCTTCGACCCGAAGGGACGGAGAGAAGAGCTTATTGGTTCAAGTGACCTAAACGGGAGGTCCAAGTCAGAGGAGTGTTCGTCACCCGAAGGGACGGAGAGAAGAACTTATTGGTTCAAATGACCTGAATGGGGGGTCCAAGTCGAGGGATTGTTCGTCACTTCGACCCGAAGGGATCCGGGTAAAATGCTGCTCTGTCGGTATCGCCGAGGTAACGAAGCCGTCAGGGTTTGCTTACTTACTGGAAAAATTTGTCGGCACTAGGTCAGTACTGACGCAAGGAGAGGGTTTATTCCCTTGTCCTGAACGTAGGGTCCAGGTAAGGCGTCTATTCGTCGACTTCCAAGTGGGGTTGGGGTCCTATTTATAGGGATCCCAACATTTACAAAAAGTCCCTGGCATAAGTACTAATAACAGAAAACCAAAAAGGTGGGGAAGGGAGAGGGCGCCCCTGGGCCAGGCCCACCTAATTGGGCCCATATGCTACTCTATCCTATCATGATGATCACAAACTTAGGTAAAAGACTTAATAACCTAGGGACTTGACTCAAATAAAAAAAAATTACATCAAAATGACTTAAATAAAAATTACATAGGACTTGAAGATAAATAGCTAGACCATGCTGGATGTCCCCGTGGCGAGGGAGCGGGCCTTGAGTGTGGGATCGGATGGTGATGACCCCATCATACTCCCGAGGTACAGAGAACTCGACTCTATCGAGTAAGAGTCCACCCTGCTGCGGTACTGCTCTAGGAGGTCGGGATCTAGTTGTTGGAGATTCTCCCTGCTCACCCATGAATCATCCGAAGGAGGCTGGCCCTTCCACCTTACCAAGTATTGCTCGTACGCCTTACTCCGGGTCACCGTGACCTGTTCATCTAATATCCGCTCCACTTGCTCACGCTGGCCTCTCGGGACTAGTGGAGCTTTCTCATGGGTGGTGGCTCTCTCAAGGGCTGGAATAGGCTCGAAGTCCTCACTCAGTGTCACCGTGGGACCCCTGTATGACACCAAGTTAGCCACATTGAATGTGAGACTTACTCCGTATTCCTCAGGGAGGTCTAACACATAAGCATTGGTGCCGATCCGCCTCAGAACCAGGAAGGGACCTGACCCACGCGACCTCAGTTTGGAGACATTTCTAGGTAATAGTCTCCCAGTCCTCCCCATCACAAAGTCACCAGCATGAAATTCTGGGTGGTGTCGGTGGGAGTCGGCAGATTTCTTGGACACCTCATTACTTTTATTGATGTGTTTTTGAAGATTTTTATACAATTTTCTAATTGCAGACCTCCTAGGGGTGACGGGTGGACCTGGGCAACCAAAAGTAGACCGATCATGTCTAGACTCCCTATAGCTGCTTAGGTAGCTGGCGCAAGTTCGATTCCGCGAGTGCAGGTGTATCAGACGATGTCGGGGTCAAGTGCAGGATAATTCCCCATTGACCGAGCCTCTCGACCACAACCAATGTTAATTTACATCGACCCTAAGGTCTGAACACTTTTGTTTCTGCTGCTGAAAAAGGACTGGAGACCCTAGAAGTCATGACGTCGGGAGGGCTTTGCTCATGCTGTCGCCGCAATACAACCATTTAGCTGAGCAGACAGGGGATGGCAAGACAAGTTTCTAGGTTTGGCTAGGTGAGGCATGAACTCGGAAGGAGGGCTACAGACACTGGCTCGATGGGGATCTGACAGGTATTGGCCCGAAAGGATGAGCGGTTGACATTGACTCGACAAGGAGTTGGCAGGTACTCGCTCGAGTATTGGACATGTCAGGGTCTGGCGGGGAGCAAAAGCCCGAGAGTGAGTCAGAAAAGGGAGCCGGGTTTTCGAATATACTTCATTAGAGGATGCCGTAAAAGGCATTACAGAGGAGCACTTAAGGACAAAATACAAGAGATGCAAGCCACGGGACAATTCCGACATTGATAGCGGTCCCTGGGTCATGCCAAGATCTTGAAGACATCTTCGCCTGATATGGGATATATGATGTTGTGGGTGTATTAACCCTTACATATCGTGTTCGATAGAGAGTTTTGTGAGTCGGCTAGACGTCATTTGAGGGGTGCTGATGTGATATAACCTCAGCGTGTACTTAGCCAAGAACGCAAAAACAACAAGAAGCCTCCACACGTTCTGCAAGTGTCGCTTCCATGTGCCTATATGCTTGTCCTCGGCCTCGTGTGTATGCTTGCACATACCTTGATCCTTGGCCTCACAGGAGGTTTTATAGGCTTGAGGTTGAAGGGGGAATGAAACTGGCTCGCCCAACAAAAGAGAGAGCTGCTACTAGTCCCAACAACGAGGAGAAGGACAACCCACTGAAGCAGAAACCAGAAGCGTCCACTGACGACTTACACTGCGTCTCTACGCATAGTTCTTTGACTGTATAACGACTCTTGGCCACCTTTTCTTCCTTCTGCTCCTTCCTCCTTCTCAAATTGCCTCGAAGAGCAGCCAGAAGAGGGTGAGTATGCACGGGCAAGCTATAAGATGAGCCTGTCACGGGCCCATGTAAGGGCACAGGAGAATGCTCGCCCTTCTAGAGAAAGGACGAGGGAACCACTCCACCATGCCCCGACAAGGGATCCAGGTCAAAGGACATAGCTCAACCCTGACGGGATGGACAGAAGAGTTTGTTCATTAAACAATTCAGACAAAAGGTTCGAGTCAGGAAAAGTTTTGATCCCCACCCCAAAGGGACGGAGAGAAGAGTTTGTTTGTCAAATGATCCAGACAGGAGGTCCGAATCAGGTAAGGTTTGTTCCCCACCCTCGAGGAATGGAGAGAAGAGTTTGTTTGTCAAATGATCCGGACAGGAGATCTGAATCAGGTGTGTGTTTGTTGATGCCAATGGAGCGTTAGGGACCAACACAGTTTCTTCGTCTCTTTGTGGATTCATTGACACGGGGTTAGTATCAGCGTGAGGAACTGGTTTGTTCTCTCTTCCTGGCTCCGGGTAGAAGGTCCGAGCCAGGTGTGTATTTTTTAGGGCCGACAAAGTGTCAGAAACAAACATGATCTTTTTATCTCTTTGTAGATTTGTCGACATGGGGTTAGCATCAACGCAAGGAAATGGTTTATTCTCTCTTCTTGGCCCTTGGATAGAAGGTCCGAGTCAGGTGTGTGTTTGTCGGGGGCTGACGAAGTGTCAAAAACCAACATGGTCTCTTTGTCTTTATGTGGATTCGTCGACACGGGGTCAGTGTCAGTGCAAGGAAATGGTTTATTCTCTCTTCCTGGCCCTTGGACAGAAGGTCTGAGTCAGGTATGTATTTGTCGGGGGCGACGAAGTGTCCAAAACCAACGCAGACTCTTTGTCTCTTTGTGGATTTGTCGACACGGGGTCAGTGTCAACGCAAGGGTATGGTTTATTCTCTCTTCCAGAGATAAACGAGCAAAAGGAGAAGGTGAGAAAATAGTTATCGACGGAGCCGGCGACGGGCTTTGATAGGAACTCCTCCGGGACGATGACGGCGTGGACGGGCAACGTGCCGGGACGATCCTCCTCGTACGCCTGGGCACTCGGCGGGAACTCCCGGTGTCGATGTCGCCACACGTGAGGAGGAAGAGAGAGAGAGGTCTCTTTTTTTTTATCTTTTTTTAGAGAGATATTTAGGGGAGATACTATAAGTGAAGATGGAAGGGCAAGCCGTCAATTCATTTCGAACTCCACAAACAAAATTCCCTCTATTTCCTTTCTCTTCCCTGCTACTTTTTATTCATTCATTCCTTCTGCTTTCCCTCTTTCACTTCCCTTTCTCTATAACTCCCCCAAGTTTTCCCCCATCCACACCATTCCCTCATCCCGCTTCCGTCCTCGCCTACTCGTCACCATGGCTGGGCCCAACAAACGCCAACACGTCATGGCTCCGGAGGTGGTGGCCTTGGCGAGGAACAAGGCGATGTCATCGAGCAACCCCCTATGGCAGTCGGTGAGGAAGCTCTCGCGGCGGCACTCGGCGAGGCAGAGAGAGAAGAAGAAGAGGATGAAGGAGATGATGGCGAAGACGAAGAAGGAGAAGATGGAGAAGAAGATGATTTTCTTCGATGAAACCCATATCAATGAGTTTGTCTACTTCCTTGCATATTTGAGTGATGAGTCGGGTCTCATGCACCGTGGCGGCTATTTTACTAGTTCTGCTTTGGGCCTTATGGCCAGTTCATGTTACGACATCGCAGGACTGAGTCTCGGCATCTCCTTGTAGCTCCAGGCAAAATAGTCCCAGAATTATTGTAGTAGCTAGACGTACAGCTTCTGTTCTTCTGAAGAAAGTTGGGCACTGAGGAAGGTTGGCCTGGGATCGTCCTCACTTCCCAAATTGACTTCTATTAGGTCATCGACCGTGGCTTGGCCTTCGTCTTCAATGTTCGAGGGCGTCGACTGAAGGTCAATGAAGTTACCTCCACGCAGGGAGGGGCCTTTAGCCGGCCAAGCGGGGAGGGGAAGAAGTAGACAAGAAGCTTCAAGGAGTGTCTGAGTCGATTCTGTCCCCTCTTAGGAACAGAGGATAGACAGTCACTGCTGGAATTGTTGTGGTCACTACTGAACTCCTTTGTTGACGAGAGAAGTGGCAAATCTTCCCTAGCCGACCCAGGAAGCAGTCTGATTTTTGGCGGGAGCTCTGGTGGTCGGCATTGGTCAGGGCAAGGCGGTGAACAGAGACTCTGTTTCCTACTCCTGACTCTCTCAGAAGTGCTATAGCGGGAAGATGAAGCCACCACGAACTGTCCCAAACTCCAAATTGAGCGCGGTCGATGGCGTTGGAACCATTGATGAGTTTCCTTCGAAACGTGACCCACGGGGGTGCCAGCCGATGTCAGAGTTGGTCGCAGCAACCCAAACAGTGACAGGTTGTCAATTCAGTCCTAGGGAGGACAGAACTGCGCACCCTGGGGAGAAAATAGAGAAGAATTCGCTCGGGTTGCCGAATGGAGTGCTTCTTCTTGGAGGAGGATGGAGACTTTCAGTAGAAGGTCCCGATCGAACCATGCCTTCAGATCTTCAGGTGACCTGGCGTGGCAGCCTCTGCAAGTCACCTCTGGATGCTGATCAGAACCCTTCTACACAGTCGGAGTAGATTGCTTGTCCCGGACAGCCACAAACTCAGAATGAGACGAGATGACCGTCGTTACGAAGAAGACTCGGAGACGCTTCCACTGGTACCTATTGAGCCTTCAGAAACGCCCGGATGAAGTTGCAGTTGCCTCTGCAAGATGCTAGTTCACTGCTGCCTGTGACCCAAAACTGTAGGTTGAAGAGCGGAGGTGGGGAATGAGGTAAATGGGATGGGAATGGGGGTGGATATGTGTGGAGAAGACTCCTGGCTGTGAAGGGGTCTGGGAGGGGGGTGTTTAAGGTGTGGAAGGAGGAGAATGGGGGCTGGAGGGTGGTCTAACAGGTGGTGAGAGGGGGAGAGAGAGAGAGAGAGAGAGAGCCAGAGGTGGGGAATGACAGCCACGGCAGGGATGCGCATGGGAGCGGGGCGGGCGAGCTGGCGAGCCTGCAGGCGTGCTCGGACAGGGCCGCCAATGTGCTCAGAGGGGGGGGCACCGTGCTCGGGGATCGTGGCATGCTCAAGTGAGGGCGGGCACCATGCTCGGAGGGGATGACGGTGCCATGTTCGGATGCCGTGGCATGGTCGACAGCCGCTCTCGCCATGCTCTGAGGGAAGGCGGGGCACCTGCTCCTGCATGGTCGGGATCTAGGCGGTGTGCTCGGCGAGGGGAGTGCTGAAGCGGTGGGACAGTTTCGGCCTGCGCGTCGGTGGTGGACGACGGCCCCTAGAGGCAAGGACGCTGCAGCGGGTGTCGTTGGCAGCTTCTCCATCAAGGACGACAACAGTGAGATGCTGGTGAGGGTGCTCAGAGGGGGCGCCACCATGCTCAGCCTGCTTGGGGAGGCTGGTGCCAGTTGGGTGAGCCTTGAACGGGAACTGGCAGGGAGGGTCAGGGTGGCCGACGGCGCTGCAGAGGAGACCAGTCGGGGGGGTCACGGTGGCGCTGTCGAAGAAGAGGATGGGTGGCGATGTTGTATGCATGGCCGCCGTGGGAGACGAGGGAGGTGGCTCGATGAGCATGGACAGGCGTGGGTGGGCGACCGGTGGGGTTCGTAAGGGGCCACAGGTGCATGGGTTGCTGTTGTGGACGAGCATGGCGATCTGCAGCGAGGTTTGCAACAGGGATGGGGTGGCCTTAGGTGGAGAGGCTATCTTGCATGGATGGGGTGTGGGTTGGGGGGTGGAGTGCAGGTTATGTGGGGATGGGATTGCATGCATGGGGCTGTTGGCGGGCTTGTGGGAGGGGGGGTGTGAGAGCTACCTGGACTCTACTGTAGCACTGGGGGTGGGCATGGGTGTAACATCCTGGATTCTTGCCGGATCTCTATTGGGTCTTGGCGAGCCTTTATCAGGTTGTTCGGATCCTTTTGGAGCCTTCGCCATGCCGTATGGGGACGAGACCGTGATTCGTCCGGATGCCATTTACCCCGCATGCCAGATGGCGTGGGGGATCAAGCTATCACTATGCCCAGCCGCCCTCTGCTTAATCTACAAGGCCCTGGGTGACGTCAGCACACACCAGTTCCCAAGGCAGGCCCGCTACGTGTGCCCCCTGCACTTCTTCAATGCCTGGGTCTGCTCCCTATTCCCTGAGTTCGTGCCCCAGGCCATCCAGGATTGGGGCCTGATGTCGAGGATGCTGGAGTTTGCCAGTGCGGGGGCGGGCATCACCTCGAAGCAGCTCTACGACATTCGGGGTCGACTAACCACGGTGCCACAAGAAGCCACCGGGACGATCTACTTCTGGAGCCTGGCCGCGCATTCAAGCCCTCTAGTGAATAGCAAGAGGGAGTGCCGGGACGATCAGGTCGAGAAGTGCGTGCATCCTATCAGTTAGGCGAACGTCACTCGGCCGTTGCTAGAGCCCGAACTTTGAGAGTGGGCTCTGTCTATCCATCCAAGCGTGCTGCCGTTCTGAAAGGGGGATGTTCTGCTGCTAGAACCGTACTACCCCTTTCGGTTTGGCCGTAACTTTGGGTACGACCAGCACATCCCAACGCATGGCGCCCAGTTTGGTCTTGCCTCCCGGAGTTTGCGAGGGGCCCCGGTTGCCGACCAGTCAAAGGTTTGGTGGGACTTCTTCCATCGGGCCAACACTGCCAGCTTTAGGGTGCCGACGCCTGGTCGCATTCCGCGGGTTACACCGGAGTACGTGAAGTGGTGGAACGCACGGACGGCGTTCTATCGGGCTCACCGGACTGATTACTGGGATGGGGCGGAAAGGAGATTCTTAAGCCGGCAGCCTATGCCCGTCATCGACATTGAGCCGGAGCACCTCCTACGCCTATGGCACGGCAAGAGCAGGGACGTGACCGACTACATGGCTGCCCGTAAGGCAGCTCGGGAGAGCAGATCGGCACCGCAGGCCAAGCTACCTCCCGTGGCGCAGTAACTAGCTTAAGAACCGTCAACGGGATCACCCGTCCACCTTCCCCAGGTGGGACGACACTCTCAGTCGTCGGGCTACAACTAGTGGCTCCATCACAGGGTGAGAGAAAGCTACACCATCAGGGTATAAAATAATGCCATAGTTTTATAAAATAGTTTAAACATGCCAAATATGCATTACCGAATGCATTAGGAACTAAGCATGCTCGATTGAATGCCAGAGAGCATAACGGACCAATACAGGGCCGTTACCTCACATAACGGATCAGGGCAGGGATGTCATACATTGCATAACGTGCCTCCCGTCATCCATTATGCTCACCAGAATGCTCAAGTGAACACAGGGCACAGATATGCAAGCCATAATGCACTTGCGATAGCGCGTTATGTGCAGTATAACACATCTTCCCCAGTGCGTTATACCCTGATGCTTGATACTGCGTAATCGGAGATGCAGAGCATAACGCACCAGGCATGGGGCGTTATGCTGAGTGTAACGCGCCTCTCATGGCCGTTATACTCGCCGGAAACCCAGGGAGCATAACGCACCGGGACTCATGCATTATAAGACTTGTAACGCATGGGTCTAGGTCCGTTAAAGTCTCCCGAACACCAGGAATCCACATGAAATCATAGTTCAATGCATGACATAACGCACCGGGTGAGGGGCGTTATATCAGCATAACGCGTCTATCCTAGACCGCCGTGCTAATCGTCTTACTAGTCAACGATCAACGGTAAAACCAGTCGGTCAAAGGGGATATGGCGGTCTACCTGGGGTGCGTTAAAGCCATCCGAATGCCTAAAATCCACAGAAAACCCCTGACCATAACGGTCAGGGATAGGTGCGCTATACTAACCACCTATCTATCATTCTTAGGGGCATAACGGACCTGGAGTGGTCCGCTATGAGGTCATAACGCGCCCGATGCGGTGCGTTAAAGTCATGACGGTCACGGGGTGACCGTCCGTGACCGTCATGCGGTCTGGGCAACGAATGGGCATGGTTTGCGATCGGAATATCAGAGGAATAGGGAATGACATTTCCATTGGGCGTGTGAAATATCTTATTAGAACATATAGCATTGACTACATTGCTCTGTTGGAACCTAAAATAAATGTAAGCAAGATGGACTGCATTTGTAGAAATCTGGGTATGTCAAAATTCATTGCTAGTGAAGATGAAATGGTGCACATTTGGGTTCTATGGAAGGACCCTCTGGATTTTTCAGTGGTAAGCAGGGATGCTCAGCAAATCACTCTCCACATGTCTAGTGCTGTTTTGGCAGAATTCCATGCTTCATTTGTTTATGCTAAGTGTACTGTTTCTGAGAGAAAAGCTCTCTGGGATTCAATAGCTAATGTCCATTCTCAGATAAAGGGGCCTTGGATTATTGCTGGTGACTTCAATTGCATTCTATTTGTTGATGAGAAGATAGGTGGAAATAATCCTAATATGGGTGCAATGTCTGCTTTTAAGGAATGTGTTTCTGATTGTGCCCTCATTGATGCTGGTTTCCATGGTTCAACCTACACTTGGCATAATAATCAACTAGGGGGTCGAGGTATTTGGGCTAGATTGGACAGGGTTCTTTATAATGCTTCTTGGATGACTTTGTTCCCCATTTCTGTGGAGCATCTTTCTGGGGAAGCCTCTGATCATGCCCATTTATTAGTAAAATTTCTTTCTAATGACAGGTTCAAAACAAGATTCTGTTTTCAGAAAATGTGGACATATCATGATCTATTTCTAGAGGATGTCAGAAAATGCTGGGTTAATAGCCAGATGGCTAGCTCTCCTACTACTACTCTATACCTCAAGTTAAAGTCTCTAAGGAACATGTTAAAGGTCTGGAAGAAATATGTATTTGGTGATGTCCATATGAACTTAACTACTGCTGAAGATGCAGCCATAAAGGCTGAACATTCTTATGGTCTTCAACCATCGGATGCAAACTCAGTTACACTAGAAGAGACCAAGTCTGTTTTATCTGAGAGATTGCTTCAGTAGGAGTGCTTCTAGAGGCAGAAATCCAGGGTGCGTTGGCTCACTGAAGGGGATAGAAATACTAAGTTTTTCCACTCTACCACTTTGGCAAATAGATGAAAACGAGTTATATCACAGCTCCAGAACTCCAATGGTATGCTTACTTTGGATCCTGAGGAAATTAAAGACATAGTTGTTTCTCATTTTCAACATGCTTTTGCTTCTCAAGACCACTATATAGAGGACAACTTTCTTGATTGCATTCCTCAGTTAGTGAATCAGCTTGATAATGATTTCCTATGTGCTACTCCAACTGAATCTGAAATTCATGATGCAGTTCTCAAATTATCCCCTGACAATGCCCCGGGGCCTGATGGGTTTTCAGGTACCTTCTATCATAAAACATGGGATATTATTTCCAATTCAGTTGTAAGTGTAGTCCAGGATTTCTTTATTTCTCAGCAAGCTCTCCCTAGGACTGTCACTGCAACTCTTGTAGCCTTGATCCCCAAACAGCCAAATGCCACTAATATATCTAATTTCAAGCCAATCAGTTTATGTAACTACTTTTGCAAAATCATTTCGTCTATTGTAAATAGCAGATTAGCTACAATTCTACCAAAGATCATCTCATTAGAGCAATCTGCTTTTGTGAAAGGGAGACAAATTGTTGAGAATATAGCTCTAGCACAAGAACTGTCTCATGAGCTGGGCAAGAAAACCAGGGGTTCTAATGTGATGTTTAAACTTGATATGGCCAAGGCTTATGATCGATTAGAATGAGATTTCCTTTTCTCCGTCTTGCACAAGTATGGGTTCAGTAATAAATTCATATTCCTTGTTGAAAAAATGGTGAATAACTATTGGTTTTCAATTCTTCTGAATGGGGTACTAGTTGGCTTCTTTAAATCTACAAGAGGGGTCCGACAAGGTGATCCAATTGCCCCCTCCCTTTTCATCATTGCTGAAGAGGCACTGAGCAGATCCCTGAATGCAGCCTACTCCAGTGGCCGAGTGGAATGGTATTCTGGCCCCAGAAGATGCCCTAATATTTCTCACCTACTTTTTGTTGATGATACATTGATTCTCAGCAAAGCCAGCATTTCTTCTATCAGGAACCTGCTTAAAGTCCTAAGAACATATGAAAGAGCCTCGGGCCAGTAGATTAATGTATCAAAAAGTGGGTTCTTCATGCATTCTAAGGGTAACGACAAGGCTGCTAGGAGGATTCAGGATGTTACTGGATTTGCCCAACATTCCTTCCCACACAAGTATTTGGGTTTTCCATTGGTTCATGGTAGATGCAAGAAAATTCATTATGCTGGCATCATAAATTCCATTCAGAAGTGCATCACTGGTTGGAGATCAAACCTGCTATCTCAAGGCGCCAGGTTGGTTCTAATCAAACATGTTTTGTCCTCAATGCCAATTCATTTTTTGACTTCCTCACCTCTTCACATTGGTACATATAAAGAGCTAGAGCAGGCCTTTGCCAATTTCTTTTGGGGCTCATCCATCCATGGCAATAAAAAATATTGGAGGGCTTGGCAGGCCATTTGCAAGCCGGTATCTCAGGGTGGACTTGGAATTATGTCTCTCAGACATATGGAATCAACATTGAGGGTTAAGATGTTGTGGCAGGCTTTGCATTCAAATTCCTTGTGGGTGGATTATTTTAGAGCCAAGTACATCCGAAACAGTCCACTAGCAAGTGTTCAGTTCAAAAACATGAAACCTCTAGCTAGAAGGAGCTGGAATATGGCCAAAAACCCCATTATACATCACAAAAGGGTGATTGTGGGTGATGGTAATCACACCAACTTCTGGTTTGATAAATGGGTTGGTAATCTCACCTTGGCTAAATTGGTCCATGCTAACCAAATTCCCAATTCAACAATATCTATCCGAGAATGCTTACTACACCCCACCACTACAGATTTAGCACTGCAAGACACTTACTTTCCTACTAAAATCAAAATTGCTTTAAGAAGTGTTCTTTTGAATCAGGAGCAGGACTTGGAGGCTTGGAGTCTTTCATCATCAGGGAAATGTAGTGTTTCATCAACTTATAAATTTATCTGCAGTAGTAACAATTCTCAAAGCTACATCCCATGGACTTGGTTATGGTCAAGGTGGTTACCTACAAAAATCTCTGTTCACCTGTGATTTTAAATAACTCTCTTCCCCTTGATTCTATTATCCAGCGGGTGGGAGTGTCTCTTTGTTCCAAATGGCATTGCTGTAAGGTGCCACAAGCTGAAGACTTTAATCACCTATTTGTTCGAAGTGAATTGGCTACTCATGTTTGGTCTTCTTTTAGATCTTTTAGTCTGCAAATTGTAGGCAACTCTGCCAGTGCTATTCTTCTGAATACTACCAACAATTCACAGCATAAGTCCTTATTCGGACTTCTCACTTTAGCAGTCATTGGATATGGTATGTGGGCATTATGGTGTGCAAGAAATCTAATCAGGTATGATGGTAAACATTCATCCAAGCAGAGTCTTGTTCACAACATCAACTTCAAAGTAAAGCAAATCTGCCTAGCTGCTGATCTCAAAGAAGCTAATCACAGCAAAAGGATAATCTTGGAAGCTTTTGGGCTGCAGATCATCAAATCAACATAGCAACACTTCTTGGCCATTAAATGGATCTATCCTCCTTGGCCATCCATTAAACTTAATACTGATGGTGCATCAAAGCAAAATGGAGATTCTGGAGGTGGTGGCGTAATTACAGACCACAGTGGAAGCACTCTACTTGCCTTTTCCCAATATTATGGAAAGTTTAACAGCATTATAGCTGAGGCCCGAGCTCTCCTTGATGGTGTAAAATCTTTACGCACCATTGATTATATGCCTACCCTCATTCAATGTGATTCGAAAATACTTGTACAGATCATCAAAAGACAAACCCATTGTCCATGGTCCATCCTCAAATATGTCATAGATATTTGGAGCCTTATTTCTCTGATGGATACCATTACTCACATATACAGAGAAGGCAACATAGTGGTGAATTCTTTGGCTTCTTTAGCATGCACCATGCAATGTAATTCTTTTTTTTTAATCATGAGCTTCCCTCTCATATAAACGATGCTGCTCGCTTAGATAAGCTAGGTATGCCAAACATCTGATTGATGTAATTGTAATTATTCTCCTTTAGCAATAAAATTCACCCCTTAGTGATACGATGGTGGTTTGCTACATTCCACCTCCTATCCCTAGGCAGGGCTTTTCACAAAAAAAAAAAAAGAAAAACAAATGACAAGCATGCATGAGATTGAGGACATGGTGGGACAAGACAACACACACACAGTGGGACAGGATATGCGGTGGGACAAGGACATGATGGGACAACACAACACGTGCGGGGCACATGCGGAGGGACAAAAGACAACACGTGGGATAACTACCATGGGGGCAACAGACAACACGGGCAATGACACTACGATGGGACAAAAGACAACACGTGTGACAATGACACCGCAGGACAAAAACACGTGTGACAAGGACACTGTGAAACAAAGACACGTGTGATAAGGACACGGGTGAACGAAAACAGCAAACACATTCTTCAATCAAAGCCCAAGATCAGAAGAAGTAGAACTGCCAAGTTCATAATTGTGAGGTAATGCCCTCTCATAGAGATATGATGAGACGAGATAAGCAGAAGCTAAGAAGGACATAAGCTTGAGAAAGATCGAGAGACTAGATCGAAGAGATGAGAACAGACTTAAAAGATAAGGTGAACAAGAGACAGAGTGAAAGATAGAGCAAAGAAGTTTCAACAACTGCAACCTACACACTTAGCAAACAGATCACATACCTGTCCTTAAGACACGTCCAAAATGATGTAAATGTATGAGAAAAATGACGGGATCATCGATTCGAGATTCAAGGTTTGAGGTCAAACCTCCTCTAAGCGGGGGGGTTTGCTGGGATCGTCAAGCGACGCTGACAACTATCACATTATATTAGCTATTTCTAAGTGTTTATGTCATCGAGACACATGAGTGGGCCTAATGGGTCATCTTTTCTTTTTATATATATAGGAAATAGATATAAATATCCGCTTTATGTAATGATTCCCCACCCCCACCGTAGGAACCTATGACCCATGGGATTCCAAAGTGTCCTTTCCCTTCCCCATGTCCCATGGGTTCCCAAGGTGTCTCCTCTCCTTCCCCACCCTTTCCCTATTTAAATAGCATGTGACTCACATTGGAGGAGGTAATGCAAAAAGAAGTGAATTAATATTTTTTTTGGAAACTTATACATGTGAGGTGTAAAGCCTTGTGTGCTCTTCTCCGAGAAGGAGATGGGGCAAGATGCCCCGGGGTGAGAAGCCCCTTCCTACCCACTGTTCACTTCCTTCCCTCCATCCTCCCTCTCACTCACATTCCCACTCACTTGCACTGTCACCAGGCCCACTCTCGCCTTCTCTACGTTCTCCTTCTCTCACCTTCCACCTCACTCTCTCCTTCCCTCTAAACCATACTTACACTACCGATAACCTAGCCGTGACTCCTCTCATTTCTCACCCAGTCATGCGACAGCCACTTCTTTCCACCAACCGCCGCTGGCGTGAGCCTCCCCTCAAGCCACACTCACACTGCCAGTGCCCCACTCCACCTCTCCATGCACCGTCACCATCTCCCTCTCACCACGCTTGTCTTTCTCCCGCCCCTGGCATCGTCCAACCACTTCCTCCACCCTTCACACCATCGCAGCTCTCCACTGCCGCACGTCCGAGCATGACAGTTCCCGCCCACGTAGTTCGAGCTCGGTCACACCACCCCTCCAAGCTGTACGCAGAGCTCCAGCAAGCAGCACGACACGTCGCTCCGCCTCTCTCCAAGCATGATCACCTCCAGGGCACAATGACATCCTCAACATGGCGAGCACGTGGACCAGACGACGAGCATGGCACCTCGCCATGTAACCCACATGTAGCACCCATCCCATCGACGTCGCCAACACTCCGAGCACGCAAACGGCCTGAGCACCCACGACCCACTATCGAAGCACTATGCTTTCGCACCCATGCCAACAGGGTGCCCCCCCTGCCGGCCTCTACCTGTCGATCACCACTGGCAACGACCGCGATGTCCCTGCCAGTGACCGTGAGTTCCCTGCCGCAGGATGCACTCCCTCTCTCATTCGCTCCCACCATGGTTTCCCACCCCCCCACTGAGCACGACAGCGCGCAGCGAGAACGACGTCCCACCCCCTTGCCAAGCCAGTGCATTACGATCCCACCACCGAGCAAGGTGCTCGCTCCACCCCACCACGGCCACAGTGACAGTTTCCCCACGTTTGAGCACAGTGCTCACCCACGCTCACCACGGCCTCGTCGGTTGTCTCACCTCCTCGCGCTATCTCCCTTCTCTCTCTCTCGTGTTTATTACCGTCTCACTACCCTCTCTCTCTCTCTCTCTCTCCCTCCCCCCCACTTGCTGTTTAATACTGTAGTAATAAAAAAAGAAGTAGAAGGAGAACGTCCCTCCCATCCTCTCTGCTCCCTCTCTCACGTTCCTCTCTGCTCCCTCTCTCATGTTGTATTCCTTCGTTGTATCCCTTTTGTCACTATAGTAAGTTTAAAAACAAATGAGTGAGAGAAGGGGTGGCAGGGAAGGTTTAAAAAAAATATAGGGTGATGAAATACGAAACCGAGTGGGACCGAATCTTTGGAGGTAGTGATGGCGTGCGCAGCGTGCCAACGCAGACGGGAAAGGCTGGCGAAGCTGGCAGGAAAGGCCAAAAGGGCCGCAGACAAGATACTCAAGCGAGGTGAGTATGCAGAAGTGGGAAGCGCCAGTGAGCAGTCTGTCGGCCAGTCAAGCATTGAACCGTCGCCCGAAACCACAGCCGGACCCGATAGCCCAAGCGATCAAGGAAGCGGCCAGCCTGATAGCTGAGGCCATCCACGCCAACGCCGAGGCAACCGTACTGCTGGCCCGCGCTACTGCGGGTGAGTTTGAGGATGGGGACAAGGTAGAGGCTGAGAGTGAGCAGTACCTGGATGGGACGCCTAGAGCATGACGCAGCCAAGGCGGGAGGATGAGGTGGCGCTGTATGCCAGGTTGCGCGCAATGGCGCTGACCAATGACCCTGAATACAAGAGGCAGCCAGGCATTAGGAATGTAGAGGCTGCTGGAAAGGAGCTATCCATTCCCGATAGAAGGCTTGACTACCTGCTAGAGAAGTGGACCGGCAAGGGTTGGTGGGAGTACGGCCTGTGTGCGACTGGCGGATGGTTTGAGCCGGAAGCGCCAGAGTCGCTGTGAGCCGCCACACCAGCGGACACGGACAGTTCGGCCATCTCTACCGCACCCATAGGTGGCGCAAGCTCAGTGAGGCGCACAGAGAGCGTGAGCCGCTATGCAGGATGTGCGCTGCTGAGGGCATAGTTACGGTCGGCAACGTATGCGACCACGTTAACGGGCATCCGGCAGACGAGACTGAGGCGATGTTCTGGTCGGGTCCATTCCAGACGCTATGCCATGACCACCACAACAGCGACAAGAAGCTGATTGAGCGCGGCAAGCGACGCGTGACGACTGGAATCGACGGTTGGCCTGTCACCCAATAGGGGGCGGGGAGGTCGCTCATTCAGGTTCATCGTTCCACACGAGGCGACCATCCATAGTCTCGGAGAATGTCCGAAAGTTGGCATCAGTCAAGAAGGGACCGAGTAGCATTGATGCCGGAGATCGGGTGCACATAAGTCTCGATCTCTTCCATTTTACTCTCCCTTTGCGGATGAACTAACGGAGCCGAACCTGCTGCCAAGCTCCAAAAGTGAATACTCCCAGCTGCATCCACTGGCACCTTGATCAGCCTGCCCCATATTTTGAACAATTGGTCAGCAAAGGGGCCGGGCTCAGCACTAGCAAACTCGATCATCCTGGGGAATAGTGTGTCTGACTGCAGGGTTCTCGGAGCCAGTTTGGGAAACAAGCTGCATACCCAGGCACTGAAGAAATGAAAAGGACCCACGGTCCTCGAAGAATGGGGTTCGGTGCTTGTACAGGTCCCCCAATGATTTGTAGATTAGACAAAGAGCCACATGACAGATTGATAGTCTCATCCCCCAGGCCATCTGATAGGCTGGATAAATAGCTTCCGGCCTAATGTGCTGCGTCCCAGCCTCCCTCCTGCACCCCTCCAGCACCCCAAAAACCTCCCCTCCATCTCCCACTGTCATTAGCCTTCACCCCCTTCACAACTCCCATCACCTAAATACACATATCTTCCTCCTACACACCCAGTTTGCAGGCTACAGCACAGCTCCGATTTGCAGAGGTCACCATGGTGGCATCCGGCAGCTTCTGGAGGCAAATCTTACACCTCTAGAAAGGTATCCGAGATACCTTTGCATCCGAGGTGGTCGCGTCCTCATCCGAGGTCGTGTCTGAGCACAGGAGCTGATCTCCTCAGACTGCGCAGAAGCAGTCTAACTGTAGACTAGAGCCTCCCAGAATCGTCAACACTGCCCGTATCCGAGGTCTTCTGGCCGTGAAATTTGGCTGAGAGCACCTCCTTCCAGTCAGCTTTCATCCCCACAAAGTAGAAGTTGATTTGGACGTCGCCATCCATACTTCTGAATTTTCTCCCACCGGCGCGCCAGGTCAGTGATCAGGAGTCCCCTCCGACCACCCTCACCATTCTGTCCAGCACGAGCAACTCCGACCAAGCACCCTTCTTTGAAGGGTAGTGATTCCTTATATACGAGCAGGGGCTTCGTATGGATCAAGCAACAGAACCCTACTAAACTTTTATTGGTCCACATGTTAGGGAATAGAAGGTTCCTTTTCTCGGATCACATGCTTATCATTTGTCTCCTTTATCCACTAGCTAGCCTTCTGCTATTTCAGAGGTCACGTGCCTCTTCAGCGAACCTGATTGTTCCCTGTGAAAGATAGAGTACCATTTATGACCACTTACAGTGAATTAGAAATCACCACGTGGAAGAGCAGACATAGCATAGACCTTAGTCTCAATTTAGACCAGATATGCACTAACCTTAATTAGATATCAGTAAAGCCGTGCTCAGACTTTAGGTGGCTAAAGAAGAAGTGCACTGACTTTGCTATGGTGAGGCAAAAAAATTGCACCAACCTTGTATGCACGGACTTGAATCTGAGTGAGGCACGAAAACTGCATTGACCTGGTATGCACGGACTTGAATATGAGTGAGGCAAGAAAACTGCACCGACCTTGTATGTACGGACTTGAATATGAGTGAGGCAAGAAAAGTGCACCAACCTTTTGTGCACAGACTTGATTTGGTACAGACCTTCTATATGCACGGACTATGCACAGACTTTGGTGAACATTCCTAAATATGCACGGACCTGGACTATGCATAGACTTACCTATGTGCAGCAACATGCATGGACCTTGTGTTTATAGAGATGAATCATGCACGGACTTGCTATGCTGTGCTACCGTGAGATGCACGGACTTAGTTTTGCTCAAGGCAAAAACTTGCACGGACTTTGTGCAGCGTGAAGCAAAGCATGCACGGACCTGAATATGCATGAGGGAAAAACATGCACGGACTTGAATATGCATGAAGCAAAAGCATGCACGGACTCAAGGTATGCATGGACTTCAGTAATGTGCAAAGGCAAAAAGATGCACGGACTTGAAATACACTTGCACTTGCTATATGAGACGCTGATCGAAAATGTGCACGGACTTTATGTATAACGGACGTAGGGGGACGCGTTATGTAATGTATGACGCCCCTGCCCTGATCCGTTATGCGAGGTAACGGCCCTATATTGGTCCGTTATGCTTTCTGGCATTCTAAAAGAGCATGTTTAGTTCTTAATGCATTCCATAGTGCATATTCACCATGTTTAAATTATTTTATAAAAATCATGGCATTATTTTAGACCCCGATAGAGTAGCTTTCTCTCACCTTGTGATGGAGCCACTAGTCGTAGCCTGGCGACCGAGGGTGTCGTCCCACCAGGGAAAGGTGGAGGGGTGACTCCCGTTGACGGTTCTTAAGCTAGTTACTATGGGCCCCCGCAGTTAACGTAGCGTCCTACGGGGGAGAAAAACTAGCTAGAGGCCCGACCCTTGGCAGGGGTTGGTGTGTGCACACAGGGTTAGAGGCTAGGACTGACGCTGATGAGTGTCACTCTGACCAGTTCTTGTTTGGTACTGTTACTATTTACGCTTCTCGCTGGTTGTGTTTCGCTGACCGTGTGTTGCCTGAGGCGCAGTGCAAGTCGTCAGGGGACGCATCTGGTCTCTCACTTCTAGTATGTCTCTTCTCTTTCCTATCACTGGGTTGGCACAGCTTTTCTCTATTGTTGGGGTTAGCTTTGACATTATATCTATATTGTACTGGCATATAGATTAGCTGTTTCCACCTACTGTTTTACCTGTGTAGATAGATTTACAGCTTTACTATATCTGTGTTTATTTATGCCATCTACCTGCGCATTGGTTATATGCATGCCTCAGTTGCTGTTATATTTGCATGCCTGCGTGTTTAGTTGTGAGGTAGGGACCCGCGTGACCCCTACTGAGTCTGGTTGTGACTCACCCTTCCTACTTGCAGGTGGACAGCTCGACTTTTAGACCGTGCGTCTCGGGCTTTTGGCAGTTGTGTCTAGCATACCAGCAGTAGTCGGTCTGTCCCCTTTCTGTACATTTGACCGGGGTATGCCCCGTGTAGTTGTACTTGTGGACTTTTCTTTCAGTTGTGCTCCTATTAGGAACCTATTGTGGAGAGCACTATTTTAATCAAATCACTAAGGTTCTAAGGGAGAAACAATTGAAAATATTCAGCATCATCTAAACAACTTGGTTGATACTAAGTGTCTTTACCCTCTCTTCACTTATACTTTGCTTGCATCGTCTTGTTCATTGTGTGTTTGATTGTTGTATTGTTTGCATTATTCTAAGGTACTTTGAAGTTGCATGTGGAGTTGCTTCCATCCGTTCCGCTCATCTCCTAGAATCGAGTCTGATTTCAAAGTTCATTCTAATCCTCTTTTTGAGTTTTTCATGGCTTCCTTCAATCCTCCCCAATCTCAAGAGGAGTCTCTTCCTCAAGGGCTCTTGGAGGATCCTTCTAGGGTCATCACCTTCCCCTCTGGAGAAGGGTCTATTTCTCCTCCGTCCTCCATCCCTATGGAGGGCGCCCAGTCCACTCCATCCTTCTCCCCTCCTTCCGCCAGTTCCACCCTTCAAATGATGGCCCAGCTGGACCCGGCCCAACTACAGACTGTTTATCAGGCCATGCAAGGGCCCAACACTCCCTCTTCCATGATTCCGCAGGATCCATCCACACCCCTCGTCCAGCACACCCCGATCAACCTCACTCTGGTCTAGCCTAGGGCCATCACCTTTTCTAATCTTGAAACCGGCCAGTCCTCCGCATCGGCCCAGCCATCTTACGATAAGGGAAAGACCACTCTCCCTTCTTCTTTCCAGGTGGATCACCACACTTCTATCCCCTCGTTTCCACAAAACTCCATGGGTCCATCAGATTTCTGGCACTCTTAGCAAGGGGCAGCCCAGGTCCACTCTAATTTGGGTCATTTAGCGGCCCAATATCCTTCTTATGGGCTTCCACCCACCTAGGCTACTTATCCTTCGGCGCCATCCTATGGGCCGCCTCCTTCAGCTGCTCTGCCTTCCACTCCACAAGTCCAAACTCCTTCTTTTGTCACCCCTGCCCCATCTAGGGAGCAGGAACTCCTTGATAAGTGGGCCGCCAGATGCTTGCATAGGCTCGTAAATAGATCATCTCGATCTATTCTCTCCTTAGATCTTGAATTGATTCCATTCCGCTGCGAATTAATTTTTTAATTGGTCAATAGATCAACCTATTCACCCCCTCCCCCTCTAGCTTGATCTCCGGTCTCCTAACAAGGAGGGCCACGTCCAAGGCCACCTCGAACCGCCCCTGATGCCACAAAGCGGCACCTCCGATACATGGGAGCTCAGACGATGAAGACGCCAGCCGTGGGAGGGAAGGTCCACTCTGGAACAGCCAGGATTAGGACACCCCCTCCGAGTACCCCCACCTCTGGGGTCCCACTGGTTGTCTCAGGTCGGGCCGCCCCACCATGTACCCCCTCGATCTCGGTCGGCTAGGATTGGGTCGCCTCACCCCGCGACACCTCGGCCTCGACTGGCTCGGGTGGGATCCCTTTCCCCTGCGCCCCCTCTGCCTCGTCTGGTTCCCTAGCACCGGTCGCCTCTGCTTGGGACCCAGCCACCTCGGCCACGACTTCTTTAGTGGTGACGGCCCCCTCTGACTCAACGATTGGAAGATCCAACTGAGCTCCCCCCTCAATCGAACGGGCGGCATCCGCCCTCTTCATCTGCTTCCACTCAAAGGCCGCTGCCCTCATCGAGGACCATAGTAGCCATTCTATGGAGTCCTTGCGCTTGGCCCCACGGTGCTCAGA
The DNA here is from genome assembly GCA_024336825.1 of Amorphophallus titanum. Taxonomy (NCBI): domain Eukaryota; kingdom Viridiplantae; phylum Streptophyta; class Magnoliopsida; order Alismatales; family Araceae; genus Amorphophallus; species Amorphophallus titanum. The sequence continues at coordinate 1,533,843 of JANBPO010008917.1, forward strand.
AGCGCCATCCTGAGCGACCTACTTGCCCTATCTCAAGCACGAGAAGTGCTCCCAAAAGTTTGAGGTCCGCTAGGAGCGGACGTCTCCTCCAGGTCAATGACTTCCAGCTCGAGCGGTGACACCCCCTCATCAGCCACTCACCTCGAGTCTAGATATAAAAGAGAAGCAAAACATAAGAAGAGGGCTTAATTATTAGACCCAAAGATGAAACAAGAACCTGAAGACCTCACCTGGAAGCACAACGTGCAGAGAGGGATACTCCTCAATATTTACCTCGGTCATCAGCTCGGCAGTTGATCGGTGATTCTTCTGAAGAAGGCCTAAAGCTTCGGGAAAATGGAGGATGTGCGTGGACTTCACCGACTTGAACAAGGCTACTCCGAAGGATTGCTACCCATTGCCGAGCATCGACCAACTGGTTGATTCAACCTCGGGCAGTGAGATACTTAGCTTCCTAGATGCCTATTTAGGTTACCACCAAATCAGAATTGACTTGGAAGATATCGAGAAGATAGCCTTCATCACCGACCTCGGCGTACACTGCTACACCTGAATGCCTTTCGGGCTAAAGAACGCCGGAGCCACATACCAGAGACTAGTCAACCATATGTTCGAGAGACAACACGGCCAAAATGTCGAGCCCTACATTCATGACATGCTCGTCAAGACCCCCAAGGTCGAGGACCACTTTGCCGACTTAGCTGAGACCTTCGACACTCTCCTGAGGTACAACATGAAGCTTAACCCCGCCAAGTGTGCCTTCGGAGTAAAGTCCGGGCAATTCTTGGGCTTCCTGGTGACCCACCGTGGGATCGAGGCCAACCAATACAAAGTCTAGGCCATCCTGGACATGCGGCCACCCACCGGCACCAAGGACGTTGAGTGCCTCACCGGGCACATTGCTACGCTTAACCGATTCCTGTCCCGTGCGGTCGAACGATGCCTACCCTTCTTCAAATTGTTGAGGGGACTGAGAATGGCATCTGCTGCATTCGCATGGGACGAGCAATGTCAAAAGGTGTTTGCTGAGCTTAAGGAGTTTCTGGCTTCACCCCCGGTGCTCTCCAATCCAGTTCTAGGTGAAGCCTTACATCTCTACCTCTCGGTAACAGCATCCACAGTTAGCTCAGTCCTAGTCAGAAATGATTCGAGAGTCAAGAGACCGGTCTACTACACCAGTAAGGTGCTCCACGAGGCTGAAAGAAGGTACCCCGCAATCGAGAAACTCGTGCTAGCATTGGTTACCTCTGCCAAGTGCCTTCGGCCCTACTTCCAAGGGCACTCCATCATAGTCCTGACCGGTGAACCACTGAAGAGGATCCTCGCTCACCCTGGGGATTAAGGGGATTACAACCAAAACTACCTCCGCGCAGGGAGGGGCCTTCAGCCGGCCAAGCGGGGAGGGGAAAGATGAAGAATGGGGCTTCGCGCGATGATGGAGTTGAATCTGTCCCTCCTTTGGAATAGGGTACCGACTATCGATGTAGGAATTCTTTCAGATGCTCCTGAACTCTGATGATAGCGAGACCAGTGCCAAAATTTCGTGAATTGGTACAGGAAGTTGCTGGAATTTTGGCGGGAGCCGGGGAAGCCGTCGTCGGGCGGGGTAGAGTAGGAAACAGGGGCTCTATTCTCTGTCACGAACTATCACAGCACCGCAGCTTCTGGAAGACGAGATCACCACGAACAGTCCCGAACTCTGATTTGGGCACGGTTGGTGGCGTTGGAACCGTTGTCGAGCTCTCTTCGAAAAAAGACCCACAGGGGTGCCAGCCGATGTCGGAGCAGGCTGCAGCAACCTGAACACTGACAGTGTGTCAGTTCTATCCTAGGGTGGACAGAACTACACACTTAGAGGAGAAATAGGAGAAGAAATAGCTCCGGTAGCCGAACGGAGCTCCGTTTCTTGGAGGAGGAAGAAGACTAGATGTAGAAGGCCTCGGCCAAGCCCCGTCTTCAGTTCTTAAGGTGACTGGTCGTGGCAGCTTCTGCAAGTGGTCTCAGGTTGCTGACTAGAACTCTACTGCGCAGTCGGGGTAGATCACCTCCCCCGGACAGCCACGAAGTCGGATGAGGGCGAGACAACCACCGATGCGAAGAAGACTCGGAGATGCTTCTGCTGGTACCTCTTGGGCCTTCAGGAACGTGGGGATGAAGATGCAGTGACTTCTGCAAGCTGCTAGTTCTCTGTTGCCTGTGACCCAGAACTGCCGGTTGAAGAGCGGAGGTGGAGAATAGGGTAAATGGGATGGGAATGGGGGTGGATATGAGTGGGGAAGACTCCTGGCTGTGAGGGGGGATGGGAGGGGGTGTTCTACGGTGAGGAAGGGGGTGGATGAGAGCTGGAAGGTGTTATGCTTGGCTGCCAGGCATACCTGCAATCACAATCACGGAGAAAAGTTTGGAACCCAAAAATGTTTGGGCTCCTGAACAGAAGTAAATCCACTCAAGCATGACAACAGATTTTTAGGAATCCACATTTGTTTGAGAGTTGTTGGATTAGTGGATTTGGTGACATTCTTTTTGTTATTTTTCTTCTTCTCAACATTAACATTCTTAGTCTCTCCTTTCCTATTCTGTGTCCTGGAACCAGTGTTCTTAGCAAATTGATTTTGTTTGTGCCACTGCCTAGGCTAATGGGCATTCAGAAAATTGTGACCGGTGGTGGTCCTAGGCTGACCAAATGAGTTTGCTTCATAGGAGCCCATGTCCTAAACTACCTAACCCAGTTTCTAGCCTGAGGTCTGTAACTCTAAGTTGGATATGAATGATATCCAGAACTCTCTCGCACTCTATTCCATCAGGACCTATTGAAGCATTGTGGTTGAGCATGGTGATGCATGTGGTGGGTCTGGAATCTAGGCTGGTAAGACTGACTCGATTGACCCCTAGTAGAATTGTATCTCCCTTGCACCCTAGACCCTCCTGATGCATGTGTGGGTATAGATTGGGTCTTCTTCTGAACTGTTGGTGGAGACTTGGTGACCCTAGCCTGGGGTTTGGATGTGCATAAAGGTTGACCCCTATCCTGAACTCTACCCTGAGGTGTAGGGTAGTGTGTGCTTGCTCACCAACTTTCTGCTTGCCCTTGTCCTTAGCACTGGACATTCTGGAATTTGCAGGTTTTACAATAGAATTTACACTGCTCATCTTGATAAGAGGCTCTTCTCTTTCTCAGCAACAAATGAAATGATTTTCGATTCAAAACTTTTCTTAGCAGTGGGATTAAACCCGAGACCCTCTTTTCTGAAATTCACTTTCGACCCCAAAAGAGCATTTAAATTCTCAATGCCTTGGGTCATGCTCTCAATTATTTTCTTTTTGTCCTCATTATCTTTCTCTGAGTTTTCAATCATTTTCTTCAATCGCGGTTCTCTGGACAGCAAGCTGTGAAGCTCAGCGGGCGAGGAAGATTCCTCGGACAGCAAGCTGTGAGGCTCAGCAGTTGTAGGCTAAGCTGTAAGGCCCAGCGGACGCAAGCTGTGTTGCACAGCAGTAAGCCACACTCAGGTTTGAGTGTGGGGTGGACGTAGGTCTGGAGGACTGAACCACCTAAAAATACTTGTCTACTATATGATTGCTTCTGAGGCTTGCATCATCTTTTCATTGTGTTTATTGCATAGTAGATGATTGAGTAGGACCGTGTGAGAACGGTTTTAGCCTGTCTTTGGTTAAGTGTCCTCTATCTGTCTTGCAGCATTTTTAAATTCCATAATAACTTTTGTTCTAGCTGGAGGGAAATTAATATTGGGTGACCGATCTATTCACCCCCCTCTAGATCGCCCCTTAGCTGTACAACATGGTCTAGTGGCATTCTACCCTGGCTGAGCTCCATCTCACCTTGGTTTAGTGACACTCTGTCCTAACCTTGGTTTAGTGGCATTTTGCCCTAGCCGAGCTCTACTCACCTTGGTTTAGTGACACTCCATCTTGACCGAGCACTACCTACCTTGATCTAGTGGCATTCCGCCCTAGCCGAGCTCTATTCACCTTGGTCTAGTGGCACTCCGTCCTGGCCGAGCTTTACCCACCTTGGTCTAGTGGCATTCCGCCCTAGCTGAGCTCTATTCACCTTGGTCTAGTGGCACTCCGCCCTTGCCGAGCTTTACCCACATTGGTCTTGTGGCATTCCGCCCTGGCCGACCTTTACCATCCTTTGTCTAGTGGCATTCCACCCTAGCCGAGCTCTACTCACCTTGGCCTAGTGGCACTCCACCCTGGCCGAGCTCTATCTACCTTGGTCTAGTGGCACTCCGCCCTGGCCGAGCTCTATCTACCTTTGTCTAGTGGCACTCCACCCTGGCCGAGCTCCCCTCACCTTGGTCTAGTGGCACTCCGCCATGTCTGAGCTCTAAAAAAATATATATAATAATACATACGACGTTCAGGCCCTCAGTTTTCCTTCTGCGTCACTTAGTGTGAACCTCCAGCACTCCCCGACCCCAGTCAACACCACCCAGTGAAAAGGCAAACCTACAGCTGCAAAGTGCCCTTGGCTCTCCATCTAGGACTTCAGGAATATACAAACTCCTATTCAGCATGGAACGAAGGTCTTCGGATGCAATCCGATGTAAATAAACACCGACTGCTTGCGATCGGTGGGGAAAGATGTCCTATACACGACTCCCCACAGTCGCCTGCGCACTTGCACCCACGGAACCGTCCTTCCCTCTACGTGTCCCTCACCCCTTGAGTCCACGTGCCACGCCCTGGCGGCGCATCCCCAGTTAAATATTCGATTCCACGGGTGATTGTAGAGAAATCGACTGGCACGCCCGCATCCCAGCCATGTTTCCCCTCCAGCCCAGAAACCTCCTGTGTCACTCGGTCTCCCCTCGACTCTTCGAAAAGGCCAGTTCACGGTGCCGCTCTGAGAAAGATACGGTCATGAGAGGGAGTGCCAAACACCTGTCCCGTTTCGGCACCTCTCCCGTAGCTATATCCTACCCCTCACTCCGGTCACCGTACACACGTTCACCGTGCCGGCGGGCACCGAACCCCGCTTCCCCATGCGTGAAATAAAAAGGATGGCACGCCCGGTGGGGCGTCTCCCGCCTTCCTTCTTTTCGCTGAAGAGAAAGTCCGTTCCAGCCCTGAAGCCCTGGTGCCCTTTTCCTGTCCTTGCCGGAGAGGTAGAAGAAGAGCACCTGTGCGCACTTCCCAGTAGCTTCCAGTTCGCCTTCCAGTTGTCGGATCGCGTTCGACGACCGTCAGTGGCCGTGCCGTCACCCCTGCTCATTCGGTGCACCCACAACTATGGCGGCCGTCACCTATGGTCCCATCATCGTCGCCACCCACGCACGTGTGGGCTACTTGGCGGTGCCGATCGCTTTCGGCAACTTCGCCCCGGTCGTTGGATCGCCCTACTTCTTGGGTGTGGTCCTCATGGCGGCTCCACAGCTTCTTGTTCCGAGACTTAGTCCCCTTCGTGGGAACCTTAGGTGTCGAGCTTACGCCGTTCTTTAGTGTCAATTTACTGGTCTCAATAGTCCGTGTCGTGAGTCTTCATCTAGAGTTCTAGTCCTCCTAGCGGTCCCGCATCATGCACATATTGCTTTATTGGGGCGGGTAGATTAAACATCTACAATAGCCTCTTGCCACTCAGCTCTGATGCACTCGACAATCGACTGCTACTCTTCTAAGGCCTTCCTTAAGGCCTTGATGTTGCTCTCGGCCTCCCCCAGTTGAGCAGCCCAGTCCCAGGTGCATGTCTGAGTCACCTCGGCGTAGCCCCTCTGCTCGGCCACAGCTATCGCCAACTGGTCCAACCTCTCCTGCTCCTTCCGGATGGTAGCCAGCCTCTGGGCTCTCCGCTCCTATGTCTGAAGAAGTCGTAGGTAGTCAGCCCATATCGCTGCCAGCACCATCGTCCAGGGCTCCTGTGGAAAATCGAGGTTGTGGTAACCTCAGGTGCAGTCCACCAGCCGCCTCCTTATGTCCTCCGGAGAAAGGAGGGGGTCACTTTGAAGATACCCCTGTGCACGCTGAAGTAGAGAGGTGGCCACACTCTTGTCCACCAATAGCTCTGGCGGTGGAGTGGAGGTAAGGCCACTCGACCACAAGGCTCAGGGAAGGGTCGATCGTCTCCATCAACACATCAGTCGAGACTGCATAACACCAAAAAGAATAAATGGAAAGTGAGAAATACATATGAGACTTTCCATGATAAATAAGGCGGAAAACTTGAGAAAATTCTCAGCCTCTACCTAGAATAAGCCCTCCCACACCTGCGACATCACTCATCGGAGTAGGGGAAGGCAGCGACTCCTCAACAATTGCGGAGCCCTCCGCCATAGCCCTGTCCTCTTCGGTAGCCATGGTCAGGACGGGAAGCTCCTCCTAGCCACCTGCAACAGGAGCCAACACACGCTCCTCCTTTGATGCCAGTGCTATATACAAAACAGAAGAATCAGCGAATCTCGTCCAGTCACGCGTTGTAAAAATAGAGCCTCAGATCCGTGGACAGCAACTCCAACAAGTGGAGACCGGAGCCGACTCACCTTCCACAAGATGAACCAGTGTGCCGCCGTCCCCAGGAGCGCCTCTCCAGGAGCCACCGTCACAGTGGTACCAATCTGGGCCCACTCAGGCCTGTCGACCAGCATGTGGGCCCCATGTTCGTGAGTACACGTGCCGCCGAAGCTACATCAAAACACTGCCCGTCAGCCCAAGATCGGTCCTCTCGGGGCCACTTGTGTAACCCTTTACCTCCCTACGTGGAGTGAGCATCAAAATTTTCTACTGTAATTTAAATATTTACTATACTGGGAGTTACTGACTTGGCCAGGATCGTCTTCCCCACGCTCGACGTGCAGAGGTAAATTCGCTCCCTCTCCCTTTTGCATTTATTTTACTCGTATCTATTTGTATGTGCTGCTGCGAGTTTTAGGATTCTTAGCCCATATATTTTTATGACCGGTGCAAGAGTGAGTGAGTGACCCATCCCGTGACTCGATCTGAGCATGGAAGAGCTGACTACCCGACTCACTTCCGGTTTCTCAACCACGCACGGTCTAGCGTTTCCCTCACATAGGGACGATCGCGAGCTAGAGTCCCCGGTCGCGTGTCCATCCCGCATCAAATTGGTATCAGAGCTAGTTGAGTCTAGGGTCGTCATTGCATAAAAAAAGGGGAGAAAAAGTGTCTTAAGTCTAGGTTGTGTCTAGGTTGGTAGAATGTCTAGGGTCATGTCTAGTCTATTGTCATCAAGTGTCGACATGGCCATCCCATAGTTTCTCAAGTCCCATGGATCACCAAAGACCCACATCCTATGAAAGGTGGCGATCTGCCGAACGAAGGGAAAACCAACCCGACTGCCCCCGTAGGCTCGTAGCCCGGGACTTCTATGGCTCTGAAAACCCGAGTGACTACCTAGAGTGGGAAGCCGTTATGGACGACTACTTTGAGGTGTACATTATGTCCGGTCCCATAGACCGTTAAAGTCTCTGGGACATTAAAAAAAACAAATGGGCCCCTCATTCGCCCATTCGCCCATTTCAAATCAACAAAGCCAAAACCCTCCAAAAACCTTCCGTGCTCCTCCTCCGGCGAAATCAACCCCGGCGAGGCTTCCCAGCTACGAGGATGACTAGGGAAAAAGGAAAGAAGAGAAAGGCGGTGAGGAGGATCAAGGCACGGTCGGAGCGCGTGCCCTCCCCCCGGCGAGCCCATCTACGGAGGAGGAAGTGGTGACGGCGGCGGCAACCCTTCCTACAGAGGAGGGTGTTCCTACGGCGCCAAGGGGAGTTGAAGAGGCAAGAGGAGAGGCCGGGGAAGCCACCGGCGTGGAGAGGGAGGTCATACCGCCGGCGAAGAGGAAAAGGGGCCAAGACCCAGAGGTAGGTTTTCATGCCCTAAAAAACCAATTTTGAATTTTCAATGTGATTGCATGTGGGTTTGGGGGGCATAGAACGAGTCCACGAACTCATTAGGATGATTTGTAGGCCTTTGAGGCCAATTCCACGAGCTCAAAGAACAGAATGACCCATGCCGTTTGCGTAGGAGCATAACGGCCTACCAGTAGCCGTTATGCTCTTAACGCATCTGGACAGGTGCGTTAAGTGCAACAGAACGGGAAACTGCATTATCTGATTTTTGATTTTTGTTGTTGTTTTGAATATGATAAATGCAATGCTTATGAATCCTTATGATTATATAACTAACCCTAGGACTTAATTGTGCATGGGAAAAGACGGACACGGATTACATGGGTATAAGTCCGGGCAGTTTACCTTGCGTTGCCGGAATACCAACGTGAACACCTGGCGGCCATGGGCTTCGGAGAACTGCTGAGCATTGAGGTGGCCCGTGTGGATACGGCACTCTACTTGCTCTTCACGAGAGATGGGATCCGGTGAGCCGGGCCTTCATATTCCCGTGGGGGCATATGACGCCGACTTTGGAGGACATGGCCCGGATCAGCGGCCTGCGAGTGCACGGGAAAGCTATTATTATTTAAAAGAAAAAATATTAAATAATAATCTCATTAGTGTTAAGCGTCATTACAAATAAAAAATAGGGTTTTTTACATATTAGTCCCTACAAATATGACGAATTACTTTTTAGTCCCTAAAATCTCACTATTGTTTAAAAAACCCTTAAAATCATGTAACTCTAGCAGAAAGGCCCATGTAGTTCATCGACGTTAAAAATGGTGGATATTCGATGGAATATTCCATCCTTCCGTTAAAAGAAAGTTGGAAATCCTAAACTACCCTTGTCATAACCCTCGCCCTGTGAAACCCTTCACCCCATCGCCTACCACCGCACACCCCACCGCCCCCATACGCAGCCGCAGATGCCCCACAGTCGTTGCAATCTGTGGACTGCCCCCACAGGTCGTCGCAGATGCCCCACCACAAGGCCTCTAGAGGACTGCCCCAACCGCAGACGCCCCAGCCACAGACGCAGACGCCCCACTGGTCGACGCAGACGCCCCACCGTAGATGCCCCACCAGCCACCGCAGAGCCCCGTCGCAGACGCACTGCCCCATGTGTGCTTTTCTGCATCTATTTTCGATTTGGAAAGTGGAAATCTTTTTCCCTTCTCACACACATTAGTCTCTGCAAGTTCTATAATTTGCATTGCAGGCCATGTAACCCTTCCAAATCGGCCCTTGCCATCATGCCCCATTTCAGACACATAATCGCCGTAGACGCACTACCCCAACTTACAGACGCCCCACCACCAGCCCTTGCCATCACGCCCAACACGACAAATCGGCCCTTGTTATTCTCCCCATGTCTGAAATGGTATGCTATTTCGATGGCTAGATTATTCAGGCACGACAGGTGATTGATAATTTGTTCGTGTCGTATGCAGTCATCAAATGCTAGTGGAATGCAGTTGTCTCGAGGAGCTGTCGTCTCATCTCGTGTGCCGCCGATGGAATGCAATTGTAGAAGGGGTAATTGTCGGGTTTACGTCTCAAATCGTGAGAGGTCGAAAGGCAAGCGCTTCTAAACTACCCTCACACCCGAGGGGGGGAGCAAGGGGGAGGGAATCTGATCAGCCGATCTGCGCACCGCCTTGTCGGGATGAAGCCTGCTTGTTCCGTATCGTGCGCCCAGCTCCGACGTCTGAATGAGGTTCTGTCAGCGCCTGGACAAAGCTTGGTGGATTCCGAAGAACTCCTAAGATCCTGACGTTGACCCGAGATCGCTGGAGGGTGGGGATGGTGACAGTCGAGGGTCTGCACTGTTCTATCCCACCAGACAGGTTTGTGCGATCGAGGTGCGATGACTGGTGTGCCCGCTGTAGAACTCCGAACATGACAGGACCAATGCAGTGTCGTAGCAGATAGAGAGCACTACGTACCCTCAGAAGCTGGCCGCCGTCGGATCACCTTGCCGATCATGGTCACTGAAATGGTCGGCTTCTGGTTCCTGGGCGAGCAGCTGGACACATCGATGATGGCCATGGTGGAACATCCGGTGCCGATGTCATAACGAGATGAAACCACTTGGGTTGGTTTTGTATCGTCGAGGGGCATGACTTCTGAGAAGAGAGCTCAATCCGAAACAGAGAGGAAGGGGATGTGCCAGGGTCAATGAAGTTGCAGTCTGCCATGGATGGATAGAAACTTCTGGGACTGGTGCAGTCACAGAAAAATGGGCACCCTGGGTGGAGGCATTGTCAAAAGATAGTGGGACCACCTCTGGATCATTGGCAACTCGAATATGAAGAACACTTATGAAGGGAGTTCTGGCCGATTCACACAGGGGAAGATGGCACTGTTGTTGCCAAATGGTACTTAGAAACTAGTGCAGTTCTGTCATGGTTGCACGGAATTGCCTGTCGCGGTTGATGCTGATGATGAAACGATGCAAGACCACTTCAGGAGCATTGCAGACTCGAAGGAGGAGGACTTTGCAGAAGACACCTCGAGCCGATTCTTACTTTGGATGCTACTAGAATGTCTGCCAATCGAGCCTCTGGTGCTGTCTTGTAGCAGGGAGTAGCAGAACTAGGTTCTGGCGAAGCTGTGAATCAGCAGTAGTGCTCTTGCACTAGTAAAGCCTCACTGTGTTGTGTGAGGGGTGGACGTAGGTCTCTAGATAGAAACCGAACCACCTTAAAACTCGCGTCTCGTGGTTTGTATCCCTCTGGATATTATCATTAGATGCTTGGTAGGAACGTTGATTGTTACTATCTGATTATCTGGCTAAGTATCTTTTATTTCCGCAAAGAAGGGGAAAAGGGGGCGGATCTATTCTTCCCTCCCCTCTAGATCTGCCTGTCAACACTCTACAGGAGATTGGACGAACACCGAGTTCGACTATTCTAGGTCCAAATTCAAAGCTGACTCTAGAGCCCCCCACAGTGCTTCTGGGTGAGCCCAGCCCACAGGGGATTCCTCATCGAGTCCTCTTCGTAACGAGCCCAGGCTCGTCATCATCCACCCCCAGATCAGGCCAGAGTGGCCGTTTTCATCTAACCGCGCAGATCTGCATCGCCAGATGCCCGACAGGACCTGATCTCCATTGTGAATTATTTCTCTATGATCCTGGTGGGAACAACTACCAACCTCTATCCCTTAGACATTATACTTCAAGTCCTCTTCGCAACGAGGGCTCACCCGCCCCGATCAGACGTCGGAGCTAATCGCGACGTCCATCCTCGACTGGCTACGTGACTTGCATAGATAGGCCTGATCTGAGGATGCTCTCCCTGTTGCGGGAGTTCTCCTCATCACCTTGCTGTGAGTTAGGGCCTGGCCTTTCGTGACATCAAACTACGTCCAGCCCTCTTCGTAACGAGGGCTCACCCGCCCTGATCTGACATCGGAGCTGATCACATCGCCCATTCTTGCCAGCGCACGCAAGCGGTGACCTATTTGCCCATAGACCGGTGTTAAAGCGACCGCACCTTCCAGAAAAAATAAAAAAATAAAAAAAATAAAAATAAAAAATACATTTCTCTCTCCAAAAAAATCCCCACTCAGCCCCACGTTAACCACCCAAGGGGAGGAGTTTACGCAGACTAGCACGGCCCTTGTGGAACCCCTAGACATCCAAGCATAAACCAAGCATGCATTGCACTCCCGTGGGACTTGGGTGTGGCAGACTCCGAAGGTTTGGATGGGCCAGGAGAGTTGAATGCATCACTCACATCACCCCTATGAACTGATTGACTAACCCATGGAGGAAGGGGGTGATAGTGGGCCTCCTTGGCAAGGTGGAAGGAAAGTGGTGGGTCATGAGGCCAACTAAGGAAGGGGTCAAGTGGGTCAAAGAAAGTATGGCCCCTCATGGTAGAGTCCTCCATGGCACGGTCCCAAGTTTGAAATTCTTGAAGGTATAAATAATCACCTTCATACCTTGTAATCAGTGGGACGACGATCATGTGTAAAAGGTATGCTTCCTCCCTCGGGTTATGTGGGATGAAATGAGACTCGACCGGTAGGGGAATGAACAAAAGAACCTCCATAGTGACTTGACCCACGGTGTATATGGATGTAATAGACCCCAACGCGGGATGCGTGAAGCTACGACTCGTGGGTTGGTCAAAGCCTGGGGCTAATAAGTGTGTTAACTGCAACTGTCAGTCTAATCTCAAAAGAAGGTCATCCAATGTGTCTACATGGTGACTAGACCAGAATGTGATACGGAACGAGTTGACCTGCACTATAGGGAGTGTGGAGTCCATGCATGGGCAGTGAGGTGGAGTAGGGACCAAGCCCATCCTAAGCCAACTATGAAGCGGCTCGGCAATGAATAGCTTTCCCATTAGAAACACAGGTAGCTCTGGCGGAGGAGGCTCCGCATAAACATTGGAAGGTGAAGCTTCTCCAACCCTTTTATCCCCTAGGGCTAGTGATGTCCTAGTGGGACATTATCCGACAAAGTGGCCGAACCCCGGGCAGCGATAACACTACTGTCGTGACCCACTAGGCTCCTCGATAAGTGGATCCTTTCCCTTATCCTCCCGACAGACATGGGGTGTAGGCAACAAGGGAGGAGGAGCTCGCACGGGTGGGGGAAGAGGATCCTCCATGATGGGGGGAGGACGTCTAAGGGGGAGCGCGTGCTGGATCCTATTGAGGATGGCCAGGAAGAGCCTCCCATGCCCTCGATGGTTGTCGGGGACGACCAGATCATAGAAGAGCCCCTACACTCCCCGACCCCAGTGGGGAATGCCGAGGATGTGGAGGAGAGGTTGCCCTCACTAGCCCCTAGCAGAGATACCGCAGGCACGGTGGGAGCCATGCTGGGTGAGGATCAAAACCTTTCTCAGGTTTTTCACCTTGTCTTGTCACAGGGAAGCCCTGGGTGTTACTGACTCCCCCTTGTGTTTGGTGTTATTATTTAGGTCCTCCTGGTGTACTGGCTGAGATGGGCCACTCCTCCGTGGACCTGGAGGCCGAGTGGCCTACGTCTGCTTGCCCGCCAGAGCCACTGCTGGACGCGAGGGTGGGCGCGGCCTTGCTTTAGTGAGCCCGAGGCTACCTGGGAGGTGACCCCTTGCCTTCTCCGGAGGAGCTTATGCAGTGGTTGAGGGACTGCAGCCAGGGCTACCACAGCCTCAGCTTCTCATGCGAGCTCTGGATGTCTGGCTTGGCCGGTATCTAGGCAGAGTACCTGCAGCTCCTGGCGGCTCAGGAGCAGAGGGCGCAGCGACTGGCGGCCATCTGAGAGGTGCAGGAGCAGTGCACTTAGCTTGCGTTAGCAGTGGCCGAGCAGAGGGGACTTGCCGACGCTGCCATGTCTCTTGCTAAGGACCGCGCCATGCTGCTGAGCGAGGCAAAGAGTAGAGCTGAGGCCTTGCAGAAGGCCTTGGAGGAGGAGCGGCGAGCCGTGGAGCTCGCTGAGGTTGAGTGGCGAACTGTAGAGACCAGGGTCGAGGCTAGTGTTCAGCTTACATCGACCTTAGAGGTGGAGCTGGCGGCTGTAGAGTCTCACCGAGTAGCACTAGAGGGGAGTGAGCCTAGGCTCTGATTGTATCGCCCCTTTTTTCTTTTTGTCATCCGGACTACATGTCTTTTGTCACCCCAAGGGCATGTCTTGGGCTCCTTTTTATAGAGTATGAGTCTGTTATAGTGTATTTGACTGATGTTTGGCTGGGTATGGCGTTTGCTGTAATGCACCAATCCCCATGCGCCAGGGTTCTGTAACGCGTCCCTATTGGGCCGTTACATGCCCTTTTGTCCGGGTCCCGTTACATGCCCTTTTGTCCGGGTCTTGGTCTATTGGCCCTGACGCCCCTGTCTTGGTGCGTCAGGGAGTGTAACGCCCCTATAGAGGTACGTTACAGTCTTGTTGGCCGTGATGGCCTGCGTTATTCTGTGTTCATCCATCTGTCGGTCTGTCTTAGGTTCAGTAGTAGGGCGATGTCCGTGACGGCTCATTCCTCGACCGTCACATCCGTGTGGCGTGCTTTTATTAGACTACCACAGTCCTATCTCCTCTACAGTGTAACGGCTCATCCTTAGACCGTCACCTCCGTGTAGTGGTCTAAAGGTGGAGCGTCACAGCCCTAGAGTCCTACTTTTCGCTATCTTGGTTTCTGATTGTCTTGGCTTGTCCTTGTGGTCTACCCGCCTTCCTGTGGATGTCTCTTGACATCCTATGAAGGTCAAGACTACGTTATAAGGCAGCCAGGTGTCTTCTTGCTTGCTGTAGGATTCTCTTTCCTACTGTTGAGTCATCATTGTCTGGTTCCGGTCAACCCGGTGTCACCTAGTGGTTGATAGGTAGCCTTGTATGTGTCGACAGTTCTGTCCAATTCGAGACATGGTTCTGGCTGCAGTGAGGTATCATCTTACCTCGTTCTGTGCATCCAAATGTGCTGAGGGTCCTCGGTGTTCCCTGAGGTCTTCGCGTGTCGTTCCTCCGACAGTGTAGTTTTCTCTGGCTTAGGTTTAGACCGATTGGTTGCTTATTCCGCTATTAGTCACGATCTTGCTTCTAAGTCGTCTGACTCAAGGATCGTTATGTGAGTAGGTCTAGTTATCTTGTCCTGAGTTGCCAGCAGTGGCTGTGCTGCCATTGGTGCTTTGAAGTACGTGCGATAGTGCTCTCTTGCCTATCTGTACTTTCGCACTTTAACCTGTTCCCTGCCATTCCTGTTTCCTGCCATTCCATCATCATAATATAATAATTGATTACCTATGAACTCAGTGACGATGGGCATGCTGTTAAAACATAAATGACGATGGGCATGCTGTTAAAACATAAATGACGATGGGCATACTTTTTAAAACATAAAGATGACAGGCTTGTCATTTAGAACAATTAAGCAGGCTAGGGCATCAGTCCCCCTACCTCAATCGGGCTGAAAATGCCCGATTCGACCGCAAGTAAGCCGAGGGATGTCGCGGTTCATCCTTTGCCCGGTCGTCTCTCCACTCCACGGTTCGTCCCGGGTTGATACCTTCCCGCTCCTCGTGTCGTGGGGAAATCTCCGCCGGTCCTAATACGAGAGGAAGGCCGCCGATGTCACCGTGGGGGCACACCACCACGCTGGGGTCGGAGCCGACGAGGGTGCCGCCGTGCTCCTCCTCCTCTGCTGGCCCGCCGACAAGGCTGCCAGACTTCTCCACTGTGGCTGATGGCGTCGCCGCGCACCGAGAAGGAGGAACGGGAAGATCGGGTCGCGATCTCTCCCCGCCTCCGTGCGCCGTGAAGGGAGAAAGGGGGCGAGCGAGGGGGAGGCCGGTCGCAGTTTTCCTCCTCGCACTAGCTCACTGCCGGAGCTCCTCCACCGTCTTGGGCCTCCATTCACTGGGAAGAATAACGGAGGGGGGGGCAGAGGCCGCGGCGTCGCCGGTGCGGACGCGCCCGCGGGCTCGCCTACGCGTTCGGCTGAGAAGAGGAAGGTGAGGGGGAGGGAGCAGCCGCCGCCTCCACCACCCTTGCCAACATGCCGGCGAGGCCGCCACCGTCCTCCTCCATCCGCCGTCGCCGTCGGGTTGCCACGCCGCGAAGGAGAAACGGGCGAGGGAGGGGGTTCGCGTTCGCGGCCACCCCCCGTTTCCTACGCGCTCGCGGGTTCGGGAGAAAGAAAAAAAAAGGGGGGCCACGGTTTCCCCAAAATAAAAAAAAGGGGTTTCATATATTTACAATTGGGTGCAGAACGAATTCATTCCGGGGACGGAGCCGACGGCGGCAATCTTCCGCATGGGCTCGCCGGGCTATGTGCTCGATACGCTCGACAGTTTCGGCACACTTGATGACTGGTCGCAGTATCCGTTGGGCTCCTCGGTCTGGCAGGGTGGCAATTTCCGCCTCGCGGGGCTGGATGCGGATTACAAGTTCGGGTTCTTTGACGGTCCCGCTGCTGCTGCAATCCTCGAAACACCGACCGAGGGTGGTCTAGTCAGCGCACTGGTCAACTGGTGCGAGCCGCTGACGGATGATGCCGACGCAACGGTCCAGGTTGGTGTCAAGGAACGACTGTCGGACGCGATAGTGTGGAAGCCTGCGGTGTCCATCGGAGCGTCGGGCAGGGCCGGTATCCGAGCCCGCGGGAAGTGGCAGCGCTATCGGCTCAATCATGCCGCTGCTGGCTCGTGGTCGCGTGATACCGGCATTATCGGCGTTGTGGCTCCGAAGGGTGGCCCGCGATGAGCAATGTCACTTACGAGGGCGGCGTTTCCGGCATTCGCGCCGTGAAACTCTCGTCCACCAGCGTCACCGATATTGTCGCGGAGCCGAAGCGGTGCCTCGTCAAGAAGGTGTACGTCACTGAGATCAGCGGCAACACGCCCAACTTCTCGCTCGAGGTCTATGACGGCTCAAGCTCCTACTACCTCCAGAACACCAAGCCGATGACGGCGCGGCAGACCCTCGAGTGGGGCGATATCCCGCTGAACAAGGGATGGAGGCTCCGGGCGACGGCAGGCACGGCGAACCGCATCGATGTGATCGCTGTGATTGTTGAGCCGGGGCAGGGGTGACGTTCCTCTCCTACTCGCGGCAAGACATACTGCTGCGATGGGCCGACGACATTGAGCCGGAGTTACGACGCGCTGTCGCCGTCGAAGGCAAGCCGCTGACCGACGTGTTCTGGAATCTCGCTTCAGGTGAAAGCGAGGCGTTCCGGGTCGTAACGGAGGCGGTGACAGGGCTGGTGGACCCATCCACCCCACTTCCCCTACCATAAACCCCATTTTCCCCCCATCATCTTCACTCTGTAGTTCTCAGTTCGGAGGTAGCAGAGTACTAGTGGCTTTTATAGGAAACTGTGACTTCATCCCTACGTTTCTGAAGGCTCAACAGGTACCGGTGGAAGCACCTCTGAGTCTTCTTTGCAACGGGGGTCATCTCGTCTCATTCCGAGTTCGTGGCTGTCCGGGGCAGGCGATCTCCCTCGACTGCGCAACAACATCCTGACTGTCAGCCAGAGACAATTTGCAGAGGGTACCACGTCCCGCCACCGAAAGATCTAAAGGTGGGGCTTGGCCGGGACCTTCTACGACGAGTCTTCTTCCTTATCCAAGAAGCGGCACTCCATTCGGCAACTCGAGTGAATTCTTCTCTATTTTCTCCCTAGGGTGCGCAGTTCTATCTTCCCTGGAACTAAACTGACACCTTGTCACTGTTTGGGCTACTGCGACCTACTCCGATATCGTCTGGCACCCCCGTGGGTCCCGTTTCGAAGGCAACTCGTCAACGGTTCCAACGCCATTGACAGCACTCAATTTGAAGTTCGGGAGCAGCCATGGCGGATTCGCCTTCCTGCTGTAGTAGTTCTGAGATAGCTAGGAGCAGGAAATAGAGTCCCTGTTCATAGCCTCGCCCCGACCAACGCCGGCCACCAGAGCTCCCGCTAAAAATCAGACGTCTTCCTGGGTCAGTGAGGGAAGATTTGCCACTAGTCTCGTCAAAAAGGGAGTTCGGGAGCGACTGCAAAAGCGACAACATCACCTATCTGTCTCCTATTCTAGAGAGCGGGCAGAACCGACATCGACCGTCCGTTTAGCTCCTAGTTCGTCTCTCCCCTCCCCCGCCTGGCCAGCTGACCACCCCTCCCTGTGGGAGGTAGTGTTTGAATGTAACTTTGACTTCCCTACCCCAATTTCAACCCCGTTGCATGGGGCGTAGTGCATGTACTTGAATTTTCAGGTTGAAGCTTCATCGGCGCGGCGTGGGAGATTGTGAGTGCACCTTCCCTTCCTACCGGCCGGCCGACGGAGGGAGTTCTTCTTTGATTACCCTTACAAAATAAAGAGAAAACACCAATAAAAATATGGATTAGAAACCAAGGTGAGTGTAGCATCAAATTCACAATATGAATATAAGCATTAAAACATGGGATAGAACACACCTTTTGGGCATTGCCCTTTTAAACCCCTTATGCAAAAGGGTGGGATGAATATGTAATGCATGAGAAATAAAGATGACAAAAGTGATAAAAAAGTGTGCAAGAGTTGCACTTTGGAGCTTCAACGTGGTTGAGAGAGGAGCTTTTAAGAATAAAAGAAATAGAACTATGATGCATGCATGATATAATGATGCAAACAAAAGAAATAAAGAAAAGGGAAAAAGCCTGGGCAATTCTCCTTGGCTTAGATAATCATTCGGGATGAAGACTCCACGAGATGGAGCATGGCAGCATGGGGAGCTCCCTCCTTTAGCCACAAACCGGCAGCACCCCGCCTTCCGTTAAAAAAAAATCTCCCTCCCTTTCATGAGCCACAGGGCTCTATTTATGGGGAAATTTCAGAAGAGTTTGCATCCAAATAGAATTAGGAAGGCCAGTTCAATTGGGAGTCAAACAGGGAAGGAACTCTCCAACTATTAGAATCCTTTCCGTAATGGAAAAGGGCTCAAAACAGAGAAAGAATGGAGTCCGGGATGCATTAGGAATCTTGGAGAAAATGACGACCCCTTACACAGTCGTCGTTTGAAATGACGACTTCCACAATGACGTCAATCAAAAATAATAATAAATGTCGAAATGAAATGACGACCTCTATTCAGGCGTCTTTTAAAATGACGACTTTCACAATGTCGTCAATCATAAAAATATGAAAAGGCCAAAAATAAAATGACGACTTGTCAGTAGGGCGTCATTTGATCAACTTTAAAGAAAAAATGACTATTTTTTATTTCTCAATATTATTTTCCCATTTTTTCGGTGAATGTGCGTCTTACTATACTGATTCGACAAACTCCCCCAACCCTTCAGGGGCCTCATCAGCCTCTTGGGTGACTTCCCCAGTTCTTGGTAGCGGTAATTCAATGTTACATCGGGCTATCGGTATCCGGAGCTCTGGGTCGTTACACAACTAGACTTACAGTCCAAGGCCATACACACAGCCCCTCTCGGAACTCGAAACACACACGGGGTCACTCAGACCCCAGGACTCGCGAGCACGCTAACCGAGGTAACACGGTACCTCCGGACACCCCAAAACATAAACACAGGTCTCACGTTGTCTGAAACATTCACGAGGCTAAAGGTCAATCACTGGGTCACAACCGGATCGACCGGAGACCAATCACTGATCCATCATGGCCGTTGAGTCCGGGATTAAGATAGATGAGAATGACGGACCAGAGGAGGCGCGCCATGTTACGTTAACGCACCCCACCTGATCCATTATGATGTATGATGGGGCAGGGCTGATCCGTTATGCTCTGTAACAGGACAGCACTGATCCGTTATAGTCTCTGCTATCCTAGAGCAATGAATCGTTATTCTAATACATTCTTTGCCATGTTTAAGTTATTTTATGAATAAAAATACATATTTATGTCCCAGTAGGGTTACTTTCTCTTTCCTCGTGATGGAGTCACTAGTCATAGCTCAGCGACCTTAGTGTCGGCCCACCTGGGAGAGGTGAAGGGGTGTTTCCGTCTAACGATTTTTAGGCTAGTTACCGTGGGCCACCGCAGTTACCGTAGCATCCTACGGGGGGGGGAACTAGCTAGAGACCTGACCCTAGGCAGGAGTCGGTGTGTGCACACATGGTCAGAGGCTTAGACTGACACTGACGAGTGTTACACTGACTAGTTCTTGTTCTGGTACCTTCTACGCCTCTCGCTCGTTGTGTCTGTCTAACTTGCGAGTTGCCTGAAACGCAGTGTAAGCCATCAGTTGACACTTCTGGTTTCTACCTTCTGGTGAGTTCTCCGTCTCTCACTTCACCTGGTTAGTTGAGGTTTATTCTATTGGTACCCTGTCGGTCGCGTCACCTCGACGACACCGGCGAATAGACATCTTACCCGGACCTTACGTCCAGAGTAAGAGAATAAACCCTTCTTTGCGTCGGCATTGACCCAGTGTCGATGAATATTCCAAGAGACAAATAAACCCTGTCGGCTCTGTCACCCCGGTGGCACCGACGAATAGACACCTTACCTGGACCTTACGTTCGGGGATGAGGGAATAAACCCTTCTTTGTGTTAGCACCGACCCCAGTGTTGACGAATATTTCTAAGAGACAAATGAACCCTGTCGGCTCTGTCACCGCGGTGACGCCGGTGAATAGACACCTTGCCTGGACCTTACATTCAGGGATAAGGGAATAAACCCTTTCTTGTGTCAGCACCGACCTAGTGTTGACGAACATCCCAAAGAGACAAATAGGCCCTGTCGGCTCTTTCACCTCGGTGACGTCGACAAACAGACACCTTACCGGGACCTTACGTCCGGGACAAGGGAATAAACCCTTCTTTGCGTCAGCACCGACCCAATGCCGACGAATGCTCCGGAAGACTAATAAACTCTGTCGTTTCTGTCACCCTCGTGGCACCGACGAATAGACACCTTACCCGGGCCTTACGTCTGGGATAAGGGAATAAACCCCCCCTTGCCTCGGCATCGTCCCAGTGCCAACGAATATCCCAAGAGACAGACAAGCTTCACCGGTTGCTTCACCCCGGTGATGCCGATGGATCAACATTTCCCCCATACCCCTCTTGGGATCGGACTGACGAATACTCCTTTGACCCGAACCTTCCGTCCAGGTCATTTGGACCAATAAGCTCTTCTCTCCGTCCCTTCGGTGACGGATACTTCTTCGACTGGGACCTTCCGCCCAGGTCGCTCGAGCCAATAAACTCTATTCCCCGTCCCTCCGGGCGACGAATACTCCTTCGGCTCGGACCTTCCGTCTGGGCCGTTTGAGTCGATAAACTCCTCTCCCCACCCTTTCAGGTGACGAATACTCCTCTGACTTGGACCTCCCGTCGTCACTATTTTTCAACAGGTTTTAATTGGGGATTAGATTTTTAAAAGGGGAATTCATTCACCCCCCCTCTGAATCCGGCACACCTAGACTAACAAGGGGTTGGCCGTGCCCTATCTGAACGGCCTGGTTTGAGTTGTTTAGTTTCCTGTTTGGCCCAATAATGGCACGGTCCCATGTTGACCGCGCAATACTTGGGACGGCCCTGTGCTGGCCGTGTAGCATTTGAGCGGCCCATGATGGACCATTCATCGTCTGAGACCTAACCAGTGGTTTCTTCCGTGTCGATTCGAGTCCCGGGTGAGCAGACCTCGATCCACGTGTTGACCCCGTGGTCTGACTGATGCTAGGCATCATGTGGGGACCATGTGTGGGGTGGCGTGGAGGTCCCGGGATGTGGCGTTCTCGGCTTACGTCACCATGAGTCGGTGTCGTATGAGGAGTGATCCTTGTACTTGTCTAGTTCCAGAGTCATTTTCTGTGACTTGAAAGTCTGTTCTTCCTGTGACCCGTCCACTAGTCGTAGCTTCCACGGCATGCGTGTGTCGGTCCACTGGGAGCACTGGTGTGGTGCACCCGAGAGAGACTGTGAGTAGGCTGGTTATCGTAGGGCCCCTCCGTACAGTCGAGTCCAGACTTAGGGGAAATTACCTGCTAGAGGACAGGCCTAGGGCGTATGGTCTAAGCGTATACACGGGGCGGAGGGTTTCGGACCTGCGCTGACGAGTGCGACCTTAGCTAGTCCTTATTTAGTGGTACTTCTGGTTACTATGCGTGTCTGAGTCTCGCGTCCGGGGCGTTATAGCTAGACACTTGTGACGCGATATAAGATGTTAGGGGACGCATCCAGTCGTTCTTCTGGTGGGAGGTGCTCCTGTCTACTGACAAGTATGGACTCGAGTTTTGATAGATTGAGGTTCAGTTTGCACGGTACGATTAGATTAGATAGCTTTTCCGTTTATTTATTACAGCTTGTTGGTTCTACTGTACTCCTACTAGGTAGCGTTACTTTCGTGCTTTGCCGTGCTATTGCTGGTAGTTTTCTGGTGTTGGCATTGGCATTTATGAGTGTTGGGGAATTTGTCGGCTCGTCTACTGATTGAGTACCCTCTACTCTGCATCTCTTCTCGTGGGTGTTGTGCTCTCTAGGCATTACTGTGGTCCTTGAGAAGCATTCCCTGAGATTGCCGTTTATATCACTTTTCCGTGTCGTGGGTCTTCCTTGGTGAGTAGTCTGACGCATGACTCGTTCCTTGGAGTCGTGTGATCAGCTGCTGGTATACCCTAACGTGACCCTACTTGCAGATGTGCTCCACGATTTTCTATGCTATTTAGAGTCGGGATCCAGCAGGTGCTGTTGTACCATTTCTGTATGATTTTGCGTCTCTATCATGGACCATTGTCTTGTCAGTTAGCATTGTTGTACTCTCCATTCCTGGTGAGATTAGCTTGCAGCTCGGTCAGACATGTTACCAGCTAAGGATTGACTCGATTCTACTCATGGTCCAATGCTGTTGTTTTGCTGTCGTTCTTTCCATGAATTTGTCATTGGTGTCCTGTGTGTCAGGTGTTCCCTGTCACCTTGGGTGCCAGAACCGATGACGTTGTCAGGCTGTCAGCTGAGAGGACTATGTTTCCTTGTGTAAGCTGATGTTGCTCGTGCCTGTCGCTTCTGTCGATTCGTTTCTCGGTGTCTGTTGTTCTGACAGTCGTGTCTCTATTCCTGTGAGACGTAAGCGATGTTACTTTATTTTGGAGGTGTTAGATTTGTGTTCACTTGTGTCGTGCTCACTCCTGAGTGTGTCCTCGTGATAATGATCTGGCATTGGTCCTCTGAGCTTTGTCTCTTATGCCTTGTGTTGGTAGTTGTTGGGTTCTTCCTCCCTGCCTTACCCTTGCTTGTCCTTAAATTTTGAGGATGAAATTTCTTAAAGGAGGGGAGGAATGTAACACCCCAGATTCTTGCCGGATCTTTATTGGGTCTTGGCGGATCTTCATTAGGTTGTTCGGATCCTTTTGGAAGAGTTCGGATTGGAGCTCGGCTAGGGCGGAGTGCCACTAAGCCAAGGAAAGGTAGCTCGGCTAGGGTGGAGTGCCGCTAACCAAGAAAAGGTAGCTCGACTAGGGCGGAGTGCCACTAAGCCAAGGAAAGGTAGCTCGGTTAGGGCGGAATGCCACTAAGCCAAGGAAGCGTAGCTCGGTTAGGGCGGAGTGCTGCTAACCAAGAAAAGGTAGCTTAGCTATGGCGGAGTGCCGCTAACCAAGGAATGGTAGCTCGGTTAGGGCGGAGTGCCGCTAACCAAGAAAAGGTAGCTTAGCTAGGGCGGAGTGCCGCTAACCAAGGAAGGGTAGCTTGGCTAGGGCGGAGTGCCGCTAAGCCAAGAAAAGGTAGCTTGGCTAGGGCGGAGTGTCGCTAACCAAGAAAAGGTAGCTTAGCTAGGGCGGAGTGCCGCTAACTAAGAAAAGGTAGCTCGACTAGGGTGGAGTGCCACTAAGCCAAGGAAAGGTAGCTCGGTTAGGGCAGAGTGTCGCTAACCAAGAAAAGGTAGCTCGACTAGGGCGGAGTGCCGCTAAGCCAAGGAAGGGTAGCTCGGTTAGGGCAGAGTGCCGCTAACCCAAGGGAAGGTAGCTATTCCGGGAACGCCGGTTGAGCTGTATGGTAGAGTTTTATGTGCTTTCCATTGAGGGCAGAGAACTGGATGACTCCTTTATGGTCCACCAGGATGTAGGCACCCCCTTCATATACCCGGCGGACGATGTACGGTCCAACCCAGTTTTCCACTAACTTTCCTTTGGGGTTGGAGGCCATCACCTCTCTTCTTTTGACCATCACCAGGTCTCCGTTCTTGAATTCTCAACCTTTGACCAGCTTATCGAAGGCGTGGGCCATGCGAGCTTGGTATAGCTGGATGTTTTGTTGCACGCGAAGGCGCTTTCCTTCGAGCTCGGCGAGCTCCTCCAGTCTTCTTTCTGCATTATCCAGCTCACTGCTGACCAACCCGTGCTGGATGGTGACTCGCAGTGAGGGGACTTCTAATTCAATCGGCACCATCACGGCCACAACAGGACTGTAACGCACCTCTATAGGGGCGTTACACTGCTATAACGCACCAGCACAGGGGCGTTAGGGCAAGCAGACATAAACTCCAATGCAGACTATGTAACATACCAAGACAGGCGCGCCACATCAGCATAACGCACTAGGATAGGGGTGTTATGGCCAACGGACCAAAACTCAAATGAAAGGGCATGTAACGGACCAATATAGGTGCGTTACACCAGCCTAACGCACTAGGACTGGTGCGTTATGGCCAACAGACCTAAAACACTAACACAGACAAGAGGCATATAACGGACCAGGCTGAGTCCGCCACAGCCACATGGCGCTTGGGGGTAGGCGCGTCTCACCAACCACCATAGCCAGACAAATGTCAGTCAAGCACAATGTAACGGACCCACATAGGTTCATTACCAAATTATAATGCACAGGGAGAGATCCGTTACAATGAACCGACTGACATGATCTTCGAGGAAGTGCGGTCGTCGAGCGTCTGACACAACAGTAGGCCTCGAAAACCACAGCACGTAATGCACCAAGCCAAGCGCGTTATAGGCATGTGACGGTCCTATACTCGTCCGTCACACCAAGAACATAACGCACCACCATAGGCGCATTATAGTCATGTGATGGTCCAGTACTGGTCCATCACACGACCCCAACCTCGAAGAATGCAAAATGACCATGGTTGTGGCGGTCTATCGGGTAACCGTCACACAGTGTGACAGTCACTGGAAGGACCGTTATACAATTTCGGCGAGCAAAATAGGGGAACTGCCAAATCGGCCCGTTCCACGCCCCATTCACGCCGAAGCACAAGGGAAATAATGCCACGCGACGAAAAACAACCCCTCGAGACTGAAAACACCACATGCACGCATTAAAACCCGAAATCGAGGTGATTCCAACGATTCGACCCTAAATGAGTCATCGGGGTTCCCAGACTCCTACCGGCCCCAAATGACAACCGATCGACACGAAACTGGTGGGGTTGGGATCCTGACATCCACTGGGTTCCCACATGTCATGGTCCCAAGTCTGAAGTTCTTGAAGGGGTAGATGGTCACCTTCATCCATTATGGTAAGAGGGACAGCGATCTCATGGAGTAGATATGGGTCCTCCCTCGGGACGGCAATACCGTAAGAGGGGACAAAATCAAGCTCATCGGGAACGGGGAAGAACAACAAGACCTCGATGGTGATATGACCCAAGGTGTACACTGAGGTAATAGACCCCAAAGCTGGGAGCATGAAGCTATGATTATAGGGTTGGTCAGACCCTAAGGCCAATATGTATGTTAACTTCCATTGACAATCTAAACTCCTTAGTAGATCTTTCACACTTTCGACAAAGCAAAAGGATTGAAAAGTGGTGTGAAAGGAGTTAAGGGGTACTACTGGGAGTGCTGGGTCCATGGATGGGTAGCGGGGCAATCTAGGGACCAAGCCTATCTTGAGCCAACTAAATAGTGGCTCAGCGATGAATAGCTTTTTCGTTAGAAACACGAGTGGCTCCAAATGAGGTGGCTCCGACTCAAGATCGGAAGGTGAGGGTGATGGCAAAGGAGCTCTCACAGGTGGAGAAGGAATGTCCTCCCTGAGGGGAAGAGGTCCTTGGGTTGGCACCGTAGCTGGCGCCGGGTTAGGACTACTGGCTGCTTCCTCCTTAAACTCGGGCAAGAGTCCATCAATCTGGGTACACATCCTATCCACTTTATCTAACATGATTTTGAAAAGTTTGGCAATGGTGGGGTTTGGGGTAGGGGTATCGTGATGGACTAGCCCATAAGCACTCGGCTTAGTCGTGGACCTAGGCTCTTCTTCACGCGGGGCTCTTTGCCTCCGACTATTAACCCACTTGGTTGGAGGTGCTTGGGTGGGATTGGTTGGAGGTGAATGGGTGGGACTAGTTGGAGGGGTCCGGGTGGGGAAGGTTGATCTTTCTAAGCTCATCCTTCATTTTCCTCCATGATTCGATAGGCCATTGCCTCCTAATCTCCGTCATGCGTTCAACGCTCTCCCATCTTGACCGTATATGGTGATGTGTGGTCCTATGAGGACTACCCATCTCGCAGGAAAGAGACCTTACTTTTTTTTTAGTTTATTTATTATTATTATTATTATTCTCTCTTCTTCTCCCTTTCCTTGAATTAATTGCTTGAACAATGGGTGAATAATGCAGGGGAAGTGCAGGACTCGCATCTCATGGCTACAGGTCCGTGCAGTGCACTTGGCATTGTCAGACTTTCAGCGGGAGCGACTGACTGCCATGGGGTTCGCCCCATTCTTGAGTATTGAGGTATGTCGATTTGACACACCTCTGCTCTATGCTCTGCATGACCGCTGGAATCCAGTGAGTCAGACTTTCCTCTTCTCGTGGGGGCACATGGTCCCTATGCTGGAGGATGTGGCCAGGCTCACTGGCCTGCCAGTGCACGGGCTACCGGTTAGTGGGACTACCTTTCCCGACTACCGGGGGATGGCTCAGGAGCTGCTGGGCCTAGAGCTGTGGTGCCCCGAGAGGTAGTCGACCCTCCTCCCTTAGGTGAGTCTACAGGACAGCCTAGGGCTGAGACGGGTAGGGATAGCGGTTGGCGAGGAGCCAGAGCAGCACTTGCAGCGCCTGGTGGACTTGGCCAGATCGAGGGTAGCCGCGCAGTCGGGAGCAGAGGCCGATCGGGTGCTGCGACACTTTCTGATGCTGATGTTCGGTCGGCTCCTTTTCTCTACGCGGGCGGACGCGATGAGCTATCGCTTCCTCCCCTTCCTCGAGGAGCTCAACCATGTGGGCGACTACGCCTGGGGAGCGACAGTCCTAGCCTTCTTGTTCAACACGCTGAGTTCGACGGTGCGTCGGACCATGCTCGGGTGCTTCTCCCCCTTACTCCAGGTACGACTCTTACCCTAGTTTTGACCACATGACTTCTACATGTTCTCTAAATGCTGATGCGCTACTGTGATGTAGGTTTGGGCCTATGTGTACCTACGGGCACTAGGCAGAGGGGAGGAGGCCCGCCCTGGGCTTCTCCCGATAGCACGGGCTTCAGTTCTGTGATTTTCATCGCCAGCAGGGGCATTTGGTTGAGGATTGTCCCGAGTTCTAGGATTATATTTACGACTTGGAAGATCAGAAGAGGATTGGTTGGGCCGCTATTCACAAGGTCATTGTACATCTTCACAGCAAGAAGTAGCAACAAGAAGCGCCGCCTAAGGAGCCGTCTCCATTTCTAGGCCAGGGATACCCCTGTGATTCCTCGTCTAGCATTACACCCACTCCGTCGCTTATTCCACCGTTACCTTCGCCATCTCCTACCCCATTTCCCCAACCTCCACAAACCCAAGTCTCTGCTCAGGCCAGTGCCTCCCCTTCTTCTCCTGTCGCCACTTCTACTACTTCCACTCCCAATGCCGTGCGACGTGTTGTGTCAATACGCTGACATTGTGCCCCACGGCCTTCGATTTCACCCTCACCCTCTCCGCCATCTCCATTGCCTAACCCATCACCACCGCTTTCACCACCTACACTATCTCCATTACCCCTATTGCCTACATCACTACCCTCACTATCCTCTCTACCATCTTCGTCATCTTACCCACCATTACCTTCGTCTCTAGAGCCTGAGCAGGCTATGCCCCCACCTATACCTCCACCTTTGCCTGTGCCTTCTCCACCATTCGTACCTGCCATTGCCTCTACTCCTCCACCACCACTTAAAAATGTCATACCCATTGAAGCCTCCATGCCATCCAAGCCTTCTACCTCTGCCGCTTCTCCACCTACTTCCACCCCACGGAGAGGGTGTGCATTACCTTTGGTGCCCCTCGGGTCTGGTCCCCAAGGAGAGCATGAGCCGGGTCAGGGCGATTCAATGTCGGTTCCGCATTTCAAGATCCAAGGTTTTATCTGTCGCATGTCGATACGCGTCCTGGTCCCTGGCTATTTTGGGAATGATGAGCTTCCACTTCCCAGGATGGTTGTCAAGAAGAGTTCCCTTGCCTTGGTATCAGTTTCTTCAAGAGAAAGGCTGGTGGCAATCTCTTTGCTCACTGGAGATTACTTGCATATGGTGATTAATTTGCTATGCGCATTTCATTGTTGCATGACTGTGTACCATGAGAAAAGGATTGTTGTTTGGTTGAAACTACTACACACAGTGAGGGGGAGCTGAGTCAATTCTGTCAGATATATTTGACTGCTTCTGATTGTCAGAATATGTGTTGTTGCTATTGTTGCTGGTTGAAATGTTAATTTGCTATATCTCATTCTAGTGGAGTCAATGCTGCTTTAATGATTGGCTTAGTGTTTTGTCTGAATGAGCCAGTAGGTCGATGCATATGGAAGATGCTCAGACCTTGCTATGCGAATAGGTCGATGCATATGTTAGGTGCACCGACCTTACCATGCTAGCTGGTCGAAGCACACAAAAGGAACATCAACCTTAGTTCACTAGTTAGTTGAAGTACATGAGAGGAACCTCAACCATACTGGAAAGGATTAGGTGTTCAATTTAAAGGTTTGTCTTGTGAGATGTGCAGAGTTGTTGCTGTGAATCTTTCTGGCTGAAGTGCATTTCTGGTCAAGCTAGTAGGTCAATGTTTGGGAAAAGAACTTCAACCTCATCACATTGATAGGTCATTGCATGAGGCAGTTGCACCGACCTTGGTATGCTAGAAGGTCAATGTATATAAAGGAACACTGACCTTACTACACCTAGTACAAGCTGGTTGATTGTGTGCTATTGTGCTCTATATAGAAGGCTGATGTCTGATGAGAAGCTAGTAAGGCTATGCCTAGTCGTCTGCAAATCTGTCCTAAGTCTTACCCTTGCTTCTATGTGGCCTTCCACCTTACTACTCCTACCTATCTTTACTTTGTTGATTTCTCCACCCCTGTTGTCTCATCTATTCTATCTATGACAAGTCTTTCCCACTTCTCAAATGTCTATGCATTCTCTCAGGGGAGTTTGTCATTAGAATCTATCTTTCAGGGGGAGTAAGTCTTGAAGTCTGTCACCTTTACTAACTAAGAGATACAGTTACTAAGATCACCCAGATCTAAAAGGAAGTTGCTGCACCAACCAAAGAGGAGCCACAAAACCCGAAGACTCTAAAACACAAGTGCTGGAGTACAGATAGGTCGTACTACACGCACCACGGCAGTACAGGAAGCTATCGACCACTCAGGGCAAGGCATACTAGACTTACAACTACAACGGTCCCTGAGTTCTACGACTCTGAGTCAGGATCATCGTACACAGTAGAACAAAACCGCCAATCGGTCTAATCCTAAGCCAGGGAAAATAACGCTCTACGAGAACTAAAACACAGAGACCTAAGGGGGCACCAAGAACCCTCAACACACTTGGATACGTAAACCGAGGTAGAACGGTACCTCGAGACATCTAGAACCAATGTCTCGAGTTGGACAAAGCCGTCGAGACACAACAAGACTGCCTGTCAACTACTAGGTAACCCCGAGTTGACCGGAACAAGACACGACACCGACACACTAACACACACACACTGCATACATAAGCACTCCTGGCCATCCCATCGTGGTTACTGCCCTCATAGGATGTCAATAGACACCCACGGGTCATGGGCAAACCACGAGATCAAGTCAAGACAAACAGAAACTAGAGCGATGGACAACGACAACAGTCTGGGCAAAGCGAACCATCACTCGACCGCTAGACGAAACTGGCAATCAAGGCACAGTCGCTATGCAACCAGAGACAAGGACACTGGCAGTTCTAGATTGAGTTGTTAGGGTACTGTCGCAGTCTAGGAAAAGACCACACTTAATCACCTAAACCGACCGATCCAGACAACCACTGACAGACAGACACTGCCCTAAACAAGGGCCTAAAATAGACGGACACACAACACAGAACCAACCAATGGTCATCACGGCCAATAGGACTATACCGCACTAGCATAGTGGCATTATACCAACATAATGCACCAAGGGAGGGGCGTTATGCCAACCAGACCTGAAACCACATGCAAAAGATATAACGCACCAAGATAGGGGCGTTATATCAACATAACGCACCCTCATAGGGGCGTTATGTCCAACAGACCAAAAGTGTGATGAGAGCTTGATACCTTTGAGTCTATGTTTTATATTTTCTCTCGAGTCTCGTCCTGTTATTGAGTCTTTTAATTTCAATAGAATGTAGTAGTGGCTTTGTCCTTTTTCTCTCAGTATGTAAGAGGAGTCCAGTTTGTAATTTAGATATTTGAAATAACAATAAAGGTTGTGTTTGCCATGATTAAATGGGCCCTAAAGTCCGATGTCTTATGTTCGCTCTGATTGTACACGACTGTTATATATACTGCCGCGTTCCGAACTACACGTTCCGCTGCTATCGGTTCGGGGCGTGACAGTACTACCTAAGTTTTCCACTTTGTCCAAGTCACCTTTAGCCTAAGATAATATATCGTCTAACTTTGTCTTAACACTTCCATCTATAGCTTCCATCTATCTTATATCGTCTAAGTCTGTCAGTTACATGATGCTGCGTCTGACTTGTTAAGACTTCTTTCTGACTTGTACTTCGTCTAACTTGGACTCCGTTTAACTTAGATGATTCATCATCTAAGTCTCTTGAAAATGCTCTAGTTACTAAATAATATGAATATGGGCCATTACTCAACAAGTTCATACCTGATGGAGGCTACCAGGACCTACCTTTATAGTCATGAACTGGTAGTGCCATGAGTGTCGACCTTACTATTGTGGCGGGCATGCCTGTAGGGTGACAAGAGAGTGTGCCATGTCTGGGCATAGGGTTCAGCATGCCATGCGAGGGTAGATTGTTGTAGAGCAACATGCGACATGCGCTAAGGTGGTGTACAGAGAGGGGTGATAGGAAGGGGTGTTGGCGCACTGGTCCTCTAGCTTTGTTTTTCAATTACTGACATCAACGTTGCCATTAAAACGGTTGGATTCAAAAAATGGGTGGGAGGTGACTGAAGCGGTGAGAGAGTGCCATGCCATTGGATTTGGTAGGTCATTCAAGATAATTGTGATCTTTCTGAGGCAGGGTTCTGCACTTGAGATAGCATAGACAATTTTGCCAAACCGTCTACCCTCATTTTGTCACACTATGAATCATGTTAAGACAAAACCGCATAGAGCCATTCATGTTGATCAAGTTACTTCATATTCTAAGTGTCAAAAAATCAGGTCGATGCACGTTCATGTCTTAATCATATAAGGTCGATGCACGTTCATGTGCTAGTCAGATAAGGTCGATTCATATTTAAAATTGAAGCATGTAAGGTCGATGCATACACACGGTTGAAGTATAGAAGGTCGATGCACATTTCAGTCTGAAGCATATCAAGTCGATGCATCTATGTACCATGTTGATCATAAGGTCGATGCATGCTTGTGCATGCAGCTTGATAGGTCGATGCATGTACTTGCCTGTAGTCCATCAGGGCGATACACATATTCGTATGTGGTCACACAGGTCAGTGCACTAGATGACTTTGTGTTCAGCAAGGTCGATGCACATTGCACCTAGTGTTTAGTAAGGTCGATGCACATTGCACTTTGTGTTCTGCAAAGTTGATGCACATTGCATCTTGGACTCAGTAAGGTCGATGCTTATCAGATCCTGTCTCTAGCAACGTTGATGCATATGCATGTATTCAGTCTACATAGTCGATGCACATGTTACAACATGCTTTATAAGGTCGATGCACATGTAGAGTCTATGTCTAACAAGTTGATGCACCTTCATTACTCACTAGACACAGGTTGACCTATCTAGCCATCGCCTTAACTAGTCTATGCACCATTACATGGTTTAGCTCGACAAGTCAACCTATGTCTCACATAGGTCATTGCATCTTCATATATTCTTGTCTTCATCCATATCTTATTGCATATAAGGTCTATCGGTGTCTTACACAGGTCAGTGTAGTTGTAATTAACATACTGCATTCGTGCATGAGTTTTCTCACACAAGTTGATGTATTGTGTGTCTGCATCGAAGCACATACTTTATCTTATATCTTTTTAATCTGAGCATCTAATTTTTTTAAAATTGGCTAAGTATGCATTCTCCTAAGCAATTATGATGAAAAGGTGCTTGATGAAATGTTTTGGGGAAGGCAGGACGGGCGTACCGGCGAAGGCTGGAGAGCAGGGTGTGCCGGGGAAGAATTGGGTGATGGGTGTACCAGGGAAGCTGGGTGGAGCATGCTGGGCTGGGCGCTGGCGAGTGTGCCGGGCTAGGCGCTGGCGAGTGTGCCGATGAAGGAGTTGAGAGTGTACCGCTGAAGGCTGGGGGCTGGGCGTGCCGGCGAAGGGCTGTGCCAATGAAGGGTGAACTGAGGGAGGCTTAGGGTGTACCGCTGAAGGAGGGGTCGAGGTTGTGCCGTTGGAGGAGGGGCTAAGGGTGTACCGGCCAGGGAGCTAGGGGTTGTACCGGGCTGGGGCTAATTCCGTGTAAATTTCAGCGAGGGAGGCAAAGTCCATGCAAATGCACACGGGCTAGGGGCAAGGTTCGTGCATGTCTGGGTGGTGCTGGGGGACAAAGTCCGTGCAGGTTCCAGCAAAAGGGGGGCAAAGTCTATGCAGGTTTTCGCGGGCCAGGGGCAAGGTCCGTGCATGTTTGGGTCGTACTACGGGGACAAAGTTCGTGCAGATGCATGCAAGCTAAGGATGAAGTCTGTGCACGTTTTGGGGTAAGTCCATGCATATGCACGGGGTTTGGGATGAAGGTCCATGTAGGTTCTGGGGTAAGTCCATGCATATGCACGGGGTCAAGGGTACGGTCCTTGCATATGCATGGGGTTGGGTCCATGGATGGTTGGGGTAAGTCCGTGCATATGCACGGGGTTGAGTCCATGCAGGGTTGGGCTAAGTCCGTGCATACGCACGGGGTCTGGGATGAAGGTCCATGCAGGTTATGGGGTAAGTCCGTCCATATGCACGGGGTCAAGGGCAAGGTCCGTGCATATGCACAGAGTTGAGTCCATGCATGGTTGGGGTAAGTCTATGCATGTGCACGGGGTCAAGGGCAAGGTCCATGCATATGCATGGGGTTGAGTCCATGCAGCGGTTGGGCAAGTCCGTGCATATGCACGGGGTATGGGATGAAGTCTGTGCACGTTCTGGGGTGGGGATGGAGGAGTTGAAGTGCTCCTTGGGCTATGGTGATCCGGGTTGGAGGGGGAAACATATCTTGCCCTAAGGTGATCCTTCATGTCCTCCCATGTGGTGGTGGGGGCTTCCCCTCTAATTATCCTTAACCCGATAATTTGAGACCAATGGGTTTGAGCCCGTTTAGTGAGTTGCATAATGACAACCCAAGTTTGATGGAGACATCACCACCACCTCCCTCTGGCTCGGGTCGTCCACACACCCAAGATTTGATTGAGCTCGAGCTTCATCTCACATGGGTCTCATTATCTATTTTGAGCATTTTAGTTGAATCGTTTTGATGTATTTTTCCTTTTATTAGAGTCATGTCCCTAGGTCTAAGGTTTATTTCCCTATGTTTGTGTTTCATTCAGTGGGTTGATGTTGTAATTGGGCCCAACTCATCGGGCCAAGCCCAAGGGCGCCCCCTTCCCTTTGGGTTTGTGACATTGTGACAAATGTCAGGGGCTTATTGTAAAATGTAGGTTGCCTATATATAGGACCCCCATTCATCCATTTGAGAAGTAATAAGAAATTATCTTTTTTGAGTGTCATAATTCTAGTGTTTTCTTGGAGAGAATCCAACTTGAGGTGAGAAACTTTGTGGGAGAGAATCTCACCCCTCTCTCTCTATCCTCTCTCTCTCTCTAAGAGGAGAAAGCATAGAACTAAGGGGAAAGAACTCACCCCATGGGTAGGACTTCACGGTCACAGCACCACCACGCTACAGACTGCACCACCAACATTGAGGGACACCACCGGACTGACCCGACCAATAGAGCCCTCATGCTCCACCACACTAGATCATGCCTGACCCCACACCGATCAGGTTACACGAAACCAAAAAGTCTGGCATCACCTCAGCCTCCTCGAACTCCCAAGGGCACAGCACACTTGACACACTCCGCACGCGGAGAAACACACGATCCTTAATAGGAAGACCGTAGTTAGCACCTAGTCAGGTCGATAGGTTCTCTAGCCACAAGACACCGAGCACTCCCTTCAAGAGGCACCTTCACACCTCACACTTCAGACGGCAACCTCACCATCAAGCCCAACTGGCTACACGCTTCTGTCGGCTCCTCATAACCAGCGACTCACACTCTCGAGCCAAACACCGCAATGCTCACCAGCTAACACCGATTCCAAAAGCCAACGCCCCACTAGACACCAACAATACCAAGGGGTGTTGTAAATCCTGTTTTGATGATTGGCAACATTATTGCCTGACTTCGTTGACTACACAGTTGACTTCATCAACCTTTCTTTGAAGTGATGGTGTATGTATTTTGATGTTGTTTATTTGTCAGATGTTCATCTAAATATTGTCTGTACATTTACATTTAGTCTATGCATAAGATTGACTCGGTGCAACAATTGTCTAGTTTGCATTGAGTCGGTGCAATCCTTTAGCTGCAGCACGCAACTAAGTCCGAGCAGAGTCTGTGCATAGGTTGCATCTCATGCGCATAAGTACTTGCATGCACACTTGAGTCTGTGCAACATTAGCCATTGCACATGGATAGGTGGTGAAAGCATAACAATGCATTAGGTGAGTTTGCAATAACCATAGTCGCATGCATTCGTTGAGTCAGTGCATTGATGTTGGCTGGGCACGACCAAGTCGGTGCAATGTCTTTAGCGCATCAGGTACGTCTGTGCAATACTTCTCCTTGCACTCCATTGAGTCAGTGCAACACTTGCACAAGAAACTTAGAGTTCAAGCATCATGTCTTAGGCAACTCAGTGCATAAGTGTTTATGCATCTTGTACTCACACATTGAGTCTATGGATGTCCATCATGCTGCATAAACTAGTTCACGACCGCTGCTCTAACAACTCAGGAAATCCCTGTCATTTGATCAAACACCTAGTCAGCATCGAAACTGTATGTTTATGGCTAGTATGTATGAGGTACGAATGCAGAAAAGACAACATGCACGGGTTTACATCACAGTGCTATTGTGATCAATATGGACTCCCTCATACACTAGACAAAACATGCACGGACTCTAGGTGTACAAAGCTTGAATTGAAAAAAATATGCTTGGATTGAATAACGTGCACGGACTTAGTTCTATTCAAGATGAAAGATGCATGGACTTCATTCGATGAAGTGTGTGCCCTAAGGCAGGAAACCTACACGGACTTTATGTGACTGAAACATGCAGGGACTTACAACTTGCATGGACTTACCTTGAAAGCGTGCTACGTGCATGGATTTTGTGTAACTAAAACATGCACGGGTTTACAACCTGCATAGACTTAACTTGAAGACGTACAACATGCACGGACTTTGTGTAAGAGATGCAGAACGCGTGCAAGGACTTTGTTTCAAATGGAGTAAGAAATGTGCATGGACTTTGTATGAACAAAGTGCATAGACTTCTACATGCATGGACTTTAAATGCAATGAAGCAAATGAAGTGCGCGGACTATGTGTGCATGGACTTGAAATGTAGTGAAGCAAAGAAAGTGCACGGACTTGAGTTAGACAATGTGCACGGACTTGAGTTAGACAATGTGCATGGACTTGTTCTTAGGAGAAAAATATGCACGGACTTCTAAATACATCGTGCAATTGCCACGGACTCTCAATGACTCAACATCTATACATCGAGCAGGATTTTTCTAAGTCCAAAACTTGCACGGACTTGAGAAGTGTGCTGACAGCATGCATGGACTCTCATTGTGTAAACACTTGACAACTAAGTGAACAACAACGTGCATGGACACTATAATTTGAACTATGCATGAGCAAATATGCACAGAGTTAATATGCACAGAGTTTTATTGCATAAAGATTTTATTGTAGAGATAGATCAGAAATAGAAACAATGAGAAGATTAAAAGGATGTTAGAAAACTGATCAACCAAATTTGACAAGTAGTGTTGAGCATCATCAAAATCGTAGGAATGCAATAGTCTCTCCCTTTTTGATGATGGCAACACTATGTCAAATAGTTGCAATGCCAATGAATTATCTAACATGCATGTCATTCCCCAAATAGAATATGTTCCCTAGAGACTCTCCCCCTGAGACAAACTCCCCTAGAGACTCTCCCCCTGAGACAAACTCCCCCTGAAACTCAGACAACTTCTCCCCTAAACTTCTCAACAAGACATCCTTTGAGACAACTTAATTTGAGCCTGATCATCTCCTTGTTCTATGGTTGCGTGGCTTTGGACCTAATTTCTATGTCGAGAGCTGTTGCGTGCCGTGTCTCGTCGTGCCGTGCCCAATGGCTGACATGTTGAGAGGCTCAATTGCCATTTACAGGATGCAAAGGTAGGTCGACATTAGTGCTTTTACTTGGGCTTTGTGCTGAAGCTGGTGCTCTTCTCTATTGCACTTAGACTTTTCTACTCGATTGCTCATTGGATCAGTGCTCGAGGCGTGTTACATTGTGATTTTCTAGGATTGCGATGACGCCTGGTGTGTACTGAGATGTGAAGGCCGAGGATCTTTCTGATGCCTTCATGCGTTGTTGAGTGCGCAGCGGAAGCGTGTGGGCTGATGACCCACGAGCCAAGGATCTTTTTGTATAATTCTGGCTGGTCGAGAGAATTGCTCCTTCTCGATGTGACTCCGTCTTAGCTGCATGTGCCTAGACGTTGCCATGACCGTGCCGTTGTCGGTCATTTCTCTAGTTTTAGCATGACAATTACGAGTGTTGGGGGAATCGTCGACTTCCCTGCTAATAAAGTACCCTCTACTCTGCATTCCTTCTCGTTGGTGTTGTGCTCTCGAGGCGTGTTCATAGTCTTTGAGATGCATTCCCCGAGATTGTGGTGTCTCTTGTTGTTTTGCGATCGATTTAAATTGTTGTAGGTCTTTCCTTGGTGAACGGCCTAACACATGACTCGTTCCCTGTAGTCGTGTGCTCAGCTATCACGTGTCTTGATACGGCCCCACTTGCAGTATGTTCCGTTATTCTGTGTGCTGTACGGAGCCAGAATCCTACAGGTACTGTCGTTGTTGGATGTTGTTTTTGTAAGTGCCATTTTTGTATGACTCTGTGTTTATGTGCTGGACCATTGTCTTGTCAGTAGCTTGCTGTGCTCCTTTTCCCGGTGGAGTAGCTCGCAACTCGATCAGATGTGATATCTGAGTGAGGACTGACTTAATGCTGTGTGTGGTCCAGTGTTTGAGGCAGGCTGATGAACCAGGCGGTCAAAGCACTGACATCGATCGCACTTCTATGTATACACTGAGCAATCGCACTGGAGAGTGGGCCGCCAGTACCCTTGGCGACGTAAGATCTTGGTGAGCGATCTTCCTCCCTAGTGCGCACCGCACATTCCTTCATGTACTTCTTGAACTGCTCAAGTGGCTTCGTCGGCACTGATGCACTTTAGAAGGGGGCCGGAGAAAGATCTGTGGTATAAGGTGTCATCTAGGAGGATGAAGCGCAGAGCTTGATACTTCAACCTCTGAGCATCCCGAGGGTCGAGGGGCTCTTGAGAGTCCGGAGCCAAGATAGGTATGGGGTCCGCCAATCGCTCGATGCAACCGGGTCAATGATCATGAGCTCAGACTCGATGCTCGGTTGTTCTATCTCTTCGAGGAAGACTGATCGAGTGCCTTCCGGTCTGAAGGAGGAGGCCAGGCGAGAGAGGGCATTCACGTAGGAGTTTGCTTCCCAAGCTATCCGGACTACCTCAAAGCTCTCGAATAGTTGGGCTAACCCTTGAACCATCTGAACGAATTTGATCATCAGCGGCTCCCGGGCTTCGTAATCACCATTGACCTGGCTAGCGACTAGTTGGGAGTCAGTGTGGATTTTGACTCGCTCGGTCCCTAGTCGGTGTGCCATTCTGGCCCCCGAAATGAGGGCTTCATACTCAGAAGTGTTATTGGACACCTGGAAGTTAAACTTCAAGGCATACTGTAGCTCAGCTCCTTCGGGTGACTTGAGGAGCACGCCAGCACCACTATTGGCCGAGTTGGATGATCCGTCTATGAACAAGTCCCAGACAGGTCCTTGTGCCGACAAAGGTTCTTCCTTGAGTGGGACCATCCTCTCTGCGATGAAGTCCGCTAGGGCCTGTCCCTTGATGGCCACGCGGGGGCAGTAAGAGATGTCGTAGGCCCCGAGCATGATGGCCCACTTGACGAGGCACCCTGAGGCCTCAAGGTGAGAAAGAATCTTCTTCAGTGGTTCCACATTCCACTAGATGAAAATCTGAATGGGTAAAACACTTGCAAGCCCAAAACAGAACTCATATCTGAAAGGGTTAATAGGTCGATGCACAATTTGAATAGGTCGATGCACATTTTGGAAGGTCGATGCACATTGTGAAACAGCCTATGGACAGGTTGGTGCACATTTTGAAACAGGTCGGTGCACATTTTGAAACAGCCTATAACAGGTCGGTGCATATTTTGAAATAGGTCGGTGCACATTGTGAAGCAGCCTATTGATAGGCCGATGCATATTTTGAAACAGGTCGGTGCACATTGTGAAGTAGCCTATTGATAGGTCGGTGCACATTTTGAAACAAGTCGGTGCACATTTTGAAACAGCCTATAACAGGTTGGTGCATATTTTAAAATAGGTCGGTGCACATTGTGAAGCAGCCTATAACAGGTCGGTGCATATTTTGAAACAGGTCGGTGCACATTTTGAAACAGACTATAACATGTCAGTGCACATTTTGAAACAAGTCGGTGCACATTTTGAAACCAAATCAGACTAACTTCTTAAAAGTCTCCATTTCCACAATTATCAATGAATTCAATTAGCCTTTCTCAAGTAACCACATAAAGACACACACACATAAGATTTGTCATCATTGAAACATGACTACCCAAAATCAACTAGGGGATCTAACAATCTCCCCCTTTTTGATGATGACAAAACAACATGTGCATGTGTGTGCACGAACGTCAAAACACGATTTATTTAAGGGTTAAAATCATGAATAAGTATAAAACTATGAACATGTGTGAAACTATGAACATGTAAACGGTTATGAACATTTGAGCTTTGAACAATTTAACTTTTATTTAGACTGTAAAATATCTAGAAATGCATTCCATGAACTTCCGAACTTTTCTCAAAAAACTCTCAAACTATGCAAATATGCAAAACTATGCAAAACTGATATCAAAATTGATATGAACATGTATATGAGCTATGCAAAACTGATATGAACATGTAAATATATGCACTTTTTCGCATTTTCATTGTCCAATCAGAAAATTTCTTGACCTGTATGACTATCTTTACTCATACTGCTCTTATATTTGGTGACAAGTAACTTCATGTGTCACTCTCCTGTGCATTTGATATATTCCATGCTTGTCTGACATTTTCTTTTTGATGTTATCAAAGGGGGAGAAACTTTGTGAGTCATAGTTATGGTTGTCTGTTCTGATCATTTATGTTGATCATTTGTGTTGCTTAGTGTTGCATATGACTCATACTGTTGCCATCATCAAAAAGGGGGAGATTGTTGTGTCCCTGTGTTTTGATGATAGGAAACACCATGAATCAATATGTGCTTTATGCATAATATGCTATGAGTCTATGTGTGTTTGTTGTATGTTGTTTTGTTGATACTCAGCATTGATTTGATCATGTCCTTATTCATTGATCATATCCTTGTTCATTGCATAAAGGCCAATATATTTACATGCATGTAAAAAGTCAACAAAAAGTCAACACTATACACATAAAGTCAATACATCTGCATAAATCCTGTGTGAATGTCATTGCATGTCTTTTCATCAAACAGTTTGTTCATGAGCCTTCACATTCATTTTAGTCATCTATAGTTGGTGTATATCATGTTCACTCAAACACTAAGGTCCGTGCATATAGGCCATTCAGCATGAGAGAGTCTGTGCAGATCTTTTTCGTGCACACTTAAGGTCCACGCACCTTTGCTTGGGTGAAGGAAGTCGGTGCTTATCGTAGAGTCTGTGCATACCTCAGTCTCTATAAGCTCAGGTTCGTGCATACAAGGATGGCGCATTTCATAGTCTGAGCAAGTTTTTGTCTTGTGCAACATACGGTCGGTGCACGTTTCTACCTTATGCACTCCAAGGTCCGTGCATGTTATGGTTTGAACACTTAAGTCCGTGCATATTTCTATCTTCAACCATTTAAAGGTCTGTGCACATTGTAGATCATGCACATAAGGTCCGTGCAATCTTTTGCATTGTGCATCCAAAGTCCGTGCACACTTGTTGGACGTGTAAAATCACACGTCCGCATGTCCCGACCAGTCCAACGTCAACAACAACTTCCACTGAAGAAAATGCAGAGAACAGGTCCCATCCGGACCCCCCGAATAAACACACACTGCTGTGAAGCTACCTCCAGAGTCACAGCAGTGAAGAGGGACCAACCCTCGGTAAGCTCACGATTCGTGGGCCCCGAAGAAAATCAAACGGGTCTGAAGTCGTGCTCTTGACGAGCTTGGACGTGCCCTTAATGGCACGACTATAAGTCTTCAATGGCACGATCAAGGGTCTTCCCCAACACACCCCCCCCCAACGGTGCCTCTCCTACACGCTTGGTGCCCGGCTTCCCCTACACACCCGCAGTGTCACTTCCCTGGCACACCCGTGGTGTCGCTTCCCTGGCACACCCGCGGTGTCGCTTCCCCGGCACACCCGCGGTGTCACTTCCCCGGTACACCCCCGACGGGCCTTCCCCGGCATACCCCCAGGGATGCCCTCTGCAGCACACTCCCTATGTGCCCCCCTTCACCGACATGCCCTTGCTGGTCTCCACAGTGGCACACCTCGCCTGCGCCATCACCGGTACACCCAGCTGGGTGTTTTCACTGGCATGCCCCTGCGGGCCCTTTCAGCAGCACGCCCAGGGTGGCCATCTAGCGACACACCCTGCCATCCCTTTAATGGCATACTGGCTATGGTGTCCCACGACACGCCCAAGCATCCTCTTCACCGGCACCACCGGTAAAACAGACATGGCACCCATCCCCTACAAATCCTTGGCGCACAGTGAGTGTGCTGAGTGTCAAATGGAGGAAGTGGCACGCGAGCTAGCCCCTGCCACCGAGGATGGCCAAAGTCAAATCCGCATTAAAGGCTTGTCACTTCCCACCTTCGACCAAGCTTGCTGCCATTGGGATATAAAAACCCCCTCTTCTCCGGTGAACAACAGAGACGAAGAAGACACACACAGACACAGAGACAAGCAAC
The DNA here is from genome assembly GCA_024336825.1 of Amorphophallus titanum. Lineage (NCBI taxonomy): Eukaryota > Viridiplantae > Streptophyta > Magnoliopsida > Alismatales > Araceae > Amorphophallus > Amorphophallus titanum. Next base: position 1,574,876 of record JANBPO010008917.1, read on the forward strand.
ACAGAGAGACAGAGTGCAAAGGCAGATAGAGAGGCTCTTCTGAGAATGCCTCTTGGGGCGGATGGGTGTCCCCAGCCTATCAAAGACCGAGGTGCGTTGCAGAGGAGTCTCCATTGCGGCATCTACCTGAGGAGAACTCAGGGCTGGATATTGGTGGGGCCCAGAACGAGCCCGTCGCTGTTTTCGCCTATCTGAGCGAGAGGCGATGAGGGGCTGGGCGCCGTTAGATGATGCGGCTATAGGGCCAGTCGCACCTTGCTTGGCGCGATGTCCTAGTGCCCGAAAGGGATTGCTGAGACGTGCCTCCCGAACAGCTTGAGCTTCCTCTGGGGAAACCCAGATCCTTCTCAAGTCAGACTGCTGGTCCCCCTTGTCCCTATTTCTCCGACGGGACTTGGGAGCTAGGATGCCGAGCCGGCACTGGTGCCTTTGGGCCGTTGCCGAAGCATTTGCCCCTTTGAGTTCCACCTTGTCTTCCTGCATTCAACGTAGGAGGCTAAAGCGGTTGGTAGTAGGGACCGTAGAGACGATCCGTTCTAGAGGTACAATGGGTTCACCCCCATCCAGGCAAATCCGTAAGTCTCTGACAAGGATGGTCTTGCCAGAGTTGCTGGTGGCAGTAGCGGGTCACTTGCCTTCGCGGCTATGATGCTGCTTCTTCTGGAGAGCCGAAGATGATTCTGCTTCGTGGTGGTAGACCGAGAAAACCCAGTCCGTGAATGCTAGTGGTGCGGGGCCACCTGTCGGGAATACTAGAATAGGCCCCCAAGACGCAAAGTCTGTATTGAAGGCCGGTGGCTGGGTGACTCGAGTATAAGCCTTCGCCCGAGCTGACAATAGTGTTGCAGATGCTCGCAACGATGTGCTTGCACCTGGAGCTGACACTGCAGGGGGTACCGGGGTGCCGGTGACCCGAGGCCTTGAGCCTAGACTGGGAGCTGGCGAGACCGGAAGGCACAATAGGAGGCCCTCGGTCCATGCCGGGGTCACTGCGTCCCATAGAGGCAGACCAGTGCTGGGAGCCGGCGTTGTCAGGTTGAGGGAGAAATGTTGTACACCCTACCCCACATCTCCCACAACCTCTGCCAGCAAGCCCTTCCTCCCCCATCCACTCCCTCCACTTCCAATCACCCCACATCCATCAAAACCCTTCTTAGCTCCACTCAATTGGCCAACAGCAGCAGAAGTCTAACTTGCAGAGCCTGCCCCAGGGTCATTTAGTGAGTTCAGGAGATATACCATACATCAATGGAAATCTCTCCCAGTTAGCTTCGCAGGCGAGGTGATCTCATCTCAATCCAAGTTCGGAGCTGCCCGGGAGAGCCATTCTCCACAGACTGCGCAAAACCAGTCTAGCCTGCAACCAGAGGTGACTTACTGAAGCTCCAGTGACCATACCCCAGCTCCCCTTGGTGCGCCATTTGGCTGGGACGTTCCTCTACTAGTCCTCTGTCCAACATAGCTGGCGGAGCCTCATTTGGAGTCCGGAGCTATCCGTTCCAAATTTTCTTCCCTGGGTGTGCAGGTCAGTCCCCTCAGAACTAGAGCAGACACCCCTCCACTCTACGTCCTCTATCTCCCTACTCCGACCTCCCCTGGTGGCCTTCCTGATTGGAGATCAAAGAGGACTCATCCACAAATGCATCCGTCCTGGTCCCGCACCGTTTCAACTACGGTAGTGTTCGTGACGACATCGTATACCTGCTGCTGCCACCTGAGAGCAGTCCCAATCCAAACAGAGCAACCCGGTTCCTGAGCCAGCCACGACCAGCGACGACGTCAGACGATCCCACGAAAATTCAAGAGCTTTCCCGAGACAATCAGCAAAGGTTTGGCATTGGTTTCGGTGTCTTCCAAGTCTGGTACAGCTCGTGGAGGCATCAACAGCGATTGTCTATCTGATTGTTCCAGAAGTAGGCTGAACCGGCCGAGTAGCTTTTTTGGTACTCTAGTAGTCCTCTCCCCCACCCCGCCTGGCCGACTTAGCGCTGTAGACACGCCAAAATTGACGCTAAGTTGACCAAATTTCATGTCACTATGTTAACACCCCAAAGTGAACTTCAATAATCGAGGGATAACTCCCTATCAAAGCGGCGCTAAGAGAGCAGGCGAGAGGGTAATCGACGATCCCATGATTGGGCAGCATATTACTCCACTAATTATGGCTCCTCTTAGTTAGGAAACAGATATGCTCAAGGTAAATCCTATAAATAAGACTATGGATAAATGACCAGAGGTTTGCAAACTCACTTACAATGAATCCCCACATTTCAAGATGCTTATTCTCTCCCCTGAGTACTCTTCCTCTCATTCGAGCACTCCTCTCCATGATCTCCATCTCTTTCTCCCTTACTCAAACACCTTGCTAACTTAAGCATGAGAGGGTTGTCCCATGAGATCTTTCACAGGGCTCTTTCTAATGTGTTTATTCTATTGTTGCAGGTTTTCTCAGGATGGCTGATCTCTTTCTCCCTTACTCGAACACCTTACTGACTTAAGTATCGGAGGGTTGTCCCATGAGATCTCCTCCTAGGGCTCTTTCTAACGTGTTTATTCTATTGTTGCAGGTTTTCTCGGGATGACTGATCTCTCTCTCATTCAAAAAATCATAAAAGTGTAGTACGAGATTAGAGATACCATATTTAAGCCTCTACAATCATCAAATCTACCGTACATAATATTTTCAATCAAATTCTACGTTCTGCTATGTAAGTAAAATAAAAAAATGGTTTACGATAGTGAAGGACCATTGCATCCAGTGGGATCTTGATTCCTCATCTTATGCAAGTTCCAACCAACAATCACTCAGCAAACCTTCAAATCAGATACACTACATCATCTGATGCATGTAAACTTTACGCTTCGGAGATAACCTATGTTCTACAACCATTCTTGGAAATTTACCAACAAAAAAAAAACAAAAATGCCAGAAGGAAACATCAGAAGGTTTACCTACCGCATTACTCTAAAACGTCAGCGCAGTGAAGAGGCTGAGTCAACGCATTAGTTCACTACTGCTTCAAGATGATCTGTGAGTGGACGCAGTAGCTCCGTGCGTTAACTCCTCAGCAGTTCCTCACGTCTTTCTTTTCCTTTTTCAGACAGAGGAGCTACAGGCGTCACTCGCCTACGTTGCGGGGGAGAGCCACGACCGCCGTGCGCTGGTGAGTTTTATTTTGAATAATATTCATATATTCTTCCTTTTTCCAAAGATTAATAATGATGTGATGTGATATAGGCAGCGGAGATGACCGAGGTGAAGAGGCAGCTATCAATAGCGCGCTCCGAGGTTACCTCTCACGGTGAGCGGATTACTAAGCTGGAGTAGGCGCTAGGCCAGCAGGAGTCAGAGAGCGACCATGCAGGATGGGTGAGTCAACAGCATTAATTCCAATTATGTTTATGTTGAAATGAAACTCGAAACTGATAGTTGACTTGATTAAAATGCAGGTGGTAGAGCTACATGACGCGAGTACCTGGGCCGCCTTGGCTGGGGCAGAGCTCGCCATATGTGACCAGCGAGTCGCGGAGCTAGAGGAGGAGGTGGCACGCCTGACAACAGCGGTGGGATAGTGTGAGGAGCTGCCCAGGGATGTTCAGGACCTCCGCATCCACCTGGAGATAGAGCTGAGAGAGCGCACCAAGGAGCGCGAGGAGCTAGACTGGGAGAGAGCCGAGCTCGCGGCCATCAGAGCACAGCTCGCCATAGTCCAGGAGCGGCTACGGGCCATAGAGGAGTGGCTTCAGCGCGGGCGAGAGTGAGCCCGAGCGGCGGGGCACTCGAGCGCCTTCGCCAGCACGACTTACATGACGGGCTCCTCTTTGCACCAGAGGGCAGAGGAGGAGGTGCGGAGCTCAGCTCCGAGCGCAGCACGGGGGTCGATGCCCCAACCACGAGCCCGCCGTCGGGGCGACAGGGGAGCGGAGAGAGAGAGATAGAGAGAGGAGGGTGGAGGCGAGAGCTAGAGAGAGACTTTGTACTCCTCCACTCTTACATTTTGTACTGATTATATATGACGTATGTTACCTGAGTTTGTTGAGTTTGAGCACTTGTGGTGTTTGTGTATCTTTCTTCTTCGCATTCTCTCCTTTTGCCTTACTTAGCACCTAGATACCTGGTGAAATAAGCTTCATGTTAATTTACAGATTGAAGAATTATATCTCAATGAGTTGTGACTTGTCATCATCAAAACTAGGGGTGCACAACACCCCTCTCTCTCCTTCAGGGTATGCTCCAACCGGGCCGCGGACGGAGGCGGGATTGGTACCGACGGATTCCTCACGGCGACGCCCACCTTGAGGCGATTCATGGTGTGTGGAGGCGAGACAGGATGAGAGGACCGATAGAGGTTCTTCCCTTGCATGGGGTCCGAACGGCGGTATCAGCACGAACGAGGTAGGGGGATGGATTCCCGAGCTCACTAGGAGCATTCCCCATGTCATGCCCATCGTCGTTATGTCTTTATAGCATGCTCATTATCTATTTCTCATTTTTCGTGCCATGAACATAGTCTTTATATTTTAATCCACCATGAACATCATCGTTGAGTTTTATAGCGTTAGAATGTTGTTGTGGATGCATAGTTTGGCAAGAAAATAGGTTTAGAAGCGATTCCCGTCGATTTCGGTCGATCGGGAGGGGGTTTAGTTTTGAACTCTGCTCATTCGCAACCTAGACGATGTGACGGTCCTTCCAGGAGCCGTCACATGGGTAACGCTCCTCATTGGATGCGTTATAGTCCTGTGGCGGACCAATAGAGGTGCATCACAGCTCTTGCAACGGCCAAGTCTTAGACCATTACAGAATTTTGACCCTTCGTTGACCTAGTAGGGCGATTGGCCTGACTGTCTATCATACGACCGTCAGAGCTATGTAGTGTGCCACGCTTGGTGCGTTACAGCCTGTAGAAAAATTGTGAATTTTAGATGTTCGGGTGACTTTAACAGCCCTAAGGGCACGCGTTACAGTGCATGTAGCGCACCACCATTTGACCGTCACACCCCTTAGCAGTTTAAATGTTGCATGTTCATTTTCTAATGCATTCCATATTATATATACGTCATGTTTAAGTTATTTTATAAAACAATGGCTTACTTTTAGATCCTAGTAGACTTTTGCAAGCCAGCGAGAAACTGCTCAGCAATCTGCCGAAGGTAACACGGCCGGCTTGTAATTGCTTCTTCATTTTTCTTTGTTGATTTCATGAGAGTTCTGTCCTCATTCACACATACCCTTTTCCTTGGTTTTAGTTCAAGAGTGAGCTATTACCGTTGTCACTACCGGGGAGGATGTACGCATCTCAGAGGGTGTAGACGTGGGTGTTCCTACCATCCTTCCAGAAGATATTAGGTTGCCTTCTCCCACTTCAGCCAGTGAGGTAGAGAGTAAGTGCACTTTTTCAGCTTTGTTCCATCTTTCAGCTGTTCTTTTGCCATTCTCCTTATAAACTTTTTCATTGTAGTGTTGATGGTAGATGCTCCTCGGCCGCAGGAGGGGCATAAGACGCAAATGAAAAAGGGGACCGTCCCCCTACGACGCATAACCACCCTGTCTATGTCCAGGCATGTTTTAGAGACAACTAGTCAGCCTGTGGATATATCCTCCAGCAGCTCCGCCACCGCTTCTGATACGAGGGAGGAAGAATTAGATTTTAGTGAAAGCGAGGAAGAAACCTCTAAATCTGTGGAGGCATCGCTCGGATTGACCAAGGGTCTTTCACCATTCCAGCCTCCCAAGCTGCTGGTGCCACTTTCGGAAGAGGAATCACACGAGGAATTTGCTGGTATCGACACAGAGGTGGATATAACCCCTCCTTTCATCGCCCCAACCACAGAGCTTTCATCTCCCCTACAGTCCTTTGAGGACATAGACTTCGCCCTGAGAGTAAGTCTCCTTTATTATAGCTTTATAAATTCTTTCTTATATGTCGCTCAGTGCTGACTCAATTCTGGTCCAGGACTCTGCGGGCGCTGATCAAGTGCTACCCTCGGCCCCTGAAACTATTTCATCTGAAGCCCTGACTGTCGTGTCAGCTCTGACGGTAACCTCTGTAGGGACAGCTGGAGTAATTTGGCCTGTGCTGGTAAGAGTGCAATCTGCCACTGATACAGCATCATTAGAACTAGGGGAAGGGAAGGTTCTACTCCAACTGGGGCCTCGGAGCTAAGAGCGGAGGCTAACCCAACCAGGGGATCTGCATTTGTCCCTGCTGCGGTAATGACCATTGCGGCTGAAATGGCATCCCTTGTAATAGCATCATTGGAGACTGAGCCCTCAACTTCACTGGTGGCCTCTCAAGTTGTAGCCCTAGCTGACTTATCAATGGAAGAAGCAACCGCTGCAGTGCTACAAGAGGCGGCTACTACAAAGGCTGGCCCTTCATCGTCATCCGTTCTGGAGACAGCTCTTATGGGTTCAGCATTAGAAGAGATGGTGCCCCAGGAGGCAAGTGTTGAAGACACAGGCCTCATGCCGAAAACTGACAAGGAAGTGGCTCCATTACCCGCAAGCTCCCCCTCTTTGAGTATTCGGGCAGCAGTCTATGAAGAGGTGGCAGCGGAGGAGGCATCAACCTTGAAGGAAATTGTAGAAGGGATCCAGTCAGTTCCCCCAACAGCTCTCCCGTCCTCTTCCTTCAGGCCAGATGTTGCACTATGGGCGGATATTGAGAATGAGGTGACCTTTGAAGTAGCATCATCTGCTTCTCTTGGCTTTGCCTCATCCGAGAGCTTCATGTGGCAAAATCTGGACATGTTGCACCAGCTAGTGGAGTCTCAGCCAGGGCTGACTTATCCGCAACTGAGGGAAATAGCTAATCGCTTCACGACTGGGTTGCAAGTGATGGGTTGCCCTTTAGAGACGTGGGCTCAGCGTGTCTTGCTACTGCTGAAGTTTGTACATCACCGAGACTTCCTGACGCGTGCCATGAATGACAGACTAGCTTCTTTCAAGTTGCAGAGAGCAGAGTGCAAGTCCAAGCTGGGGAACACAAGTTCTGCCCTTCGGGAGCGTCAAGGCCAGCTGGAGGCTCTGACTGATCGGGAGCAATTTATATATGACCAGATAGGCGCACTTGAAGCGGAGCTAAATGATCTCTGGGTTGAGTTGCCACGGGTAAAGACCGCCCGGCCACAATTTACCGAAGTGGTAGCTCTGCTGGAGGGACAGGTGGCATCTCTTCAGGATGAATCCATCCGGCTCTAGGAGGAGGAGGCTCGCCTGCATGAACTAGGATCTGCTCCATATGTAGGCCTCTTGGACATTGAAGACATATTTCGGTGTCCGTAGACGTCATTTCCTTGTACACGCCTCCCTTCAGGGTTGCATTTATATCTTCTTCTCTTCATAATGAAAAGGACACTTTATTACAACCTCATGTGTATTTTTTTGTGTTTCCATAAGGGGTTGGTGGTGGTTTGGCAATCCTCTCGCAGATAACCTGTGTTTAGCAGGAGAGCGTCCACCCTTTCAGGGAAAGGGCGGGGGACTCGCTCCACCGTGTAACGGTACCCGAAAGGGTGCTCAAACTAGATTTTCGGCCATGTGTACCGTGAATGGGGCTGTTCATAGAGGTGTAGATGGGGGCTTCAGAGCATCATCATGAACAGGCGAATGGTCTATTCCGAGTAGGCTTCAACATTGGTCGGGGCAATGCACCAGTCGACCGGTAGCTAGTCTCATCATCAACATTAGGTTTATATCGATGCAACAAAATATTTGTAGGTCTCATCAGAATAGACGTAAGGTCTAGACTGGGTAGGTTTCAGTTACTCTTACCACAGGTGGGACATGAAAGGATATATGGGTTTCGTCAGGACAGAGGTAAGGTCTGAACTGGATAGGTTTTATCATTGATCGGGCGATGTGCCAGTCGACCAACGGTTGGTTTCATCATCGGTATTGGGTTTAAACCGATACAAAGAAGTTTTATAGGTTTCATCAGAATAGACGTAAGGTCTAAACTGGGTAGATTTCATCATTGATCGGGCGATGTGCCGGTCGATCAACAGCTGGTCTCATCATCGATATTGAGTTTATACTGATGCAAAGGAGTTTTATAGGTTTCATCAGAATAGACGTAAGGTCTAAATTGGGTAGGTTTTATCGTTGATCAGGCAAGATGTGCCAGTCGATCAACAGCTGGTCTCATCATCGATATTGGGTTTATACCGATGTAAAGAAGTTTTATAGGTTTCATCAGAATAGACGTAAGGTCTAAACTGGGTAGGTCTCATCATTGATCGGGCAGTGTGCCAATCGATCAACAGTTGTGAAGAACACCCTATTCGGGAGGACACAAACTGCTGTCTGCCTGAAGATCTAGAAAACCCGTCAGTTCTCATTCAGGGCCTGGCATTCACGAAAGATCAGATGGCCAAGATGTTCTGGAAGCAGCACATCCCCTCTGATCAGTCACATAAAGACAAAGGGGCTTTCCAGAAGATGTGGTATCCCGCAAGTCTGGATAAGGAACTGAGGCGTGTCTCTCAGCATCCGGGGTTGGGCTTCACCCTGGAAGAATATTATTATAGTGGGCGATATGAGGTGGACACCATCTCCGCCTTCTATCCTACTGAAGACAGCCCACTGGGGGAAACTTTTGATGAGTACCCAGCGGAAGCTGAATATGCTGAGCTAGCTCAATCTGGAAATCAAGAAGTGGAGACCATGATTCCTTGCTGATGCTGGGAACAAGTCTATCCCGAAGAGGGGGCCCTTTAGGCCAAATTTGATACAGCTAGTAGCAGCGAAGCCGAAGATGTTGAAGAAGCAAGGATCTCTCCCTCCAGTGGAGTCCCACTGATGATGACCTCAGCACACCTCCTGCCAATCGGGGAAGCCTCGGCCAACTCCGATCAAGAGGCACATGTTGCCAAGAGAGAGAAGGCCACTTCTACGGAAGATACAACTGCCCCAGAAGGCGTGACCTCCTCACCTTCTACTACAAGACTGGAATGCTGCTCGAGCCCAGTAATAAATAGCCACCAGTCTGTTACGACTCTAATCCCACCTACAAAGGGCGAAGCTGCTCACTCGCCCTTGGAAGCTGCAACGGCGGTGGATTCACTGATGGAACGATCCGCATGGCCACTATTGAATGAAGCAGGGAGTCCTTCGGAAGCTTTGATGATGTTAAATGTAGAACTTGAGGTCCTGGACCTCGAAGATGATATCCCAGATTTCATCGACCTTCAGCCAGCACCTCTAGAGATAGAAGATGGAGGCCAAGCCACAGTTGATGAGCTGATAGAAGTCAATCTGGGAAGCGAAGATGACCCCAGGCCTAGAGAGGCAATCCAAAAATTTGAGTCATGATAAAAAATATGTTATGTGTTCATAGTTTTTTAGTTTTTAAATATATTCACATGCAGTGTATGACATTATCTTTAGGTAATGCAATTAAGACCAAGATACTAGCCACACATTATCAGTTGTGCAGAACATTAAGATGATATAGAAATGCATATATTTGTCTTTCATGGCAGGTTGGGAGGTAAAAGTAGTAGACTTAAGTATCAACCTTGTTCATCGTGTTGCTAGGGGCATGGTGGATGCTAAGTTTGCTAACAAGGTCAAATTGTAAGGGATGCTTATATCTGTGTTCAGATTTACCTGTATGTGCCAGACGGGATGGGGTGACCGGAGGTGCACGGTCGAGGCAGAGCTGATGGTGGAGAGCAGCGTCGGTTGGAGGACAGGACGTCGGCATGGAGGACAGGGTGGCTTAGGAGATGCTAGCAGAGGGTGGCTCAGGGGATGCAAGCTGATGCCGTTCTCATGGCTCCTCGCAGCTACCACTGGCGAAACGAAGAGCAGTGGAATGACATGGACCACCTGCTATCGCTGGTCGAGGTGAGGGATGTCAGTGAAATGATGAGCACAGCTGCACAGGAACGGCTGGTGAAATGATGTGGACCACCCACCATTGCCGGTGAAGGTGGTGAGGGAGGCCGGTAGACCACCCACTGGTCGTCGGCGCACAAGCCAGTTGCCGAGGTTGCCTTTGCTGAATGCCGCTATTGTGGCTGCTTTATCAGGGCTCAGATGATGCTTTGCCCTGTGAGACTGTGAGGTGTGAATTGTGAAGTCATAAAATGTGAATTGTGAAGCATAGGAGACACTGAGATAGGAGGAGAGTCTAGAGACTCTTCGTCTCCTACCCAAGATGCAATATTGACCATTTATTACCATAATAAATTCCATCCAAAACTTGCAGCACAGCAGCAGTGCAGTCACTATAGTCCTCCACAATCGCCATTTCCCAATGCCTCACAGTGGTTTCCTCACAATTTTTTTACTAAAGGCCCAAATATCAGATTTTTAGAAATTAAGAAAAATTCTAATTTCCTTTCTATTTAAACTCTCAACCCTCTCTCCCCTACCTCATTTCTCACCTCTCTTTATCTCTCTCATTCTCACTCCTCTCTGGGTCTCTCGGCACGGGGTGCACACCATTGCGGAGCTGGCCGAGGCGAGGACGCGATGGAGTGATCGAGACGCAGGATAGAGCAGTAATTTGAGTGTGGCGTGGCGTGATACCTCTGTGGATTCTGAGAAGGCGTCGTTCGTGTTCCTAGAGATTTTTGGCGTGGATTAGTCACTTCGGCACACGGTTTCCTCTGTGGAGGTAGGGAGACGAACCACCTACCATCCCTACAGTTTCACGTCATTCGGTCCTAGAATGAGCGTGTTTGGGCTCGTTGTAGTTTTTCAGAGTTTGTAGGCTTCGTCGAAAAATGGCGATGATTCTGCGATCAGTTAGTGTGAATGGACTCCCTGGAATGTCAACATTCCATAGTCACTGATTTCGTGTCGATTGGCGGTCATTCGGGACCGTTAGGAGCCCGCAAAGTCTGGTTACTCTATTTGGGTGATTTTGTTAGAATCGCCTATTTCTTGCGATTCGTGCATTGTTTTGGCTCCGGTCGGAGTATATATGATTGCCACGGTGATTATGGACGTATCCCCTTTGTTTCTGCATGAACGGGACCTGGAAAGGCCATAATCGGACGAATCCCTTGGTTTGCTTGCCGTAACGCCTTCGCGGTTCAACGGCAACCGCTTAAGGTGCATGGGCAGCCAATTTCAGACAGTTTTTCGTGTCTCGATGTAAGGTTGAGTGGTCAGTCGATAGACCGCTCTAAGGCATGAGTGGCCAGTAGTGGTCCGCCCATCCTCCGTGAGCGGCTGGTCCTCAGACGTTCATCTTTCCCATTGGGTTGAGCGGCCAGGTTCTGCCCGCTTATCCCAGTTGACCTTTGGTCAATAGTTTTGTGTCGGTTAAGATAGGCGGTTTGGTCAAAACCGTTCTGATCAACGTTACGATCTTACATGATATCAGTCAACCTAATTGATTGGTAAGTCGACTAAGTTTTTACTCGCACTGATATCGTGTAAGATCGCAACACATGTAGAATTCAAGCGGGCCTCTATAGACACCCAAAATATGATGGCACTAATACCCAAGCAAACTCAGCTAAAGAGAAGAAGGAAAAGATCGCTGAACTGTAGCCTGCGTCGACGCAGCTCACTGCTTGCATCAACGCAAGCTTGAAGAGCTGATAGCTGGCCGTGCTGGATGAAGGGCGGCATCGATGCACGATGGTCACTAGCATCGACACATCTGAAGATATAGAAGCAGAAGAAGTGGCGGGCATAAGAGGCCGTGTCGACGTAGCCTGCAACCTGCGTCGATGCACCTTCAGGATGTAGAAAATGTCATACCAGCATGCGGATTCAACCGCGGCCCATGCTCTTTGAAGATCCGATCGAAGCGCCTTCTGGAAGGCCGTACATGATGCATGGGGGAATGATCCCCAATCATTGGAAGATGTTCTGCCCCTCCTTGCCATGGAAAAGAAGAAAGGGGCCTCTTGCTACCTATATATCCAGTGCTCTGCCTAGGAGAGAACTCTCTCCAACAGCTTTGCTTCAAGCCCCACTGCTGGTGCCATTCGAAGCCTCCTGGAGGTGCTCCCCAGAGTTCTTCTGTAGTGTTCCTGTGCGTGAAGAAGAGGGAAAAAGAGAGAGAGGGAGAAGGTGTGATGTCCATGGTGAGGGAGAGGAGTCAATGCTCCACCCTCCCCCATCTTTCTTCTTATTTCTCTGCTATACATTTTTCTCTTCTTTGTATGTTGATGGCTTCCCAAACGTGGGTCTTGGGATGATGTATCAGTTTCTATTTTGAGGAATGAATGGAATTCCCTTTTACTGTATTCAGATATGAGTGTGCCTCATTTCTGTAATTTCCATTTCTACAACTCTTTCTACCTCCATTCCCCAACCCGCTGTGATTCTGCATTTGCACTTTCTTCTTTGTTTCCTTGCTGGAAGAGGTTTTATAGTGAGCAAACGGGGGATCCAGATTGATCCTAACAAAGCAAAGGCCGTAATGGACATGCCTCCGCCTAAAAATATTACAGAACTTCGAGGATTAATTGGTTGATTACAATTCATAAGGAGATTCATATCCCAGTATTCTCAAAGGTGCCGTCCATTCTATGAATTGCTCAAGACGGGGGTCAAGTTTGAATGGAACGAAGATTGTCAAAAGGCCTATGAGGACTTATAGGTCTATCTATCTAATCCCCCAGTTCTGCAACCTCCTGTCCCTGGGAAACCCCTAATCCTATACATCTCAGTCATTGAGGACTCCAGAGGGGCGATTTTAGCATAAGTGGACGATGAAGGGAAAGAGCAGACAGCTTATTATCTCTCCAGGTTGTTTAACCCGGTAGAATCTAGATACACCGCTATGGAAAAGAGTTGTGCCATCTTAGTGTGGGTAGCTCAGAAGCTAAAACATTATTTCCTAGCCCACCCAGTTAGGTTGATCTCTAGAATGGACCCAATCCGCTATCTCTTAGAAAAGTCCGTCCTTTCTAGTAGGTTAGCTCGCTGGCAGAGCTTCCTCTCTCAGTTCGATATTACGTTTATTGTTCAGAGGACAGTCAAAGGATATGCCATTGCTGAGCATCTTGCCCATCTTTCCATTCCTCACACTGACTCTATTAAGGATGATTTCCCTGATGAGCATCTCTCCGCTATCTCTCATCATCCCTTCTGGTCTCTGCACTTTGATGGTGCGCTCAATTCTCAAGACCGAGGGATAGGTGCTGTCCTTCTCACTCCGGAAGGGGTGATGATCCCTTTCGCTTACTAGCTTCGATTTCCTGCCACCACATCTCCGAGTACGAGGCTCTCCTAGCCGGTTTGAAGCACACTTACCTCCTCGACGCGTGCCACTTAAAGATCATAGGCGACTCTCAGCTCGTCCTGCGACAAGTTCTGTCCACTTACCGCACTCGTGACCCTAAGCTCAAGCCATATCAAGATTTGGTCACGCTCTTAATCAAAAAATTTATTAGACATGCATTTGACTGTAAAGATATTAGATTAAGTGCAATAAACATGAATAGGCACTGAAGTTCAAACATTGAACATGTTAAACTAATATTCTTGAGTGCATACTAAACATGAAGTAGGTTCAAGTACAGGGAAATAAACCTAATTGGACACAGTAAATGTTACAGAAATTAAATGATCTTTACCTAAATGAAGAGGCACTAATATGGGTAATAACTAGAACTTATCCCTCATCGTCTGGCTTTTGATGTTGATACCCATAAGAAGGTTACATGTATTGTGTATATTTACTATAACCAAGCAATGAGGTAGCCAAGTCTTGCATCCCTCTTTAGATCCCTCTTGGAGTGTAAGGTTGTCGGCTCGATTCGAATCCAGAATCAGCGTAAGAATCTTGAGGATGAGAAGATGAACTGGATGGAACTGGAAGTCTGGTTCATGACCCCACCTATAAATGGCTGCTTCATGTTGGTCACCTCCATAACCTGATGGATGCCTATATTGGCTCTGTGAATCATATCCTCGCTCACTATGACTGTATCCTCGGCTTGTGTCTGCGTGGAAAAAGGAAGTACCTGCAGCACCTATAGCACCTGTACCACCATATGTGCCATCGTCAGTAGTAGCACCTACAGCACCTGTAGCACCTGCAGTTGCACTGGGATCATCATCATCATCATCATCATCATCATCACCACGACCAGCATCATCAGAACCATAAGAAACTAGTCGCCTTTTAGCCTTTGGGGATGCTTTTTTATGTTTCAGTGTGATTTTTTCAGTCACCTTTGACATGAGTTCTTTTTCCCTTGGCGTGTGCCTTACATAAATCTACTTCAACTGTTCAATTGCCGGGTCCTCTCGAGCAGCAGCACTAGTCCTCTCAGACATTCCATACACTGATGTACTTCTTCTTAAGGATGGAGGTGGCTTGACCATTCTAGGAGTGACTGGCCTGCTATCTGATTCTGAGTGTCTAGCTGGCTCAAACTCAGGCTGCTTCCTATGTCAGATCTGTCCATTGTGCAGATCTCATTTCAGCAAGCCACCACACGAACCCTTAACCCCCTCTAACCTCTACCAAATTGCATGAAATTTTACCTGGAGATTCCATCTACCAAATATCACGTCCCATAATTTTTTCATGAATTTATGAATTTTCTAGCCTTCCTTAAAATTTTTTGCAATCCCCCATTTCCTGTCTGTCCTCAATTTTCTAGGCCTGACCCCTGACCACTAAAAAATCCATACCTCCATAAAAGTCCACATCAGAAATATCCTCGTTCTCTTGACTTCCAGAGCTACAACTTTCATGAAGACCTCTTTACCCAGATCTATCATTAACCCTACGGTCAACCCATGTTCTCAGGAAACTTCCCTGTCCACTCTATCTGTCCCTGCCCTAAGAATCAGAAGCTTCTAAATTCAGCCACGGCCGGCACAGAAGATTCAAAATTCCTTTCTCAGCCTGGGGTCGTAGTATTTTGAAAGATCTTTCCAACGCCACTGACCCCGCATCGATACAGCGTCGGTGCTGATCGCAGCAACAATTCTCGCCAGGTCGCGCGCAGTAGAATAGTGGTTCCGGTTCGTGGACGGCACCCGACGACCACCCCCGAGACGACCGCCTCGCCTTCCGCGTGGCCAACCAGCATGCGTCCACCCCTGAGACCGCCCAACCAGGAGTCTCTAATGTAGCAGTAGTCTTCGACGTCCCCGGTCCACCAACCAGGATGTGGGCCCCGCGAGTACTAGCACGTGCCACCGTCAAAGCGGCCCCGAGTGCTATCCGTCAACCCGAATGCGTTACTCCCGGATCTCGTGTGTAGCCCTTTACCTCCCTGCGTGGAGTGGGCAGAAATCATCACCTTTGTAATAATTATTCATTGCTGTACCGGGAGTACGGGTTCAGCCGGAATCATCTTCCCCACGCCGGCGCATGGAGGTACACCCGCACCCCCACTTTAGTTGCTCACTTTTCTAGTATAGGCTCTTGATGCCGCTGCTTGTGAGCATGGTTTACTGTTTTGCGTATGCAGGTCGATGCATGTTTCATAGTAAGGCAGAGGCAAGGTCGATGCACATCGTCCCTTAGCCTTACTAAGGTCGATGCACATCATCTCTTAGTCTTACTAAGGTCGATGCACATTGTTCCTTAGCCTTACTAAGGTCGTTGCAGATCATCTCTTAGTCCTACTAAGGTCGATGCACATCATGCCTTAATCATTCTAAGGTCTACACACTTTTTGCATCCTGCACAATAATGTCAGTGCACATTGTGCCTTATGCAAAACAAGGTCGATGAACATTGTGCCTTGTGCAAAACTAGGTCAGTGCACATTGTGCCTTGTGCAAAGCAAGGTCGATGCACATTGTCCTTGAGCATATAGAAGGTTGATGCATGTGTTTAAGTCTATGCACATGTCAGCGATGACAAGCAAAGTCGATGCACATAGTCATTTGCACACACCATAGTCAGAGCACATGGTTAATACAAGTCTGAGCACATGTATTCCATGTTGGGACACATACATATCTAGTCTGTGCATTTCTTACACTTGTCTGAATAAGTCTATGTACATTCAGTGTCCAAGGTCTGTGCATATGATTTAACTAGGACAATGCACATCTGCTCTTCACATCAGTAAGTATAAGCATCATAATTCATGGTCTAAGGCTTTTCAGAACATTCATGAAATAAGTTCGAGCATATGAATTCTCTTATCATTTTTCAAGAATGAACTTAAGTGCATAAGGTGTTTGATGTAATGTCTTTGTTTTGATTGGCAGGGACTTAAGTCATACATAGACCCAGAATCAAACGTATGGAAGGCAGCACACCTCTCACTTAGCATGGTCACGTGACTCAAAGTCTTTATCCTTAGACACATGTTCCAAGTTACTAGCACGTGATCCAAGATAGGGATTTTGTCTGGAGATCCTAACATGTGCACAGAGCATCTTCATCTCCAGACACGTGGACTTCCAGCAGAGCTCTTCTTTTCCAGATTCCCTGGGCGGGAATGAGTTTTTCCCCCAGATCTTCCTCGTGTCGGGGGTGGCTATCCCCATCGACACTATGAACGTCCTCTTGGCGCTCTTCATGCCGTTCCGGGTCGGGCTGAGACGTCCCAGCAGCCAGTGCCTGCTGTGTTTGCGCCAAGATCCGGGACACGGGCCTTGACCTTCTCAAATATTGAAGAGGCTAATTGAGCTCCCCCGAGATGTCCTCGGGCTGTTTATCGGCAGAGGTGGCATAGTAGGTTGACATAATCATCAGTCACCTGAACCACCCACTTTTTCTTGGGCGACTGTCTACTCGGCTTGGGTGGCATCCCAATTCTGTCAAAAACAGATACTCAGGACGTGGAAGCCTGGGTAGAACAATCATCATCCGTGTGTGTAGAACTAGCCCACGGAGAGGTCGGCCACACTTTATTGCTGGCTCCTCGGCGCTTCTGCCCACGTGGGGGCTGAGATGTAGGCCTCGGGGATGCCGAGGTTTCAATGCTTGTCGGGTTTCGCATCTGTTGCAACTCTGACATGCGGAAGGGCACTTTCGCCCTCGCTCGCCTTATAATTCGGGCCTCCTCTTTGGTGACCCAAATTTTCTTCAATTGGAGCTAGCGCTCCTCTACTGAGTTGCCCCTTGTCCTTGATCGGGGAGCTCGTGGCTTGGGCCTCTGCAAGGGACCCTGAGTTGCCGCCGGTATAGCGGGCTTCTTCATCTCCGCTCCGTCCTCCCAAACTTGCCGGAAGAGCTCGAAGCGATTGGAGGTGGAGATGGTCGGGACATGTCGATCCCGAGGCAGAATCGGCTCGCCTCTATCGAGCTGAATGGGGAGATCTCCGACAATTATGGTCTTGCCGGAGCGGGATGTAGTTTCCGTAGGAGTTGTGCCCTGGCGGCTACGACGTTGCCCCCATTGAGCAGGAGCAACCTTGGTGACGCTCGCCGTAGGCGCGACGTCATTGTGGCGGCGACGCTACCCCCGTTGAACAGGAGCAGGACCTCTGAGGATTGCCGCAGTGGAACTGATGTCAATGCGCAGGTCCCAGGTTAAGGAGGCCATTAGTGAGGCCAAGAAGGCCAAGAAGGCGGAGACCCGGGCTACACGAGCACGCCGGAGGAGGGTTGCGGAGCAAGAACCAGATGTTGTTCCTACTTCGGTTCCTTCTTTTGCTGAGTTTGAGGCCGCTTGGACGCAAGGGCCTGAAGATGAAGGTAACTCTCCTCATTCTTCCACGACTTGTTTGTTTATTTCCGCCACTCTACTGATCATCCTTTTTGCAGCTACTGGCACCATTTCTGCTGTTGTTGGGCTGGAGGCGGTGATGGGCGCCATGGCCCGAGAGGGAGAAAAGGAAATCCCTCTAGTCTCCATTGCAAGAGATTTACCTTCACCAACACCCCATCAGGAGATGGAAGGTAACTTGTAGTTTGTCCGTAGAGCTCTATGGCCCACCATGTCTTCAGTCAGGTTTTGACTGTTCATTGCTTTTGTTTCCAGTTAATATTCAACCCACGACGCTCCCTGCAGTTGAAGCCGTGGGAGGAGTTGCTGCTGGGGAGCTGGCAGTTTCGATGGAAGAGCCCCAAGATACCCCTCAAGCTGATGCTCCTGAGATAGAAATCGTAGAAGAGACTATTGCTGAAATAGCTACCCCTTTCTGCAAGGCGCCTGCCCACGTACTTGAAATTTGAGAGCGGGCTGAAGAGTCTTCCTCCTCCGAGCAAGTTGACTACGGTGGTGACTCCAGTGAAGCGGATCTCCCACCGGCCAACATGGAGACCAAGGATGTCGGGGCTTCTTCGACTTACGAGAGTGACTTCTTGACATTCGGCCCTCCGAGACTGCCAGGATTTGAGCAAGGGCCGTCATACCAGATTGCAGGAGGAGGGTCAGCATCGTCAGAGTCCACTCTTGGAGGCTTGAATATAGTGCCGGTCGAGGTATGGAGCATTCCCCCGCCCGTCTGTAGCCTTTCTTGTCACTTCCAACTCGGCTGGTTGACATATATATATGTGATGCAGGCTGAGGTGGCGCCGCCAACTGTGACAGTGCAGATACCTCTTCCGGATTTAGGCGCGGGCCAACCGACTTTTTCGCCAGTGCTGCGACCCATCGCCTTGCGGCTTCCACAGACTTATGCGGCAGCGGCATCGCTGGAAGGGCCCGGAGTGATTGTAGAAGCCGGTGAGCCGACCGAAGCTGCAGAATCTCGACCGCTCGCCGTCGGCAAAGAATTATTGCTTGAGCAGGGTAGTCTCCCCGAGATAGAAGTGGGAGAGATTATTGAAGAAGAGGCCGATGGTTCTAGGGCCTTGGCTGTCATTGAGGGATTTTCTCCCGTGGAAGCCGGTGGGACTGCACACGAGGAGTGAGTATCCTCGGCTACCGAGATGGCCGGCACGGCTTCACCTCAGGGGTCAGACAAAGAAGTTGTTGTAGTAGAGACTTCTCTAGTTGTATCAGCTGCAGTTGTCGAGTCTAGCGCTGGTGCCCTGCAAATCATGCCGTCTACGTCCTCCGGGGTGAGCGACGATATTTGGGCTGAGGTGGACAGCAGGGTGGACTTTCAGCTTCCTGAGACTTCGCCACTAGGTTTGTAATTTTCTAGCGACATGGTGTGGCAGTCTCTGGATAATTTTCAGCGAGCCATGTCGGCTTCCCCGGGCTTGACTTATGCGCAGTTGAGGAGTCTGGTAGAACACCTCTTCCGCTCATTATTGGCATTCAGGTGCCCAATGGATGATTGGACCCCGCGGGTTACCATGTTGTTGAAGCACGCCAACAGGCGGGAGTACCTTAGCCAGGAGGTATCCGGTCAGCTGGCGGCCGTAAAATTAGAGAAGGCTGATTGCCGAGCTGCTGCCACTTCATTGAGAGGGACCGTGGGGCAACTGAGAGATGCTGCTAGCACTACTTCAGAGCGCCGGTCCTTCCTCACAGCGCGGATAGTGGAGCTGCGTGCAGAACTTGCCAAGGCCGAAACCGAACTACAGGAGACTGAGCGTCTGAAGGTTAAGACTATAGAGGAAGCTGACCTAGCTGAAGGGCAGCTCGCCTCTCTCGACGAAAAATTATCGCAGCTGGCAGCTACCGAGTCTCGGCTGCAAGAGCTGACTCAATATCCTTCTTTAGGCCTCTTGGAATTGGAAGACATTTTCCGGCGCCCCCTGCTGTAATCTTCCCTCTTTTGTTCTTGTCCTTTATTGACTTTTGCTCCCTTTTTGTCTTCGGAGCTTATGTATCTCGGGGAATGCCCCGAGTAAGGATGTATTCTGACACCTCATATCAATGACATATCTTTATTTGTCGCTTCAATCATGACCTCTTTCTTCCTTTTCTTTTCTTTCTCCCTCCAGCCGATTAGCTCAGTCCAGGGATATAAGTTACTGGAGCAGGAGAGTACTCACGCCTTCAGCGAAGGGGTGAGGTGTTCACTCCACCACAGATTAACTACTCCCAGAATCGAGCTTTGGCCAGGGTGGGACATAAGTAAAGTAGGCGCATGCGCCCTATTAATTTCACCGATGGTGACGAAAGCTGAGAGTGCGGCTTATTCATCGACATGGGTTAAATGTAGAAGAACTAGTAGTTTGTCTATTAACGAGGACGGAAGGTCCAAGTTAAAGGGTAGTTGATCGAGCTCACCAATGGTGACGAGGGTCAAAGGGTAGAGACCGATCTTGCCGATGATGACAAGGGTCAAAAAGGGTAGCGACTGATCTTACCGATGGTGACAAGGGTAGAAAGGGTAGGTGACCGATCTCGCCGATGGTGATGAGGGTTGAGAGGGTCAAGAGGGTAGCGATCGATCTTGCCGATGATGACGGGGGTCAAAAGGATGGCCGGTCTTGCTGATGGTGACAAGGGCTGAAAGGATAGCGACCGATCTAGCCGATGGTGACAAGGGCCGAAAGGATATCGATCGATCTTGCCGATGGTGACAAGGGTCGAAAGGTAGGGACCAATCTTGCCGATGGTGACAAGGGTCGAAAGGATAGCGACCGATCTTACCGATGGTGACAAGGGTCAAAAGGTAGGGACCGATCTTGCTGATGGTGACAAGGGTTGTTGTGCCCCTATGGTCATTGGTCATTTGTATATCATGGTTTTGATACTGGCTAACACTATAAGTCATTGTTATTTTCCACTCTCATATGACTGACATACGTGATGCTTTGTTCATGACAGGTAAACATCAAATGACTCAAATAGAAAGCTCCAATTAGATTATTGGATCCACATAGAGTGAAGCCCAAACTCAAACAACTCCAGAGTGTGTGGACGACCTGAGCCAGAGGGAGTCATGGGTGATGCCTCCATCAGCTCCATAAGCCCCTTTGCCTTGGTATGGTAAGGGAGGATCTCAGGCTTTCGGACATCAAACTGTCCCTGGACTTGCCTGACGATCAGCAATGAGTTGCTAAATACTTGCAGCATCTTGATCTCCATCTGTAAGGTAACTTGGAGACCAATAATCAGAGCTTCATACTCCCCTTCATTATTTGTGTAGGGCTTGCTGATGCAGCATGAAGTGTGCACTACTTCTCCATCTGGAGACTTGAGGACGATGTCGGCTCCAGCCCGTACCTTGGTATGCCCGGACGGGGTTATTTTTGTTCTCGAGGCCCCGTCAAAGTATAGCTACCATATGGCCTACTGCACTTGGTCCACCTCCAAGGTTTCATCTTCGGGTAATTCTGTAACCAGCAGGGAATCTTTGGGCACAGGGTGTGCTGCGAAGAAATCCGCAACGGCCTACCCTTTAATGGGCTTCTGTGGCACGTAGGTGATGTCAAACTCCATCAGTAGTACGGCCCACTTGCCAAGGCCCCCCTTCGGGACAGGCTGGGAGAGAATGTGTTTGACAGGATCAGCCCTGGATATCAGGCTTACTTCATGGGACAACATGTAATGCCTCAGTTTCTTGACTGCGAAGACTAAAGCAAGGTAAACTTTCTCGATCGGAGTGTACTTGGCTTCCGCTCCCACCAGTCTTCGGCTGAGGTAGTAGAGAGCTTGCTCTTTTCCCTCATCATTGTTCTAGGTGAGCATTGCCCCCAGTGAGTATTCGGTAGCTGCTATGTAAAGGATGAGCGGTCTGCCTTTAACAGGTGCCCCCAGTACAGGCGGGGTCTTCAGATAGTCCTTCAACTAGTCGAAGGCACGCTGGCATTCATGACCCCAGCTGAATGGTGCATTCTTCATCATAAATTCCACCAAAATTCTATACCTCCATAAAAGTCTACATAAAAACTATCCCCGTTCTCCTGACTTCTAGAGCTAAAACTTTCATGAAGACCTCTCCACCCAGATCCCTCCTTAACCACCTGGTCAACCACTATTCTCAGGAAATCCCATGTTCTACCCTGTCAATCCCCTTCCACTGGATCAGTAGCTTCTAAAATCTCTCACGGCCAGCACTGAAGATTCAAAATTCTTTCTCCCACTTGGGATCGAAGTATTTTGAAATAGCTTTCCAATGCCACTGATCTCGCGTCTATCCGACATCAGCACTGATCGTAGCAACGTTTATCGCCGGGTCGCGCACTGTCAAACACCAGTTCTGGTTCGTGGACGACACCCGACGATCATCCCCGGGGCGACCGCCTCGCCTTCCGCGAGGCCGACCAGGATGCCGCCACCCCCGGGACTGCCCAGCCAGGGGCCATCGATGCTGCAGTAACCTCCCGACCTCCCCGGTCCGCCAGCCAGAATGTGGGCCCCACGAGCACGCGTGCTTGCCTTGTCAAAGCGGCCCCGAGTGCTGCTTGTCAACCTGATCGCGTCACTCTTGGATTCTGTGTGTATCCCTTTATCTCCCTGCGTGGAGTGCGCAGAAAATAACACTTTTGTAATAATTATTAATTGATGTACAGGGAGTATGGGTTCGGTCGGGATCGTCTTCCCTACGCCCGGCGCGTGGAGGTACACCTGTACCCCCTCTTTAGTTAGTTAATTGCTTATCTAGTGTAGATCTTGACGCCGCTACTAGTGAGTGTGATAGGATGCCTAGCTTGCTAAATTAATCACCGTTGGGAGTTGTGAGTGTGAAACCCGTCCCATGACTCGTTCCGAGCATGAGAGTGAGCCGACCACCCAAGACTCAACACCGATTTCTCAACTGTGCAGATCGACTCGTTTCCCTCACCGGGGACGACCGTGAGTGAGTGCTTCTTGTTTTGGGGCATCTTTGTCCCTTCGGGAGCCACGTTAGGTGATGACTTAATCTTGTGGACTTGCTAGTACATTCTTGTTACATTCTTATTCATGAAAGGCCATATTACATTCTTGATCATTCTTGATTATTCTTGCTGGTTCATACTTGTTACTTAGTTACTTTGGTTTATCGCATTCGCATGATGTTATCTTGATTCATAGAGCTAAAATGTTAATACTTAAATAATACATTCATGTTGATGTGAAGATACCTACTGGACAAGTGTTCTCATAACCTATTTCAAATCTTTTCCAGGAGATGAAGATAATTCGAATTCGAATTCGGACTATACAAGTGGCGGGTCCGAGAGCGAGTGAAAGTCGGATCAAAATAAGAGAGAAGACTTAGGAGTCATCTTTGTCTAGATCGAGTCTATGTAATTTTTTGATTTATTGAGTCTAATAAATCTGTCAAAGGATAAATTAGTGTTTGTAATTGAATATTTGATTATCAATAAAATAGAAGTTGAATTTGAGCAAATACTTGTGTAATTGCATCTTATGTGTGATTGTTCCGCGCTCTGATCATGCTTGCTTGCGAGAGGCTTACCATGCTGGCTGTTCGCGTTGTCCCCGAGTGAGTCTTCCGCTGTAAATAAAGGCTCGGGGTATGACAAGGCAGCTCCTGAATGACCTTTATCTTGGAGGGGTCTATTTCAATACCCCGATATCGGACAATGAAGTCCGAAAACTTTTCACTGGAAACACCGAAAGCGCACTTCAGTAGGTTCATCTTCAGCAAGTATTGTCGGAGCCTTTGGAATATAACCCTTAGGTCACTAAGGTGATCTTCCTTCTTTCTGGTCTTGACGACCAAATCGTTGATGTAGCATTTGACTTTATCATAGAGTAGTTCATCAAATATCTTCGTCATTGCCCTTTGATAAGTGGCACCGGTATTTTTGAGGCCGAATGGTATCCTTTTATAGTGGAATATCCCCTTAGGTGATTGGAATGCCTTATGAATTCTGTCAAGCTCGTCTATCCATACTTGGTTATATCCGAACGACCCATCCAAGAAGGACGGTACGACTCTAACCTTATGCTTCTTAATATGCTTATGATTATAATGCATTGACACTTAATCTTCTACATGCAGCTTGACCCCCAGGGATGGATTGCCGAGCTTCAGGGGCTACTCCACTCCACCGTCCAACAGTGGGACGAGCTTCAACGATCCTTGGACCTCCTGGTAAGTTCTACTCAACCTCAGACTTAGAATTTTTATGTTATGTTTATGAACTGACTAACCTAAACTTCTAAATGCAGCATGCCGAGGGGGGCCAGAGTCAGGGAGCTGATGCACCGTCTTCCTCCTCCTAGCCGTTTGCGGATCGTGCCAAGCGAGATGCGGAGTTTGCTCGGATGGTCGCACGAGCCGAGGAGGCCGAGGCCGCGATGGTAAGCCGACAACTGTACTTCCCCTTTCTATTATGATTATGAATGCAACTAGCTATTTATGTTGTGTGTATATGCAGATGACCGAGCTAGCAGCGGCGCTAAGCGAGGTCACTCGGCTGAGGGAGGTGGAGCGCAGCCGCCCGGCGGACGTGACGGAGTTAGCGCTCCTGCGAGTGGAGCTGAAGCGCAGTCGAGTAGAGGCAGCATCAACGGACCACCACCGGGCTGAGGCAGAGCATTTTCGCGCAGAGGCGGAGCACGCGCGTACAGAGGCAGCAGAGCTGAGAGGAGAGGTGCGGGCATACGAGCGGATGAGCCAGAGGCCAGAGCACAGTGGGGCTCCAAGTGGCACGCACAGCTCCTATAGAGGATACTTCACGAGTTCCTCCGGTCGCCAGAGGAACGAGGAGGAGGAGGAGCAGTGGCGCCGACAGCACCGCGAGGAGGTGAGCTCAGCGATGGCCCCGCCGTCGAAGAGGCACGAGGGCATGGGTAATAGTGGAGGTCCGGGAGAGGGACCAGCCTGATGTACCTTTTGACACACATGCACTTTTGTTATGATATTATGATATAGCATGCTTTGATTTTGCAAATGAATGAGTGTATGCTTGATGCTAACTCACTAACAACGAATCTCAGAAAATGGAAAACAAAAGTGATGCAAATCAGCAACAAGAAGCTGGAACTGAAACTCTAAAAATATAGCTCGCTTTGGAGTAGTGTAGCTTAGATCTGATCTAGAGGCTACAGATCTTCTTCTTCCTCCTTGGATCTTGCTGCTGCACTCTCTTCTTCTTCTCCCACCTAGCTCTCTCACAATCTCTGTAGTTCCATCTCCCTCTTTCTTTTCTCGGCAGGCTCTCACGATCTTCACAGACTCTCACTGAAATGCTTCCCTCTTCTCTGAACTCTTTGCTGCTTGATCTCTCCTGAATCCCTCTCCGTTCTGGCGTTCTATCCCTCTATTTTACTTTTCTGTCTTCTACTCTGCCTCCTTTTATAGAGAGTAGGGATCAGGCGATCGACGTGTGTTCACCACGTTCTCGCCAAAAGATTCCTATGTTTCCACGTGTCAGAATCAAGGCGTTGTTCCTCTCCACGTGTCAGAATCAAGGCGTTGTTCCTCTCCACGTGAGATAAGTTCATAGGTTGTTAGTAAAATGCTTGATCATATGGCTGACCTGTCAGTATAGTAAACAGAGGCATTACCTGTTTGATGAAATGTACTGACATAAGCAAGTCATAATAGGCACGCACACAGACATGAAGAATTACAGACTAGCATTGACCTTTTCGTGCACAGCATGCTATACTAGCATTGACCTTATCGTGCTAGCATCGACCATATGCATAAACTAGCATCGACCATGTCTAGCTAGCATCGACCTTATATTCTCCATGATATGCAGCTAGCACCGACCTCTATGTAATTTTTGTGAGCATTGAGGTCCACTGAGATCGACCTTGACTCAGAAGGTGCATCGACCAAACCAAGCTAGCATCGACCTTATACAAGAACTAGCATTGACCATGTACGCAACAAGCTTGACACTAGCGTCAACCTTAGTAGACTCACTCTGACCTTGGGTATGCATGAAACACAGCTAGCATCAACCTTATATGCACGACAATGCATACTCGTATTGACCTTAGTGCCCTCTGTCTTGTTGAGTAGAGTTTGGCCACTGTGACCTCCCTCTCTGTGACATGGAATCTTTCTCTGAATTTCTTTTGCATATCCGGCCAGTCGCTGATCGACCCGATTGGAAGGCTTGAATACCATTCAAATGCGTGCCCCGTCAGTGAGGACCCGAAAAACTTCAGCAAGTATGACTCATCGGAGGCTAGATCGCCCATGACGGTCATGTAGTAAGTGACGTGTTCTTTCGGAGATCCCTTCCCGTTGAATTTGTCGAATTTAGGATGCTTGCTGATCCCAGGAGGGAGCCGCTTCACAACATGATGTGGCGGGTATGGTACCCGGTAAGCATCAAATGTGATGTAGTCGCTTTCACTTCTCTCGGCATGCTTCAGCTCGATCATCCTTTCCACCATCAGCTTATT
>JANBPO010008917.1:2216956-2238876 GCA_024336825.1 Amorphophallus titanum
TTTCGGTTCGTTCGCCGTCGGGCCCGGCGATCAGGAAATAGACCGCGTCGCCGTCATCGAAGCGATCGATTTCGAAGCGGCCATCGAGGACCGGCAGATCCCAATGGAGCATATCGACGAAGACGCGCTTGCGATCCTCGAACATCGAGGCCAATTGACGCGAAAAGCGTCGCTGGTTGTCGCGGGTCACGATCTCGACCATCCCACTCCATCCTCCCTTGTCGTCGCAAGGGAGGTAGGAACGGCCCGGTCTGCAGCAAACCGAATCCCGCCGGACGATCGGCGAGCGCCTGATAGCCGCTCACCAGCGCGCCGGCGACGGCAAATCCGATCAACAATGAGAACAGCGAGTTCAACGCGTCCGGCGACATGGCGGCCTTCAGGACCGCGCGCTGTCTCGGATCGGCATAGGCGGATTTGTAGAAGGACTCGGCGACGTTCTGGTTCTTAGATGCCCCGGCGAACAGGTTGGTCAGGTGGGCACGCAGGCCGTCGTTCCACTTGTCCATCTGCCCGGCCCGCTGGAATGCGGATCGCGCGCTTGCCGTCGATAGGGCGTCGGCATTGGTGATGTCGAACATGACGCTGGGCACGTTCTGGAAGCCGCGCGCCCGGTCCTTCGCAGCCAGCCCGACAAGGCCGTCCTTCGCCGCGTCCACGTCCGGGCTGTTCTGCTGATAGATGCCCCTCGCCTGCTTGTAATACCCGCCTTCCGGCTTGAACGACTTCGGTCCCGCCTTCGCCGTCACGTCCAGCCGGTCCAGTTCCGACAGCAGGCCGTTCTTCAGGTCGCGCAACTCACGGGCAACCCCGGCGCGGCCGGTGCCGCCGTCCGCCGCCTTCTGCGCCGCGCTGATCATGTCGTCGAAGGACTGCTTGACCAGATCGAGGGTTCGGAGCTTCAGGCCCTTCGCCACGCCGAGCGGAACCTTGTCCATCTTGCCGAGTTCGGCCAATAGGCGCATCTGCTCGGTCAGGTCGGGATCGGGCTTCGCCATCAGCGACATGCGGTTCTGCATGCGCTCCCGGGCGATGGACAGGGCCTCCTTGCCGGCCGGTGTATTCAGTATCCGATCGATCTTAGAGGAGGCGACATCCTGGTTGGCGGCAAAGGCCATCTTGTACCGGGGGGCGGCCTTCCGGCCGCGCTCGGCATTCAGGAAGTCGATGGTCTCGTTGGCACCTTCCTGGAGACGGCGCGCACCGACCGCCGGAGACGAGGTCGGCGAAATCTTTTCAAGCGCCATGCTCATCGCGTTAGCTGCATGCGCATACCCACGTGTGGCGTGCTCAATCCGCCCCGCGGTCCTCGGACAAACCTCTTGTAGACCCAGAACCCTTTCTCGGCGACGTGCACTTTGACTTCGCCGTGGATGTACATGCACATGGGTATTCTCCTGTTGAAAAAGGTGCCGCGCGGGGTGCAGTCCTCCCCGCAGCGGCGCATCGTCAGACCTTCTTCCTACTATCTAGCGAATATTTAGATATTGCTAGATAGGCCTTAAAATACTATCAAACATCGTAAAGTATTGTAATCCAAAAACAAAAACTTTCTTAGTATATAGAATTTTCAATAGCACATTGATGATTGTTGGATTATGGGATCTATCGTCTCCCTTAAAGATTCACTGTCTCACGTAGATTATCAGATCCACGTGAGACATCGGTGCTTGATAGTTTAGCCCGCTTGACAGCCCCGCCCGCTACATAGATTGTGAGGTTTATGTACGAGGTCTCTTAGGTCTGCTCACAACACGTATAGATGTAGGGTTCTATAATGCCATAAGGAAATATAATTCGTCTTCGCTAACAGCTCGAGCTTTTGACGCATCGGTTGGAACTTAATCCTACAAACTGGTATCAACGCGAGATTGCGGGTTCGAATCCTATGGGTGTCGCTTGGGGCGGGAGGGGAGGGAGAGATTGTTGAATTATGGGTCCACTGTCTCCCTTAGGGATTCGCTGTCTCACGTGAATTATGAGATCCCTGTGAGGTATCGATGTTTGACAGTACAACCCATCGTATGGATTATGAAATCTATGTGCGAAGTCTCTTAAATCTGCCCACAACACGTATAGATGTGAGATTACACAATGTCATAAGAAAATACAGTTCGTCTTTACTAACATCTCGAACTTTTGACGCAACTATCGGAACTTGATCCTACAATGATGTTGACCTTATATTCGGAATGTCCTAAATTATTTTACTGATGTATGGAGCTATGTAAATTATAAATTTAAGAAACATCGACCAATTTGACATTTTTTTATTATATAATAGAAGATTAACTTTCATAATTAGTGTATGTCTACCATGCAGGGTTCTCGTATCCTCAGGCCAAGATGTGCTAATGTCTCAATAGCACAATATGGTATGATCGGTACGCAGCCGTGTTGTTACTTTTTTATTTACCCCCTCCACGTGGAGAGTGGGAGGGATGGGGAGTTCATCAGTGGCTGCATGAGCTCCGGGTGGAGAGAGAGAGTGTGTGTGTTGTGGTTGCCTCCTCTCTCCACTCTTCGACGGCACCGTGGTCTCCTCCTCCCCTTTACTTGTACCAACCAGGGGTTGTGGGAGAGAGAGGAGAATGCTCCGCTGTGGCTGTCTCCTCCCTCCACCCTTCGCTGCGGTTGTGGCTGCCTCCTCCTCCCTCCTTAGCCTCAACTTCGGCCTCCCCCTCCACCATCTGTCCCTGCCATTTCCCTCACTTTCCGTCTCTTCTCCCCTCTCCTCAGACCTCCCCCTCCTCTGTAGGCTTTCGGCAGGCCTCCCTGTTAGCCATCCATCATCGTCCATGCCAGGCCGTTGACGACCTAGTACCATCTGGAGCATGGATTGACATGTCGACGTGCTATGACTTTTTTGCAAATTTATCACTGTAACGTATCATATTATGCTTATGTCCAAGACATCCTACCTTTGGTGCAAAGTGCATTAAACCCACAAATTCTAATCTAAACTCCAGATAAATATAGGCTGATATTTCTAGACAGAGTAATGCTCAGTGAAGTCTTGGGCCTAATTACACACCCCCTGTGTGCACCGAGTAAACTTATTTTTTTAATTATTTTTGTGACGTGAGAGTTAAGTCACCTTAACTTGTGGTGTAAGGTACATCCTCGTCCGATGGCCCCAAAAATTTAAAATAAAAGAAAAATATTTAATGCACACCCTAGCCAATTACACACCCACGATGTGGACTAAGTAATTTTTTTTTAAATTTTTATGACGCGAGACTCACATATCCTTAAATTATCGTACAAGTCACAACCCAATCCAACGACCTAGACGTCATCAAGGTCGAGCCCACCGGCGCCGGCGAGCCGACCCGCGCCATCGGCGAGGTCAAGAACGGCCAGACCATCTATTTTCGCAACACCCAGCGCGGCAAACGCTCGATCCAGATCGACCTGAAGGACCCGGAAGGCAAGGCGCTGTTCATGCGCCTGGCGGCCGAGGCGGACGTCTTGATCGAGGGCTATCGCCCCGGCGTCGCCGACCGGCTAGGCGTCGGCTATGCGGCGATCAACGCCATCAACCCCGGCATCGTCTACTGTTCGCTGAGCGCCTTCGGCCAGGAAGGGACCTACGCCCAGCGCCCGGCGCACGACCTGGTCATCCAGGCCCTGGCCGGCACCCTGGCCCCCGGCGAAGGCCCGCCGCCGGCCATGCCGATCGTGGTGGCGGCCGATGCGCTCAGCGCCATGACCGGCCTGTCGGCGGTGATGATGGCCCTCTATGGCCGGCACACGACGGGCAAGGGCGACTACCTCGACATCTCGATGTACGACAGCCTGGTCGCCTGGACCGCGCCCTTCGTCGGCGAGGTCTTCGCCAAGGGCCAGCCGCCCTCGACGGCGACGTCCCGCTTCTGGGGCGGCGCCGCCCTCTACGATCTCTACGAGACGGCGGACGGCGGCTACCTGGCCATGGGCGGGTCGGAGCCGAAGTTCGCCGAGAACCTGTTGACCGGCCTCGGCCGCCCCGACCTCCTGCCCGCCGCCAAGACGCCGCCGGGCCCGACGCAGGATCCCGTGCGCGACTTCCTACGCGAGACGTTCAAGCAAAAACCGCTGGCTGAATGGGAGGCCTGGTTCGAGGGGCGCGACATCTGCTGGGCGCCCGTGCGCGACCTGAAGGCGGCCTTCGACGACCCGTTCCTGGTTGAGCGCGGCATGTTGGCTAGAGACGCCGAGGGCTCGGAAATCATCGGCACGCCGATCAGGTTCCTTGCCGAGCCGGCCCAGATCGATCCAAAAGCCCCCGGCAAGAACGAACACGGCGAGGACATCGCCCGCCACGGAATAATTGTAATTAGAAAATTAGTTAATAATTAAAGACTTATTAGGCTTAAAAGAAGGAATAAATCCCTAAAATTTGTAATGCCCTAAATCCCTAATTCTAATTGGGTTAATTAGGTTAAAGCTTAAGCTAATAGACCTAAAATCGAATCTAACCTTAATCCACTCAGATAGGATTGATTGCTAGTGAAACCCTAGCTTAATTAAGGTTAATCTCACGCTAGGTGGCCCTAGATATAGATAGAATTTGAGATTTTCAGAGTAGAAATTTTCTCTAGAGTAATAGGTCGAATTAGGACTATTTGGATCCCTAAACTTATAAATAGAACCCTATTGTTACCCAGTAAACGGCTGTTAACCCAGACGAGGTGAATGGGTTTATAAAAAATAATCGCAATATGATATGACTTAACCAAAGTGATAATGATCAATCAAAGCCAATCGTTTAAATGATAGTGGAAACTTGTGTGCACCAGAAGCTAAATATACAAGAATATAACAACAAAAATAATCACACAAGGGACGAAATGAATTTATACTGCTACGACGCTGATCTCTATTAACCCTACGTCCAGTACCTAGTAACTACTGGGATTTTTACTATCTCCCCCAACTGAGAATAATACAAATGATGTTTTTGGTAAGATGCTCAGCTCACCAAAGGCATCATCTCATTAGGACCCCAGTTGACTTACGGGTTAGCCAAACCCATCCGTTTTTGATCAGATGTTCGGCCACACCATGGGCATCTTTTCATAAAGACCCCAACTGACCCTTAGCTTTAGCCAGACTCGTAGGATACCAACCTCCTGCTGGTTGTCTTACCCTGAAGCAAGACCTTCTCCCCCGCAAGGAGAAGAACACCCCTTTAAACGAGGTTACATAGATATGCTTCTACAAAAGACAGGGTTGTTGGGTATGGTGTGATGGATTCAGAAGGGGGGGTTGAATAAATCCCCTTAAAAAATTGCACCCAATTAAATACTTGAGACTAGTGGACTGTTACGGAATTAACAGTGCAAGTTTTTCAGAGTATTTTAGAGGGGGACTCTATCCCTTGATTAGATCAAGTTTGGGAGTCTAAACCCCTATATATAGGACCCAATCGAACCCTAGATGACCCCTTAGTTCGTCCCAAGGCAAGGAGGCATAGGAGAGGACCGAATTTAGGAGGAGGAGGCGAGGATTTGGGGCATTCGTAGAGAGGCCAGAGTTCATCGTCTGCTTCTCTAGATCGAGTCAAAGGTAGGTTTCCTCTCTGGCACAAACAAATCAATGTTCTAAATCATGTTCATATGCATGTATAGAAGATCTAAGATGTTGTTTACCCAATTTTCCTCAAGTATATTGCATGAATTTGATGATTTAAGGCATGTTACATTGCCCTCTACCTGAATGGAGTTTCTGTTTGTAATCGTGACCCTAACAGGCACCGCGTTCTGAACATGGCCCTACGATAGACTATGATCATAAGTTTTTGTTTAAAATATGATTATCTATTTATAGTATTTTTATTTAAAAATCAATTACTTTTTCAAGAATGTTGTTCCCTCCTAGACCGTGACCTTAAATAGTATTTTATTCAATGTGCGTTTTATACCATATAAAAATTCTTATAAAATAGTTATTTTCACTGGAGCGCAGCCTCCATCCTAGCCCTGATCTGATTCTGTTCCCAACGTTGACTGCATTCTGTAAACGAGTTATTTTGAAACCCAAGCTTTCCCAGATAGTTTTATGGCATGCCTAGGTCTAATATCTTGCTATTTCGACTGATCATAACATCTGAACACACTAAATAAGTAGGCCATCATGAAAGAAGGTTAATTCTTAAAGCTAGGTCGTGAACTATGTCCTTATAATTTCATGAGATTCCTTTTCTCTATGTTATCTTAAAAGAGTAGCAAAATCTTGAAACTTGAAATTGATACATCTCATGGCATGATTTTCTATTTTTGCACATAATATTGATCAACATTTAATGATAGATTGTACATTTCTTTGTTTGAAGGTTTTATCACTCTGGTAATAATACTTGCCCGGACGGGGAACGAGCCGCGCCGGGCTCACCGCATCGTGGCCGAACTTGGCCCTCGCACGATCGATCGCCTGGGTGAGCTCGCGGAGCCGGGTCCGCTGCGGCGCCTCGAACAGGTCGGCGGGTGTGGCCTGCGAGAGGTTGGTGGCCGCTACACCTATTAAACGTATCGCCTTGTTCATGCGCTGCATCACGTCCTGGGTGATGTCCCATTGCGGCACGTAGAGATGCGCGGCGCTGCGCTCGAGCACCAAGGTCAGGTTCCGGGTCTTCGCGACGTCGTTGAGGATCTTGTGCAGGGCCTCGGCCAGCTTCGTTCTGGCCTTATCCACCCGGGCGCCGAGCGCCTGCTTGCTCTTGTCATAGGTCTGCTGCAGTTGCTGGTCCTGCTGGACGAGTGCGTTGCGCTTGGCCTCGAAATCGGCCGGGGCCATCGGCGGATTGGCGCTGCGGGCATTCACCAGTTGCTGCATCTGCTGCTGCCGGTTCTGCAGAATCGGTTCGATCTTTGCTGCCTGGTCCGGTGTCAGCTGCAGCTTGCGGCTGAGCCGCGCGATCTGGTGTTGCGGATCGGGGGCGTGATGCGCGGAGCCCTGGGACGCCGCGTTATCGTTGGAAGCAGGGGTGTCCTGGAACGGCTGAGCCACGCTGACACCGGTACCGGCAACAGCCAGGACGAAGCCGAACATGGCAAGACGAAGAAAGGATGTCATCGCGATCTCTCCGGAAAGGAAGTGGGTTGCAAGGCATCCAACGCGAGATGCGACAGGAACGTTGACCAGTCCGCCCGTGGTGTCCGGCTTGGCCGTGCGGAGCGCCCAGGCCGTGCACGCGCGACTGACCCGAATTCCCGGGCAGAAGT
Source organism: Amorphophallus titanum (assembly GCA_024336825.1). Lineage (NCBI taxonomy): Eukaryota > Viridiplantae > Streptophyta > Magnoliopsida > Alismatales > Araceae > Amorphophallus > Amorphophallus titanum. Next base: position 2,224,162 of record JANBPO010008917.1, read on the forward strand.
GATCGCGGCAAGAGATGACGGCCTGGCGCAGCGCCGAAACGGCGCTCAGTGCGCCTGGCCGATGCCGGAACCTTCGCCACGCTCCAGCGCCGGGGCGGGGCCAGCCACGGCCAGCAGCGACTGCGCGTAGCTGTCCTCGATGCTGACGGTAGGACGCCCTTGCTGGTGAGCTTCTTATCCAACATCCTCAGCTAGGGAGTTGTCTCCATATGAAACTAGATTTCATAATAGCCTGGCTTAGCTTCTTGGTGTCCAGGTGCCTCTGATTTGCCCGCGCCTGGGGGTTCTTCAGGGACCTCATCTGGCTCTTCGAGTAGTGGCAGTGCGGCGATGGAGACCAATGAGAGTTCGAGCTTGGGTTCTTATTCCTCTGAGGTCTCTTCTACCGGAGACGCCGAGATGGAGGCAGCTCTGGAAGGTATATAGAAATCCTTCCCCCCTCCCCATCGGCTTTGGTTTAGAGTTTATAGTAGGGTGGTGACATCATTGTGTTATGACCAGGACTGGAATCTAAGGGGGAGTGCGTGTCGACTCCTATCGAGGATGACCAGGGAGAGCCTTCTGTCTCTCCGATGGTTGCTAGGGGTGACCGGATTATGGGAGAGCCTCTGCCCTCCCCGACTCCAGTGGGGGATGCCGCCGATGTGGAGGAGAGGTTACCCTCGCGGACCTCTAGTAGAGATGCCGCAGGCATGGCGGGAGCCATGCTGGGTAAGGATCAAAACCTTTCTCAGGTTTTTCACCTTGTCTTCTCAGAGGAACTCTGGATGTTGTTTCTTTCCCCCTTATGCTTCGTGGGATTGTACAGGCCCTACTGGTGTGTTGGCTGAGATGGGCCACTCTTCCCTGGACCTGGGGGTTGAGTGGCCTACGTGCCCTTGTCCGCCAGAGCCACTGCTGGGCACGAGCATGGGTGCCGCCTTGCTTCAGCGAGCCCGAGGCTACCTGGGAGGTGACCCCCTGCCTTCCCCGGAGGAGCTTAGGTAGTGGTTGAGGGACTGCACCCAGGACTACCATAGCCTCGGCTTCCCACGTGAGCTCTGGATGTCTAGCTTGACTGACATCTGGGCAGAGTACCTACGACTTTTGGCGGCTCAGGAGCAGAGGGCACAGCGACTGGCGGCCATCGGAGAGGCACAGGAGTAGTGCACTCAGCTTGCATCAGCGGTGGCCGAGTAGAGGAGACATGCCGACATGGCCGTGTCACTTGCTAAGGACCGTGCCACATAGTTGAGTGGGGCAGAGCGCAGATTTGAGGCCTTGCAGAAGGCCTTGGAGGAGTAAAGGTGAGCCATGGAGCTCGCTAAGGTCGAGTGGTGGACTGCCGAGACTGGGGCCGAGGCTAGCGTTCAGCTCACGTCGACCCTGGAGGTGGACCTTGCGGCCGCAGAGTCTCGCCTGGCAGCACTGGAGGGGAGTGAGCCAGGGCTCTAATTGTATCGCCCCTCTTTCTTCTTTCTTTTTGTTATCCAGATTATATGTCTTTTGTTACCCCAAGGGTATGTCTTGGGCCCCTTTTTATAGAGTATCAATGACAAACTCTAGATTTTGATGTTGTTATTTACTGAGTTGTTCCACTTCCCATTTTACGAAGTAGTGTTGAGTGCAGGGACTGGAGACCACTTACTATTAGTCATGCTTGATTTTCTCACTATGTACCTTTGTAGGGGGTAGGAGACTGGGCTTATCCGATTTCTGGGCATTGGAATAGAGGACTTGGTATGGGAGATGGTGTCACTGGACTTTGAATACTGGGACCTGAGTGTTGGGTACTGGGAAGTAGGAGAAAAGACTAGGCACTGGGGGTCTTCCCCTTAAAAATGGGAAGAGTCGTGTCGTGTAAGGTTAGCGTAGGCCCATCGGGGTGTGGTGACCTACAGGGTTAAGGTTGAGAATTAATTCTGGAGTGCTTCGATTATAGGTTGATGCCTGGGTATTGGCTGTCTTTATGTCGTTAGCCGATAATGTAGTTCACATTGGCTTGAAAAACTGGAGTTGGGCTGGCCGAATGACCCTGGGAGGCATCACAGTCGAAAGCTAGGATTGGGGACTGGAGCTGGCCGACTGACCTGCGATGGGATTGTAGCCGATATGTTGGAGCTGGATGCTGGTACTGGGTCTGGGTGGCTAGCCCTGGGTCTTGGTAACTGGCCCACAGACGCACTGTAGTCGAACTACTGGACTGGCGACTGGCACTGGGCCTGAGCGGTTGGCCTGCGGAGGCGTTGTAGCCACGGTACTAGAGCTGGCGACTGGTACTGGAACTGAGCGACTGGCCTGCGGTGGCATTGTAGCCGCGGTACTGGAGCTGGCGACTGGTACTGGAACTGAGTAGCTGGCCTGTGGAGGCATTGTAGCCGCGATGCTGGGACTGGCAACTGGTACTAGAACTGAGCGGTTGGCCTGTGGAGGCGTTGTAGCCACGATACTAGAACTGGTCAGCTGACCATTAAGGTGGGTAGCCGAACGTTGAAGCTAGGCTTGGCATTAACCAGCCTTCAGGGGTGCAGTGGCCACTATTGTTGTGGGGTGGTGCTGAGCTCACCGTCGGCAGGATGTCGTGGTTGACGACCTTCGACAGTGAGGAGTAGAGAAGGAGAGAGTTCTCTCTCTTTTTTTCTCTTTACCAGCTCTACCGCCCTTTCGGGTTTTTGCCAGAGCTGGCCCCCTTTAGCTTTTTTCGGTACGCCCTTACGAGTTTTCGCACCGAGGGTGTTGACACCTATTTTATGACCAATTAGTTGGGTCATCTCCTTGCTCATTTTTAATGATGTTCTGAGTTATTCACCCTTGTCGAGTCTACTTGGGCATGTTAGAGGTCTCTTTCATGGGTCATTGCCTTCCTTGGTTGAGTCATATCCTTGTTTTATTACTAGGCAAGTACTTCCATTTCATTTATCGCCCTTTTGTACATAACGCATCCTTAATGGCAATTTATAGTCATATAACGCCCCTCATAAGGTCCGTTATAGTCCTTTCATCGTCTTTCTCACCGCCTTTCCCACCGTCTCATTCAGCGTCTCATATTGCATCTCTATTCTTTAACGGACCTATAACCATCTATTATTCACATAAGATAATGCCCTCATAGCGGTCCGTTACCTTCTCTCCGAGTGGAGGCTTCCGTCTCATCCACCGTCTCTCCTTCCGTCTCATTTAGCGTCTCTGTTGTTTAATAGATCTATATACATCCGTCATACATATCACATAAAGCACCTCATCTGGTCCATTATATACCCCCAAAGGTCGAGTCTATCAGCTCCACCATCGACTTCCTCGTCGTCCCAGCCACCGTCTGCCTGGACACTTTATCCTGGCAATTAATCAAGGGTCTTATCCCCTCCGGGGAGATGTAATTAACACCGTGACCTTTATAGCACGGCAGATTTTGGTCCCGACACGAATTCCACTTTTGTCTGATCAATTAGGTGGCACGCACTAGTGGCTTTCTCGAAGCCTGAATAAATCGTCACTTTCTGACCGGCACGCCCACGCACTTAATAAATGAAGAAATAAAATAATCAAATGAATAAAATAAATCAATGTGTCAAAAAGTACATCCACAAGTCTAGCACGTCCGGTGGGACTAAAATCTCCCTTCATCTCTTCGCCAGGACTAACGGCCTCATGGCCTTCCAATAAATAATGTTTGCCTATTTTTGATGGTTTGCAGGTGCTGTTCCTACAGTCGTCATGACTGAGGTCTACCTCGGGCTCGGTCTCGCCTCAGGTTTCTCACCTTCAGAACCTGATCGCCCAAGCAAAATTTGGAGACTCTCCTCCTAATGGCCGGCCTTTCTAGCCTCTTGGGGGTAGCCTTCAAAATATGTCGAATACCGTGGCGGTGAAGCCTGCAATGGAGAACAGCTCATCTAGAGTGCCTGGTTCATATGCCTCTACAGAGAAAAGGGGGTTGTTCCCGCCCTCCATCCTCTTCACAAGCGAAAAAAAAGAAGAGCTCGACTGAGCAACACCCTTTCTGTGGCCTCAAAAATGTTACCCTGAGGCACTCGAAGCTTCTGGGAGTCATGAAGGCTGCTATTAAAAAAAGCAAAAAAAGGGGGATGAAGAAAAGAAAGAAGGAAGGAGGGGAAATCAACCCCCCAAGAAGAAAAAGAAGAAAAGAAAAGAGAAGAAGGAAAAGAAAGGAGTGGCGAAGGAGGCCCAGATGGTCACGTCTGTCGAGAAAACAATGCACTCCCCTCAGGCCATGATCAAAAAAAAGAAAAAAAAACTACCGTTGTGGGATTGACGTGGTGGAGTGAACCACTCATTCCCTCCCTGAGGGGGTGAGCGCTCTCTTGCGCACCCATCTTGGTTGGTATCCAATCATGCAAGTGTATTTTCTCATGAATTCTCATTGAGTACAAGGCATATGCATTCTTTCAAGCATTTTTTCACAAAATCAATCTCTTCTAGAACATGACTCAATAGCAAGAGAATAAGGATGATTCAAGCACATGAAAATATGAAGAAGCATTCAAGCACAAGGCCAAGCAACAAAGTCATTTTGTAATCATCAAAATCACATACATAATAATCTCCCCCATTTTGATGATGACAAAATGATAGCTATTACGCTCTCTCCCCCTTTGACATATTCAGAAATGGGAATCAACAAGGGGAAATCATGATAGCATCAAAACCAAAACCATCATTGCTTTCTCCCCCTTTGTCATTGACAAAAGGCCTACAGACAATGGGGTTATTAAGAGAATCATAACCACAATATGTTCAAAAAGATGCAATTCAAAATATGCACGTGTGAATGCTATAAATGCCAGATATGCACAATATGCATGAACTAAGTGCACAAGTTTGAAATGCAAGAGAGGACAGTATGAACATGTAGAGTGCAAGTAGAATGATTAAGTATGATTGACCTTCAAGCAGATAAATGTATATACATGCAATATAGCTCCTCCATTTTATTTAGAATGAAGGGATAGGTGTACGAAAGGTGCATGTGAGTCAGTAAAATCAGGATGCTCATGTGTACACTTAGGAGAGTGTACAATTAGATAGAAAAAGACATACAACCATCATGAAGTCAATTAAAATTTTAAAATACATATCAAATCAAATTACCAAATGTGTAAGTGAATAACATGAGAATAAATTTTAGCCATATGGATAAATAGATTTCCAGATCAACACAATGAGAGACTACACAGACTACACTTCATCTATAGAGAACAACGTATTGGAGGCTACGCTCTACCCTCTTAATTTTTACATCATAATTTTGACAACTCAAAGAATTTTTCACGTTTTACACTGAGACAATCTGAATTTTTCTAAGAGTGATCATGTTCAAAATATCTCTTTTTACGCGAGGCATCCAGGTCGCGATCGCGCCGAACATCGACGGCACGATCAACCCGCTGCTCGTCGGCTACCCGATGACGGATCCCGTGCTCGACACCGACATCGACCTGTCGACCGTGCCGCTCGGCCAGGCGCCGTTCGTCGGCGCGGGCTACGCGTTCGACGTGCAGGCGATGACCACCGACGCCGCGTACGTCGCGACGGCGGGCACGCTGCGCCTGACCAAGGCGTGCGGCACCGAGGCGGAGGGCACGCTGACCGACGTCACGTTCCACGGCGTGATCGGCGACCTCGGCAGCTCGACCGTCACCATCGATCCCGACGGCTGCACGTTCACCGTGCCGTCGGTGGCGTTCCACATCGGCGGCGCGACCGCCTGTCCCTAGAAGATCGGCGGCGGCAGCGCCCAGAACGCGCTCATGTTCGCCGTCTGCGGATCCTGGTCAGGCACCCAGTACGGCACCGAGCTCGCATCGCCCTGACCGCTCGCGAGCTTGGCCTTGTCGATCGCGGTGATCCACATCTGGCGGCGGCCGGTGCCCTTGGTGCCGGCCTGCGCGTTGCCGTAGTCGCGGAAGCTGTAGAACACGAGCCAGAAGTAGCCGCCCGCGTCGTACGGGCTGAAGTTTGGCAGGTGGCAGTCGCGCGCGCCGCCGCACGCCAGGTCGAGGACGCGCGGCGTTCCGCCGGCGCGATCGATCACGAACAGCGAGCCCGGATAACGGACGCCGGTGTTCTCGCCGCGCGAGTTCGTGCCGGCGCCGTACGCGATCCAGTGCGAGTCGGGGGAGAACGTCGGCCACGACGGCGCCGTGTAGCCGTTGGTGTCGGTGGAGCTCGCGACCAGCGTCGTCGCGGGGCCGAACGCGTCGCCGGCGGTCGCCGGCATGATCGACAGGTCACCCGACGTGTAGTCGACGCCCCACGTCGCCGTCGCGTTGAGGTTGCTGATGAACGCGACCGACTGGCCATCCGGCGACCACGACGGGTGCGAGAACCGCCCGACGGGCAGGCCCGTCGACGGGACTATAGCTACGCTGCTCTCTCCGGCCAGTGCCTGAACCCTACAAGTCAGGGTGTTGTTACCTGCAATGGAACCGACCGCACTAAGCCAAATGCTGTAGTCGCCGGCGCAGAGGCTGCTTTCGCAAACTGGGTGCAGGATGTCTATGGCGTCAACGGTGGACGTCATTGGGCGTCATTCCAACAGGTCAATGACCCCATCACCCATATCGGCGCTGACGATATGTGGAACAAGGACATAGCAGCTTTTGCCGAAGACAGCTGGAAGGTCAACAATACGCTGACCCTGAACGCTGGCATTCGTTACGATCTTCAGCTGGTTCCGCAGCCTCCCAACCCCTACACGACCAGCTATAACGGTGCTGCTTCTCCCATCGGCAACTACTACACCAAGACGATTCACACCAACTACACCATGTTCCAGCCTCGCATCGGTTTTGCGTGGTCTCCTTTCAGCGGAACCGTCTTCCGTGGTGGCTACGGAATCTTCTATGGTCTTTCTTCCAACTCCACCTTCTACGCCACCCGTGTAGAGAACGGTGTCTTTCAACAGGCTTATTCACTTAGCGCTGCCACCAGCACAACTTCTGGTACTAACCTGACCACCTATAGCTATGTTGCCGGGGCTCCCCAGAACATTGGCGTTCTCTTCACGCCTCCCGGACTTCCGCTCGCTGCTCCCTTTGGTGGTGCTGTAACACCCACGGTTAACGGCTCGGCTGGTCTGCAGAAGCTCTCCTTCCGCGGACAGGACCCCAGCTTCACCAATCCTTATACTCACTCGATGGACCTAGGTGTGGAGCAGCAGCTTCCTGCCCGCCGTCTACGAGGGAACGTGGGTCACCGATTTCAATCAACCCGTCGCCAATCTCCGCGACCCGCTTTCCAATCCATCCCTGCAGCAGGACAAGCTGTCCACGTTGCGCGCGCTCAACGAACGACACGCCGCCGCTCATCCCGAAGAAGCGATGCTCGAGGCGCGCATCGCCAGCTTCGAACTCGCCTTCCGCATGCAGATGTTGCCCAGAAGCAGCCAGAACACCCCCGCCCCCGCCATCAGGTCGGCGCAGCCGAAGAACACCTGGATCGCTACCAGTCCCGGCCGCGGCGGCTTGAACTCGAACTTGAAGACCCGCACCCGCTCGGGCGCCAGGGCGCCGGCGGTGGCGTAGAGCGCCAGCCCCACCCACATCAGCCCGCCCACCGCCCGGCCGAGGAACGGCTCGATCGACAGCTGGTCGTAGACGGAGTCCCGCGCGTGCATCAGCAGCCCCCCCGCCAGGGCCAGCACGCCGAGGAAGAAAGTCAGGGTGCCGTAGGCAGTGATCTGCGCCACCTTGCCCAGCCCCACGCCCCAGCGGCGATAGGCCTGGGCGCGGAAGGCGCCCCCGACCAGCCAGCCGAACCCCAGGGTGTTGGCCAGGGCGAAGGCGATGAAGGCGTTGCGCATGCCGGTGCGGATCGGCACGTGGGCGTGGGCCCAGCGCAGGGCCACCTGTTCGTTGCCGGCCAGGAGCCCGTACACGAAGAACGACAACAGCACCGCCGCCGCCGAGCGGCCCGGCCCCCACTGCACCATGGCGTGGCGCACGGCGTTGGGGTCCAGCTTGTGCAGTTCCCGCCACAGCACGAACGCCGCCAGCATCAGCAGCGGAATCGGCAGGAAACGCCAGAGTCCTTTGGGCGAAGACGTCGAAGCCATGCACCATCCAACGCACAACAACCGATCAGGCGTCGGATGAAGGCGCGGCGGGCGGGCGTCAGCCTCGGTCCGCCGCCCCGCGGTCCTCCCCTACGGCCGGCCCGCGCTTGTCGCACGAAGACGCCCCGGAAGAACAGGGACTTGAAGAATAGCGGCGCGGCGACCACATGCGATTTAGGCACGATGTGCAACAAACGGCGCTTTTTCTTCCCGAATCTTGGCGCCCGTCGGACACACGTCCGCCCAAAACCTCGCCCATCTGATAGCGCAAGTATCTCACCGCGCTATGCCCAGGGGCCGCCTGAGCGTGGTTTTCCAGGTTCGCAAGAGGACAAGCTAGGCATTTGATGAGGACGCGGTGGCCTTATTGTAATGCGCTTGTGCCTTTGCCTCAACCGAGCTCGTTTGATCTTATAGAATCAGTTCTTGCTCTTTTCATTCACTCTCTTCTATATACTGATCTCCTCTCTATAGTAGATAGCCTTTCTATTCCGCACCTTCTATCTGCTGTAGTTTTATTTTTAAGGGTTAAAGATTTTTGAAGGTATATCTATTCACCCCCCCTCTAGATCTTTGTGTCCATCTAGCATTTCGTTTGTGGTGTCTTAGCATACCACCGGGTCTTTCACCCAAGACCCATCTGGAATTCTGAATCGCTATGGTCTTAGCTTGGTTAAAGATTCTGATAGGCGTACCTACTGGGAAGGGAGTGGAAGTATCTAAAAGATGCTTCTCCAGGAATCTCTGCTTAGCGTACTGTGACCATAGTGTTGATCCATGCAGGATATGCCAAATTTGCTTGACTACTAGAGGTACTTGAATGTGTTCAAAGCTCCTGAACCCAAGGCCCCCTTCACTCTGCAGTTTTTGCAAGATGCTCTAGGCCACCGAGTGATGTTTGTAATTACCCTCATTACCTCCCCAGAAAAAATTTGCACATTGTTTATCAATGAACCTAGTCACACTTTTTAGGATAGTTAAGGCTAAGGCTAGATAAATAGGTAGGCTTCTAAGGACGGATCTAATTAGAACCGCCTGGCCTGCCTGAGACAATAATTTTGCCTGCCATCTAGCCAGCTTGACACTAAGTTTATCAATAAAAAATTTGCCTTTATAAGATTTTGCTCCTGGCAGCAACTTGCTCTTATGGAGTTCCATCATACCTCTCTCACTTACATACCCTAGCCGCATATGCCATAGAGTAGTATCCTCAGTACTACTCTCTCCTAAAGATGATACAGTGGCATTGCCAACAACTATACTCCTACATAGTATGTACAGATTGTTCTCAGTCTGCTTCCCTTTCATAACAACCAGAGCACCATTACTAACTTTGAACAAACCATTGCGGCAGCTGTTGAACAAGCTGCCGCGGCGATGAGCAGTCCTGCAGAACCCGGCTGCAGCAACGCCTTGCCGGCGCCGGCCACAAGTATAAAAGCACGGGAGCGGTAGATCCTATGCTCAGCAGTACAATAAGCTTTTATACCCGTGGCCAGCGAGGTGTCGCCTCGTACCTTTGACCGCCTGGCTTCGAAGCAGGCGGCCTTTTTCTCTTCCCTGGTCGTTCGGCCGGAGCCTTGGCGGAGGCCTGTCCTTAAATAAAAAAAGTCCCCTACTTAGGGGACTGCGCTTGGTTCAGCTCGTCATTGAGCTCCGTCAGGTTGGGCAGCTCGCCGAACCGGATCAGGGCCTCCATGGTGTTGTTTCCGGATGCCAGGATCCTGCCGGCATAATCGGCCTGGAAGTAGGCTTCCTGGTCAGCCCGTACCTGGATGATCCTGAGCTGACCCGCTTCTCTAACGATGTAAGTCATACGATTTGTTTTAAAATGATGGAAAAAAGGAATCCCCCTCACCCCTCCAAGGGGGTTCCTTTTTTCGTTTTAAACAGATGGGTGAACCAGCGGGTAAAAAAGATCAGTGTCGCTAATCCAGGGGGCGGGTGAGGGAGACATCCCTTCGACGGGCGCTATAAGCCGCATAGAGAGCTGATCACCGGCAAAGTGCTACCAGGCTTATGGCGGACGGCGAAGGCGCCAACGGCGTTCCTAATGCCCGGTACTCTACTACCGCTCATCGCCGGCGGCAGATTATTGGGTTGCCTGCGGGTTATGATCGTAAACATGTCCTGGAGAAGCAAGCTATCTCCGCCGCCACCCCGCCATGTGGCCGGCCATGCTGCCCGGAGGAAGGCCGGTAGGCCGCCGGGCAGCTACCCGCTGGATCGACCTTGGTGTTCGGCCGGAGCGTTAGCGGAGGCCCTTGATCATTAGCCAGGCGGCCGGCCACCGGCAGGTGGCGGACTTTAATGTGGAGCGGCCCTGACGGGCCCCCAGGCCCGGCAGAGGTGGCCGCGGAGGGCAGACTCCTGTAACTCACTCTGCATTAATGAAATTCGTAAATCTTTTCGAACGGCTAAACGTATCGTATGTGATCAGCACACTTGTGGTGCACTACTGTCACATAAGCCATTGCCAGGGCAAAACGCTATGGTATATCTTTTGCCTGTTTTCCACGCTTATATATATACCCCGATCTAGATGAATTATCCCTGATTTTGTAACCTTCAGTTTTTTCTTGTATATCTCTCATTTAGTTGAATTATCAAAAATACTCTGAAATATATTGAAATAGCTATATTTATTCATACACTGCCCGTCCTTATGCTAGTGCGGCCACGAAGGGCGTGGGCCATCCCACTTTGGTTTATGCTTTTGCATGGAGTCTGGTAGAGGGTCAAACATTAGGGTCCGTTTGATAACCGATTTGGCTATCTCACCTCGTGAGAGAGAGCGGTGGATTCTACTCGCTCTTCTCACATCTAACCCCCTCTAATCTGGGTCAAGTGACTTACTCGAGACGCGAGTAAATTATCTCACCCAATTTTCAAAGCCACCATAAGAGTTTGACTTGCTGAGTTTGGTTTGTTGCACACATCCGAGATGAATTGCATATTTTGAGTATGCCGTGTCTTTAACATTTTAATTTTTTAAAAATAATTTTTAAAATTATGGGTAGGATTCTATTATTAGTAGGTTTAGGAGGTTCAATAGGCAGCATAGCTAGATACCTTGTCGCTGGTTACTTTACCAGAATTATTCCCGCAGTTTTTCCTTACGGTACTTTCATTGTAAACATTATCGGATGCTTTGTTATCGGCATTGTGTACGGTTTATCCGAACGTTTCAGTTGGCTCACGCCTGAATGGCGCATCTTTCTTGCTACAGGTATCTGTGGCGGATACACCACCTTTTCCTCATTTGCTTACGAAAATATAAAACTGCTGCAAGCGGGCAATTACCTTGTGTTTGCAATATACAGCATCACAAGTTTTGTTTTGGGCTTGCTGGCAGCATTTCTTGGTTTAATCATCATAAAAGAGAAACTGGGCCTGATGTAGTTGTCGACCGCAAGGAAGCTATCGTTTTCCATAATTTTTTTGTAATCGGCCGCCGGTTATTAGTACATCTGTACCATCTTGCTCAACTCGATAACATTGGGAACGCCCAGCTTTTGCAGGATGTTGGCTTTATGCGTGCTCACGGTGGAAATATGGATGGCGAGCATTTTAGCGATCTCCGAAACATTTTTTCCATCGATGAGATAGTTCATGATCTCCAGTTCCCGTTCGGACAGTGTGTCGAAAAGGCTTTTTGCCGGGCTGTCGAGCATTTCCAAGGTGAGCGTATCCCTGACCCGCGAACTGATGTATCGCCTGTTGTTCAACACGTTGGTGATGGCCATCGTGATCTCGGCAGGCGGCGCTTCTTTGTTGATGAACCCCCTGGCGCCCAGCTGCAGGTATTTCTTGGCGAAGATCAGTTCGCTGCTCATGGTGAGGATAAGTATCTTCTGTTTGGGTCTGACTGAAAGTATTTGCTTCATCAGGCTGAACAGATCCGTGGAGGGCATCGAAATATCGAGGATGAGCAGATCATACCCCTCAACCTGTATCTTTTCCCAGACGCCGTGGCCATCCCGGCACTCGTCGATATCGACCTGTACGAACATATTTCTCAGGAGAAAGACGAGGCCCGTCCTTACTATATAGTGGTCATCTGCGATCAACATCTTTGGCATAATATAGATTTGTTTTGTTTTTACGATTGGAGAAAAACAGGGTGATCCTGTTGCCTGTCTCACCGGGTCTATCGATGAACAGCCGTCCCTGCAGCTTTGTAAGCAATTCGTGAATGATCTTATAGCCGAACCCCTGTGTCTCGTCGTCGGTCTGATAGGTATTGTCAAGGATCCTGGCAACGAGCGCTCTGTCCATACTCCGGCCTGTATCCGTTATCGTGATACCAATGGACGAATCATCCGCCGACGCTTCGATGCGTATCTCGCCGTTCGAAGTATACTTGGTGGCATTGTCCGTAAGATTCCGGATGAGCAAACGGATGACGGTATCCACGGTGCTGTCCGGCGGCAGGGATGAGCCGGCGTTGTTGAAGTGGATGTATTCGTTTGTTCCGCGGGTGGCGGCTCTCAGGGCCTGGATCTCGCTGGGCTGCATGAAAATTATTTTATTGCAAAGTAATGGGATTTGCGGGGCGCTGAACAGAATCAGAAATGGGGATTCGCAGTAGATCAGTTCTTTGTGCTATTTTAGCGGCATGCATGCGGGTTCCAGCGCCAAAAAGAATTTATCCCTGGGCGCGGGGTTGTTGTTCTCGATCCTTTGGTCATCGGCGTCGATTGCCACCAAGATCGGATTGCAGGTTTTGCAGCCTTTTACTATTTGCGTCGTACGGTTCTTTACGGCAGGGGTGGTGATGATCCTCATCAGCCATGTGATCTTACGACAGCAGCTACCCAGGGGTCGCCAGTGGGGACAGATCGCCATCTATGGCCTTCTGGCCAACACCATCTACCTGGGGCTGTATGTGATCGCCATGCAGCAGGTATCGGCAGGACTCGGATCGCTGGCGGTGGCTACCTCGCCGGTCTTTATCAATCTCATCAGTGCGATCTTTTTACGGCAACGACTGGGGTCAGTGACTATTTTTTGTTTGTTGCTTTGCATGGGGGGTGTGGTGATCGCGGCGTGGCCCTTGCTTCGCAACAGCAGCGCCACACCGTTTGGGTTGCTACTGTTGCTGATCTCGATGGTCGCCTATTCGATCAGCGTGTTGTATTTTTCACGGACGGACTGGAAAGGACTGACGCGGCTGACGATCAACGGATGGCAGGTGCTGCTGGGCGGGGTGTTCCTGCTGCCGGCGATGCTTTTTGTTTACCGGAGCGGTCTCAACACCTGGGGGTTCAAAGGCTTAGGGGCCATTGCCTGGCTGGCCATCATGGTTTCCGTCGCGGCGGTGTCGCTGTGGTTGTTCCTACTGCATGAGGATGCGGAGCGGGCATCGTTTTGGCTTTTTCTATGTCCCGTGTTCGGTTTTATCCTTTCCAATCCCACTGAGAAGAGGGCTTTTGAATTAAAAATTATCTCATTCTGCCCTAAAAAAGGAAATGGTAAGTTGATAGTGGAAGAGCCAACAAGGCAGAGTGTCTCTGAGCCCAGAACAATCGAAACTCAAAATTTTCAAACCCAAGGACAAAACACCAAAAATCAGAGAGGAAACCTTCAAACTCATCATAAGAAACTGGCTACACAATCGGGTCGACACACCTTTGCAAGGCCATACATTCAATCAAGACCTGCTAGACAGTAAGGTCGAGACATCTGCCAAACAAGTCAAGCCAACACCATGCAGCCAGAGGTGGTTAGGCCTCAGGGTCAACGCATCAGTGCTCAATAGGGTCATTCAGGTCGACGCACCAGGGACATGGATCGACATAGTTCATTCCCTCACTCTGGAAAGAAAAATCAGTCCAGTGATAAAAGAAAGGCGTGTAGGTAGCCAAACTTGGGTACGCACCATACCTAATTCAACTCATTGAGAAACCCATGAACTAGACCCCAATTCAACTCATACTTCATGAAATTCATGTAACCCATGGAACCTATTTGCCACACATGTAACAAACCTTCAGACACCAGCAACCAATGCAGGTCCGGCCAGAGAATAAGGCCATGTAAGCAAGTGTGGATTCCAAAGAATTTGTTGCATGTTTTGAATTATGATTGTGGACCCAAATTTGTTTGGGTTCCAAAATCTTCTACTTAATGTGTTCTATGCGGGAATGCCTAGACCCATAGCAACTGATGGTACTTAGACAGTGGCTGCTGAAGGCATATGACCGGAGACAAGAAGAAATTCATCCATGTAATACCTTGGATCCTTCGGATTGGAATCGGAGAGCTTTCGGAGTACTTTTGTGTGTCCCAAATTATGTTTTACGATCCACGTGGGTTTTCCCCCTATATAAGTTGTGGAATCTTGTGGAGAGTGAACCATTGAGTTTTGAGACACTGGAATGCTGCAGGTGTGTTGTGCTCTTTCCGAGGATCGCGGAGGCTATTTTTCGTGGATCGGACGGGTCGGGGAGCGTCCCGCGGGCGCGATCTCCTCGGACCCGGACGCGCCGAGGCCCCATTTATGCTGCGGTCCCGTGGGATTCGGCTCCCAGCCTTTCTTGAAATCGATCGCGTCGACCGGACAGACGCGCACGCATTCCGAGCAGAACTTCCCTTCGGTGTAGGAGATGCAGTTCGACGGATTGAAGACCGCGGTGCCGGCCTTGAACGTGTATTTCTTC